>OY282591.1:34285906-34885906 GCA_958298965.1 Chrysolina haemoptera
GAAGGAAAGGAGGAAGGGAGGAAAGGAGGAAAGGAGGAAAGGAGGAAATGAGGAAAGTAGGAAAGGAGGAAAGGAGAAAAGGAGGAAAGGAAGAAAGGAGGAAAGGAGGAAAGGAGGAAATGAGGAAAGAAGAAAATGAGGAAAGAAGAAAAGAAGGACAGAAGAAAAGGAGGAAAGGAGCTCGGTGTTCCAATTCTGCAATGTTATACAATTCATAATGTCATGTCAAGTCCGTCTGGTCGGGATGAAAAATATGGTGGTATCAAATGTCCATCACGTTAAAAAGTTATTAATTCTTGCACTCAGAAATGCTACTCAATGAAATAATATTTCACTAAATAAAATTTGAATATACAGATTACAATTTCCTGAGTAAGAACCGGAATTATACAGGAAACACCGTCAATACATAACAGCACACAATAGAACGCAATGCCTCGTAGTAAACTACGAGGAGGAGAACAAACTGAAAGTGTAATTGAATATTCTGAGATTATTTGGAGTTGAAGTTTAGACCCATGCCGACCATACCGAATTCGAAATCTTCATTGTTGATGGAGTAGTTCTGAAGACTGGCGGACATGGTGTTCCTCCACTGGTAATACTGCGAAGGCAGATTCCACTTCTTCATCGTGACGTTTGCATTCCAATATACAGAGAAAGCCTCAAGTTTCACCATGTAGAAGCAAGTATCCGCTTGTTTGTTGTAGCGAGAAGGTTTCCATTTGCTAAAACATAAAAACAATGAATTGGCTAATGTTTTATAGCACCTCCAAAGACCTCGCTAAGGAACTCATCTTTAGGTATATGATTGTTTTCATCGTTACGAATCGTATCTTATTTTCATCAAGTTGATATACAGTGACCGCCAAAAAGTATGTACCATATGGAAAAAAAAAATTATTATTAGAGTAGTGGAAAAAAGATTCTTGGCACAAGTGAATAAGTAGGCTCAGGTTTTACCTGTTCGTTGTTTCAGCTGTTATACTTCCAATGCATAAACCTCCTGCTACAGGCGTTTTCCAGTTTTGTTCGTCTTCATACCGTACATGTATATTTGTTATATTCAACTGTAGGTAGTTGAGCAAATTCGATATCAAGTGCTCGGAAAATGACGAAGGTCCTCCTGAAAATTTATCAGAGTAAATGCAAAAAATACAGACATAAACTCGTAGAAGCCTGAGAGTAACATGAAAATGAGAATAATTCTAGCAACGTTTTTTTTAAGAAAACGAATACTTAAATCAGCAAATTCAATGATCAACTATAATTCGCCACTATTGAATTTGTTTTGCTGCTTTTTGTAATTTTATAGAATAAAGTAATTTCAATAACATTAATTTCATCCTAGTAAATAGTAAATTTTATTGTTGGGGTGGATGGAGCTATAGGATTTGGCAGGGGTGGCTCGATTATTACATCAAGTAGGTTTCTACCTAAGATATACCTGTTTCAACGATTTTTTCATTGTCAACCTGTATATATCCTAGTAGGTTCTGGTGAAATTCTTGTAATAAAACTGGAGCATCAGTTGAAACAAATGAATAAACCACTGAATATTACTTACCTAAAACTTCAGCATCGTCATCTAGTCCAGCTAGCATTATTCTCTTCGATGCCCTCGTCAGCCGTTTGTTTTTTTCCGCATCGAAAGGATCGTTGGTGACAACAGGCCCGACAACTATATGCAAGTCTTCTATATTCACAACGATGGGATGGTTCCAGAGCGACGTCCATGGTATTTGAAGTTTTATTTTTCCGATGGTACCCACTCGTACTTCTATCGGCAGATTCAATTCGAACTGAAACAGAGTTTTTCTTCAACTGCTATGAAAAGTAACGTATTTTTCATAGCTTAATTACTTTCAAAACCATTTATTGCTCATTAATCCAGTACGATTGGGTTCTGAGACAAGAATCGATTGTAGCACCACCAAATTTGGTATGCTAGTAGTAGTAGGATGGGTTAAAAATGAAAACAGATCACATCTCGACACGGCATTCTTTCAACAATACATTCAAGGTATCAATACCAGATAGAACTGAAAGAAAATACAGACCTGGACATCATTTCGCAGGAAAAGATCTGGACACAAACGGATCCAAGATTGAAAAAGGTGCAGGAGTATATGTTAAAAACTGAAAGACTAGCTCAAGATATTCATTCAGCAAAAGCAACTCTGTTTACAAAATACTTCAAGTCATGGAACGAAAAATTATTTCGAAAAACACGATGTTGTTGGTAATAATCATACGACGAAGAGAAATTAAAAGTGCAGTATCAGAAACAACGGAGTATGTACTAATTACTTACCAGAGCTTCAGGCTTGAGTTTCAAGTCAGTCAACTGGACCTGACCTGAGAAGATTCCGACATTCAAATTCTCTGTATCGAGATCGACGACATATTTGCCCAAAAACTGGTTCAACAATCTTGCAACGGCTCCTTCCAACATCTGAAACGAAATTCTTCCTCAGTTTTCATTCGAAGACTGCGTACGAGTGTTTCAAATGAAGGAATGAATGAATTTATTCACACATACAATTACAATGGAGTACAATGAATGAGACGAAAAATGATACAGTTTACATACAATAATAATGAATAGATTAGGCATAATTGAAAACTTTTGTGAAGTTTGATATTAGTGATATTCGCTTAAAGTTCCTGGCCAAGGCACTTTTATCTATTTTATATATTGAAATAATGATCGTATCCTTGAGAGCAGAATGCTCATATACATACATCACTTGTTTCTAAATTGAAAAAAATCAACAAGATTTCAAATAATTAATTTTTCTATCGCCACGTTGTTCAATATTTCGAAGGTGAAAAGCTAACACCATAAGAGTCTCTTCAATAGCATGATTATGATGTACACCACGAAAAAAAATTGTCATGCGTTTAGCTATAATATACATATCGTCGGTGATACTGGATCAATTGGTTTTTCATAACTCTTGTGTGTATTGCAAATATACTTCTAGAGATTTGACATATGGAGTATTTTTATTACTTTTTTTTTTCTTCAAGGATACTCCAGTCAGGAACCTGTCACCGGAGTCAACAAACACATTCGGAGGGCGCGCTGGTGTCATTTATCCCAATAACTACCCCTTAAATTCCTGTGGTAGATGTATTATGCAAAATAATCGAAGGATTCGATTATTTAAAAAGGCTCACATTCCTAGATCAATATGATATGACATTTTGGTTTCTGCCCAGGTAGGTCAACGGAGGGTGCTTTTAGCACTTTTTTCCCAGTATATTTATGATTCACTTGATGAAAGAAAGTATGTTGGAGCACTTTTCTTTGACTTGTCGAATGATTATAATCATACATGATGATAATAATATAATTTTTTGAATTTTTTTTTTCATTTCAATTTTCAGTCCTCGAAAACTAATTTAGAGCTGACCAACTCGAGAACGGTTGGACGTAGACAAATTCTGCGAACGCCAATCGATTCAGAAAGGTCGAATTAGTGAGTATTTCGAATTTTCAATCAATCGAAAAAAATTTAAATTTAAATCACCCCTAAAAATCATGAAAAATACTAAGTCGTCACATCGACTTGAAATTTGCACTGTATACGTAAAATTTAATGCTCTTTTCGAAAATGTATGATTTTTATATGCTAAAATATCAGATTTAGCGGGAAACGGGCGTTTAAAGTAGAAAATCCAATTTTCTGATATTTTTTATTTTTCATTTTTCGAATTTTAAATTTTTGTCCTCGAACGTATTTTGACGTGCTGATTCCGAATCTTTGAACGAAAATGTCGAAAACTCATCAGAAATATTTTTGGCGGGAAAAAAACACCTAAAAACTGATTTAGAGCAGACCAACTCGAGAACGATAACAGATAGACAAATTCTGCGAACGCCAATCGATTCAGAAAGGTCGAATTAGTAAGTATTTCGAATTTTCAATCAATCGAAAAAAATTTAAATTACTCGAAAAAAGTTGCAAGGGGTTCACCCCTAAAAATCATGAAAAATACTAAGTCGTCACATCGACTTGAAATTTGCACTGTATACGTAAAATTTAATGCTCTTTCCGAAAATGTATGATTTTTATATGCTAAGATATCAGATTTAGCGGGAATACGGGCGTTTAAAGTAGAAAATCCAATTTTCTGAGATTTTTTATTTTTCATTTTTCGAATTTTAAATTTTTGTCCTCGAACGTATTTTGACGTGCTGATTCCGAATCTTTGAACGAAAATGTCGAAAACTCATCAGAAATATTTTTGGCGGGAAAAAAACACCTAAAAACTGATTTAGAGCAGACCAACTCGAGAACGATAACAGATAGACAAATTCTGCGAACGCCAATCGATTCAGAAAGGTCGAATTAGTAAGTATTTCGAATTTTCAATCAATCGAAAAAAATTTAAATTACTCGAAAAAAGTTGCAAGGGGTTCACCCCTAAAAATCATGAAAAATACTAAGTCGTCACATCGACTTGAAATTTGCACTGTATACGTAAAATTTAATGCTCTTTCCGAAAATGTATGATTTTTATATGCTAAGATATCAGATTTAGCGGGAATACGGGCGTTTAAAGTAGAAAATCCAATTTTCTGAGATTTTTTATTTTTCATTTTTCGAATTTTAAATTTTTGTCCTCGAACGTATTTTGACGTGCTGATTCCGAATCTTTGAACGAAAATGTCGAAAACTCATCAGAAATATTTTTGGCGGGAAAAAAACACCTAAAAACTGATTTAGAGCAGACCAACTCGAGAACGATAACAGATAGACAAATTCTGCGAACGCCAATCGATTCAGAAAGGTCGAATTAGTAAGTATTTCGAATTTTCAATCAATCGAAAAAAATTTAAATTACTCGAAAAAAGTTGCAAGGGGTTCACCCCTAAAAATCATGAAAAATACTAAGTCGTCACATCGACTTGAAATTTGCACTGTATACGTAAAATTTAATGCTCTTTCCGAAAATGTATGATTTTTGTATGCTAAGATATCAGATTTAGCGGGAAACGGGTGTTTAAAGTAGAAAATCCAATTTTCTGAGATTTTTTATTTTTCATTTTTCGAATTTTAAATTTTTGTCCTCGAACGTATTTTGACGTGCTGATTCCGAATCTTTGAACGAAAATGTCGAAAACCCATCAGAAATATTGTTGGTGGGAAAAAAACCACCTAAAAACTGATTTAGAGCTGACCAATTCGAGAACGATGGACGTAGACAAATTCTGCGAGCGCCAATCGATTCAGAATGGTCGAATTAGCATGTATTGTGAATTTCGAGTCAATCGAAAAAAATTAAAAATTACTCGAAAATAGTTGCCTAAAAATCATGAAAAATACCCGTCGTCACATCGACTTGAAATTTGCACTGTATGCGTAAAATTTCATGCTCAATCCGAAAATGTGAGATTTTTATGCCCGTTGCAACTTTTTTCGGGTAATTTTTCTTTTTTTTTTAATCAAATACTTTTCATCCATTAAACATATGGCTGAAGGTCGTCTCTAATTCGGATCCTCTAATAGAAGTAGTTTTGACCAATTCCGATTTTAAAAAATCTTGCAATCAGGGTATCACGATAGTTTTTCCTTTTCATCTTACGGAAAATTGAAAATTTGTCAATTATCTAGTAGACTGTTGCGCGATATTCACTTGTTTCATTATTCTAGCACTACATATCTGTTGAGGATCGTTCCACTTACTTTGCTGGATTTAATAGACTAAGAACGCACAGTTTCGATTACATTTTTACTGGATTTTCACGACCACACGTCTATGTCGGAGGGCACGTATCGATTTCGAGAAAAAGTAATGGTTGTTATGCCAGAAAGGTCGGCATCAGAGTGTTTTCCGCGCCGCGCCGGTCTTCTGTCAGGCGCCTTTCCGCGAATCGATAGCTCGTGACATTCAATATTGTTTTTAAAATTTTATTATAGAGAAGGAATCATTACATGATTGGCTGTTCGTCCCACCCGTTAATGGAAATGTGGTGATTATCTCTCAGTTCCAGAGTCTGGAAATGAAATGATGAGGGAAGAAATAACGGAAGAAATCTTGAATATAAGAATCTTTGATCAAAGGTCGGAAGGAGTGGGAGTCAGATATTGCTGTTTTAGTTAGTTTTTTAGGCAGATGTGGGATGTATGATAAGTTGTATAATAATAATAAAAAACACGAACGTGGTTCGACAAGTCACTGCCAAATTGGAAGTTGGATATAACTGAGTGAATATTACAGAACCAACAAGTATCTGAATAACACAAAATATTATAAATGAAGGAACCTGCATTGTTCACAAAATGAGCTTGTCAAGAAAGAAACAAAATCCATTAGAAAACAACTACTTTCCCGGCTAATACCACGACGAACGTTGAATTACATCCAATGAATTTCCGTGCAGAGTTCCTACAAGGCTGTCTCCGGCCTCCGCAATTGCTAGTTGCATGGAAATGTTAATGGAAGCCTTTGGACCACCATATATCGATTTCTGTGGTTTGCCCTCATCGGTATAGGTTAGGTATGACAAAAATTGCATGAGCTGGGTTAGTGGAAATAAGTCCGGGTTGCTCAAATTTCTACCCAGACGTCAGCATTGCCGCAAAATATTTATTTGTCTTGGGACTTTTGGACTTGAGGTAAAGTTTCGAAGATTCGCTTGTTGGATGAAAAAGACTCAACAAAGCTTTATAAGGTTCATCACGAATTCCTTTGGGATAAGGTGGTGTTTCCCACCAAAATTCCGCTGATAACGCAACAGCTGCTTTCTGGGCATGCAGAAGGGCATTTGGCAGTACGTGGGGGCTCTGCCCCAAGATTCTACATTGGATCTACCCAACTCTCATACGCCCAATGATTACGTATGGAGCCATCGTGTGGTGGCAAGGTGTAGCATCTGGCAAGTCGAAAACCCAATTAGATAGGGTACAAATACTTGCCTGTCTTGCGATAACAAGTGCAATAAGGACGGCACCTTCCAGAGCGCTGGAGACGCTCGTAGGACTGCCCCCCTTGTACCTCCTTATCGAACATGAGGCACGTAAAGCCGCAGCTCGCCTAAGAAGTTCTAACCGATGGCAGAGCGAGGGAATGTATGGACATTCTCGATTATCGAATCAGACGGTAAGGGATTGAAATGCCGGGTGACAGTTCGTTACCTGCCATACGATTCAGTAAAAGGCCGCAGACAGTCATTCCCAAAAGGGAGGAGCGGTTCGGGAACCACCTGCTTCCCACCAAGGGGATCATCTGGTACACAGATGGCTCCAGGATGGATAAGTCAGCCGGCGCCGGGGTATACGGGCAGTCTCCGAAAGCGGAACTCTGTTACGCTCTAGGAACTTTTGCCACTGTATTTCAGGCAGAAATGTTTGCCATACTCGCCTGTGTAAGAGAAAATCTCAACAGAGGCTACCACGGCCAGCAAATCACGATATGCACCGATAGCCAAGCGGCGATCAAGGCTCTTTTAGTCACCTCGCTGCTAGTGACTGAATGCATCGATGATCTGCAAAGGCTATCTTCCGCCAATAAAGTAAAGCTACTTTGGGTCCCTGGTCATACCGGAGTACCTGGAAACGAACGGGATGATTATACGGCCAGACAAGGTGCGAAAAGCCCAACGATTGGACCAGAACCTATCCTAGGAGTTTTTAGATCATGGTGCATCTCAACCATGAAGGAAATTCTGGAAATAACATTCCAGGACACATGGAAAGATGCACCAGGCATGAGGCAATCGAAACTTCACATCGGAGGCCCTTCCACTAGGAGGACCAAGACTCTGCTCACACTGAGCAGAAAGGAAATCAGATCAGTGACGCAGGGCTCCTGACGGGGCACTGCCATCTCAACAAGCACCACAACATTTTAGGTTTCACGGAATGCCCGGCAGTGGCAGCAACGCGGGAAGCGCAACTCGGGAGTATCGTACTGAACCCGGAGAGTGTGAGGGAGGTATCGGTTAGAAGGCTGGACGGCACATTCCGTCCGGCCAATCAGGTCCCGTATCTTCGGTGGGCGGGGCCTATTGGAAATCGTCAGCTAGATATACTCCACTGAGTATGATTCGAGAATATCTTTTAAGATATTCAACTTTAGCCCCTCAACTAAAGCAGTACCCATGCTAAAGTTAACTTGCGTGATTCATGAAACCACCAATACAAATAAAGAAATCTGCATTGTTCACAATGAGCTCCGTCCTGGTAGGGCAGGACACCTTGTTTCTTTTTACAAGCTCATTGTGGATAATGCAGATTTCTTCATTTGTGTTGGTATTGCTAGAAGAACGACATTTGGATTTTTCAAATTATCCCGTCGTATATTTCACTAAATCTTTCATTTTGTGAACGAGAACACATTTTAATTTCGTTCGTGCTCACCCCGCGTTTTCCACGCACGCAGGCAGAAGTGTGAACGTCGAGGGTATGCATTTCTCGTGCAGGGTCAAAAATGCAGGGTGGGCACCCATGTATCCGAATCGGCGTTCGCTGTGATACTTGGCAATACCTGATTTGATTTTTCATGCAAACATTTTGGGGAAATACTTCAGAAATTAGAGACTATTTTTTCATAACAAGTTATGTATTACAGAATTTTATTATAAAAAATTAAGTTATATGGTAGATAATTACAAAAGATCCTCATTAAGCTGAGGAAGTTTCATTACAAATTGTATGTGACCATGTAATAGGCGCCATCTTATCAAATTCGCTTAGATGATATTTTTGCTTATAGTACAGTATGATCTAAGAAAAAATGTTTTACAAAAATATTTACACCCATCAAAAGAAATATTCTATCTAGCAATATCATTTCAACGGAAGTGGACGATATCAGTAATTCGAGGAGAACAAAAAAAATGGTGCTTTTCAGTTATCATTAATGAACCAAATATAAGAAATATTCGCCACGGCAAATAATAATAATAGCCGTTCCCTACCCGCACAGGCCATGCCTTTGGGTACACTCTACGAGTGGTTATGAGGGAGTATTATTATTATTATAACCGTACGTTCATCCAACTGATACATGTTTTCATTTTGAATTTTTAATATTTTGCCGACTTACTAACAAACATAGGTGCAATTGTTACTTCATTCATAAAATGGTGTACCACAGGGATCTATTTTGGGACCTGTTCCTTTTTTGATATACATCAATTCTATTTAATTTTTGGATTTAAAAGGATCTCTAAAATTATTTGCAGATCATACAACTATAATTTATTCAGGATCCAATACAGCCACCCTCAAAAAAGTATCCAATGCAACATTACAAAAATTCTCTCATGGTTATAAAATCATAAATTAACCTTAAACTTTTCCAAATCCTCATATATGTTTATTGCAAAACGAAAAATTAATGACCAATTCACACCATTAATTTTTGATAAAAATCAAATTGAATACAGAAGCTGTATAAAATTTTTAGGACTCTATATTGATGAATGACTCAGTTGGAAAAAACATATTGAAAAAATTAGAAAAAAAATCTCTCCGATTATCGGCATATTTCACAAGATTAGAAACCATATAAGTCGTAAATATTTGATGAATATATATTATTCCTTCATATATTCTCAATATTTGATATCTATATGGGGATCCACGATTAAATCTGTATTGAAACCTTTGAAAAAACTCCATAATAAATCAATGAAATGTATTCACAAACTTCCCCATCTTGAACCAACAAAAAATGTGTACAAACCAAAAAAAATATTGAACTTGGAATCTTTTCAAAAATTATGTTATGTATGTTCATTTCTTCATTTAAGCCGATTCAAAAAAGATATACTGACTTGCATTTAACAGAAAATAAATCATTCACAAACACCTAACAAGAAATTTGAAAGGAGGTGCATTTTGCACGATGGTTTCATAATTTATAATCAATTATTTAATCGTTTAAAAAAATATAAAACATCTATCGACGTTCAAATTATAACTAAAAGAGTATTTCTTAGTGTTTTAGAATTTTATCAGATTTAACAATTTAATTTAATTTATTTTTTTTTTATTTATCCTATATACATATTATATATTGCCAATCAATTCTTGACTTCCCTGTACAAACAATTAATGTTCCTTGGGCGAATAAATCTATGTAAAACATGTAAAATGTGGAGGAAGAAATAATGTACATTTTCAAGTAAATATTGAATGGAATTTTATTGGAGTATCTCACAAAAACGACTTCTAATACATAATCTACTCAACGCAGTAGATTATATGGTGATTAGATTATGTTAATCCAATCCAGTGCCTTCAAGCTAGAATTTCGCATAATCCAATTTGAACGTTCCATTGTGGTAGAATCAATTTCAGTTTAAAAAATAACATCTAAGGTGCCTCCACAACATACACTGACATCGCTTTTTCTTGCTGCATTTCTTAATTGTAACAATTTCCAGGAGACCACTCAAATCGCCAACAAAAAAAAAACGAAGACACAAAATAATTAATTTCATTATACAAGTCCGGCTCTCAATAAAATTATCGGACTCTATGTATGAGCTGTGTTGATGTTGACATCATAACTAACTGAGCTTTTAGGAAATGGGATCACGATTTCATCAGATTTTATGTGCTTATCTTATTCTGATGTGGACTTCATGACCCTAAGCAATTGATGAGTTTGGGCAAAGGGAAGTAATCGATTATCCTCCTAATTCGACGTAAATTTATTTTTATCACCCTGTATCTCGAAAACCAAGCCGTTTAGTACATGTTTATATGAACTTTTCTTCCTGAAAACTTTCAAAGAATCAGCCTTCGAAGTTTGTGAGAAAATTTGCTTCTCAAATTTCTTTATGAGAGAGAGAGAGAGTTCTCTCAACTCTGAGAATCGAAATGCGCTAGACCAGATTGATAAAATAGATAGGATTGTGGGATGATACGGACGGGGAACAGATGGCTTCAAAGCTGTTTGTAGTGACCTACCCTGTACTGATGACGAGGCAAAAACCTACTACAATACTACTTCTTGAAATAAAAAAACGTGCCCAACAGGGGGGACGGGGGGACCAATAACTCAAAATTTTTTAAAAGGCATGGGGGTCAAGTGTCACATCGTTGAAAAGGAAATTCCATTCTCTTAACAGCCATTTGAATATTTTTGAATTTCGTTAAAATATTTGTTTGCAATTCAAAATCGATATATCAAATATAAATGCGGATCTGAATAGTACTCATACCTCGATAAATTTGAACGGCTTGATGTGGAACAATGAAACCAAATATTTTTTGAACGGGTATTACCGATACTACTTTTTGAGACAAAAAAACACTGCAATTACCCGACAGATGCCACTGGGGGCACATTAACTCAAGCATTTCGAAAGGCATACAAATCGAAATTGGGAAAAAAATTATGAACTAAATTCAAAAATATTTAGATGGTTGTAAAGAAAATTAAATTATCTTTTCAACGATGTGACACTTGACCCCCCATGCCATTTAAAAATTTTGAGTTGATGGGCCCCCCGCTCGACAGGGGAGCAATCACCATATTTTTCATTTCGAAAAGTAGAGCCTAGTTACTTTGGCAATAAAGTTCGGCAATAAGTATATAAACTACTATTTTTTTTGGGATTCTAGCACTGGTAATAATTTTTCACGTTTCCAGGACCGGTATTGCCCAGTCAATATTTCATAACTTCCTCATTATGAATTCTACCAATTTCATAATTCAGTACAACAATCACAATCAGTTGAGAAAAGAAACCACATATTAGGAATATTTTTCCGATCGTCCAGGACCGGCTTAACCCCAGCAATAAATCTCAACTTCCTTATTAGTAACTCTGCCAGTTTCATATTCCAGTGTAACAATCATGATCGGTTGAGAAAGAACCCACATATTCAGAATAATTTTTCCGGGCGTCCAGGGCCGGCTTCACTCCAGCAATAAATCTCAACTTCCTTATTAGTAACTCTGCCAGTTTCATATTCCAGTGTAACAATCACGATCGGTTGAGAAAGAACCCACATATTCAGAATAATTTTTCCGGGCGTCCAGGGCCGGCTTCACTCCAGCAAGAAATCTCAACTTCCTTATTAGGAACTCTGCCAGTTTCATATCTCAGTGAAACAATCAGGATCAATTGAGGAAAAAATCTACATGTTCAGAATAATTTTTAGGAACTCTGCCAATAAGGAAGTTGAGATTTATTGCTGGAGTGAAGCCGGCCCTGGACGCCCGGAAAAATTATTCTGAACATGTGGATTCTTTTTTCAACCGATCCTGTTTCTTACACTGGAATATGAAACTGGCAGAGTTCCTAATACGGAAGTTGAGATTTATTGCTGGGGTGAAGCCGGCCCTGGACGCCCGGAAAAATTATTCCGAATATGTGGTTTCTTTTTTCAACTGATTGTGATTGTTATACTGAAATATGAAATTGGCAGAACTCATAATGAGGAAGTTATGAAATATTGTCTGGGCCATACAGATCCTGGAAACATGAACAATTATTACAAAAAAAAAATACTAGTTTCGCTCAGTACTGTGATCTACTTATATTCAAAAAGTTGTATTAGTGAAACCCTCGAAATATTTTTTTTTCACGTGTCTACGTCAAACCGTTCAAAAGTTAACAGGGGGGGGGGGACTAATAAAAGCCGCACTGTATAAGCGTACGTCACCAACAATTTCAAGCATGAATAATTCAGTTCCACTGTAATTGCAAAAATGTGATATCGTCTCTGGTCAAAGGTTATTACGACGATTAATAGAAAGCGTTATTACAGGATAATTAATTTCATTTCTGACATGCTCCAAAACAATATGTCCCAGTTAGCGCTCGAGTTTATCGCAAAAATTACTTTTGTTTTGATCTACTTGAAACTTTTAATAATAAGTCGTAATATCCGAGCATCGTTTTCCCGAGTTACCGATATCGATCCATTTGGAGTATTTACAGTCTTTACAAGCTACGTCTAATGCTAAAGTGTGATTTGTACTCTAGGCCTTCTAGTCCAGCCATTAGGGGGTTTGCTCTAAAAATGGTGGGGTAGAACCAATTGTGGAACAGTATATTGTACAATAAGCACGAAATAGCTGATTTCATGCAAATTGTATACTATACTTTTTCTACGACCATCTGAATCATAAACAAATCTGTAATATTTTTAATAACACTTTTTATCATAAACTTGCCTGCCGTCATGATTCCCATAATATATACAACCTAAAAAAGGAATTGAAGATACAAATATTGAAAATCATAATAAAAATCGAACACTAATCGATTTCAAAAAAGAAAAAAAAAGTGGGTTATGTGGGATTTGAACCCTCACCCCCGCTATCCAAAACCCTAACGTTCCCTCACTCTTCACTAGCTGCTGCGAGCTCACATAATAATATGATGAAATTAACTGCTATAGAAACTTCGTGCCAACTATTCGAAAATATAGAATTCGATTGTCATCAATCTTTATATTGAAGTTAGCGGTGTCCTCACTATTACTACTCATTTTCGATTACTTATTTTTTTTTTAACGAATTTTGTAAATACTGATGTGAAATTTATCAGAACGTTAACAAACTTGATTCGATCTTATATTATATTTATGATGACAGTCTAGTAGTGCATGAAAGTCGTGAGAAATTATATTATTTCACACCGTGAATTGCGCTAGATTAAGAATCACAGGAGACTGGGTGGCAGAAATCATTGTCATAAAACACTAACTACTCTATCTAAAGTTAAAGTTAAGTACAAATAGCCTTGAAAATAAAAATACTTTGGTAATCTCTTCAACTAAATACAAAATACCGGCCGAATCACCCTACGCACTATCGGCGAAACTTTACCCGTGTACACCCACACCAACACGATCGTCGATATCCCTCAGGGATCAGTACTTGGGCTGTCACCGTTATCATTCATAACGTTCACGTCACGTCACGTTAATTATCGTTTCTTCGAGTAACCACTATGAGAAGCTGTTGTTGTTTATCCTCTTCGTCTCGGCTTGTTCGCATATAGACATTTTCCGGCCTACTTCTTCTTCTTTGAGGGTGTCGAGCAAGGGCACTCCGCCGGTTTCTGGAAGAAACAGAACCGACAGACCTCCTATGATTCCGAAGAAAGCCAACAAGGCCATTGGAATGCTGTTGTGGAATGGTGCCTGAAACAGAAAAAAAAACGTAAAGGGAAGGTCAGTTTTTCAATAATTGCGTCTCAAATTTTGAGGTATAAACCCCCCTTAACACAAACATCTAGGAGATGTTGCTTTTCTGATTATTGTGGTATAAAAATGAGTCGCATTTAGACGTCACTGTTACCAGTTAGTGATGCCGAATATTACGCACAATTTTCGTCTCAGTAGTGTCACTGCGAGGTACAAAATGTGAATAAAATTGCGAAGCACAATAACATGGATTCTGGTTACATTTGGAATTTGTCGGTCTAGAAGGGATTAGGTTGGTGCCAAAATTGACCAGACATAAAATGGTCAGCGTTTTTTGTTGAGTCGAGAGTCACGTAGAAATTGTATTTTGTTGACGCCATTCTATAAATATTCTATAGATATTTATAACCTACAAAATCATAGATGTATATTCGAAGTGTTTGTGACATATAGGAGAATTAGAGAGTGAAGCGCATTTTTAAATGAGTACTAGTCCATTCAATTTCACATTGCAACATCGAAAGGGACCTGATGTGCATTCGATTTCGAAGTATAAATGGAATGTCACATTGGGTTGATTTCGAGTCACATTTTGCGTCACTGTTTGATGTCTCGAACTGACCGACGGGACATCGAATAGACGTTATCGAGACAATAATAGGAATCACTTTGCGACTCACAGGCGATGAAGGGTATAGAAGCGAATGTATTCGTCGGAAAACAAGACGTTATCTTCTGCTATTTCAAATATTCCACTATTTGAAGAACAAGTATTTTGTTCATGTTTTTAGAACCCGCAAATTCAACAGAAATTGAAAATCTTATAGATCAGCTAGATTCTAGAAAGGCACTTGGTTTTGATGGGATTAGTGTAAAGATGATGAACGTTGTCCTATTCTATTATTCATATCTCGATCATTTGAAACAGGTATTATACAAAAAAAATTAAAATTTATACTCAAAAAATTATATAGTATTGGTGTTAGAGGAAGTTTACATGAATGGTTTCAAAACTATTCATGTGATCGAAAACACAATATGTTTATTTGGGAAAAAATGGAAATTCTCTTGAAGATATAAATTTTGGTGTACCACAAGGTTCTATTCTTGGCCCGGTTTTATTATTAATCTATTCAAACTCTTTAGCAAAATCGACTAGCAATGGAGCACTATCGATATTTGCTGATGAGACCACAATCATTTACTTTTCCAGTAATAATAATGAAATAAAGAGGAATATGGGTCAAATTTTAAGTTGGTTACAAATAAATGATGATAATTCTGATTATCTTACCAGAAGCCACAAGTACGGGACCAACATCAGCGCAATTCCAGCCGTGACATTCGACGCGCCCACCCCTATATTCCTGATCGTCGTCGGGAACAGCTCGGCCGTGAAGACGGGCATGATGGCGTTCGAAGAACTGATGCAGAACTTGCTGATCATGGTCAAGGTGGTGACCACCCATTGCAGATCGGCAGTCGACAAGTAGATGGGCACGGTGAGACCGCAAGCCGCCCCCGAAATCGCCATCGTCAAGCAAAGCGGCCACCGCCTGCCGCCCTTGAGGAGGATGAAGATGCTGATGGCTACCGCTGGAATTTCGACAGCGCCTTGAAGGACCTGGAAATAAAAACATTCAAGGATAACGTTTTGGATTGACTTGATGGAAATCTATAGAATATGACATACAATAGAACACGATTGTTCAACTTAGAACGAGTTGTACAAGATAAGTTCAACGGCAGTTCAACTCGTCCTTAGTGTCTCATTCAAGATCAGGTAAGAACTTGCGAAGAAGCCTATTTCGGAAGATCTCAGTTTGAACGCTTATGTGAACAGGCCGTTATTTCAAAAACTGATAGCTTGAAATTGAACAAACAACATTTTTTCATGGAAGTGTTTCTGGGATGTTGCCTTTTGAATGTTAAAGATACTTTGATCAACGTAAAAACATTTCACTGGTTTATGCAAAGCAAATCTTTTGCGGATAGAAAAAAAAAACATAATTCCTGTTATATCTTTTGGATTGAAAATTCTTGCAACAACCATCCTCAATCTGAAACCAATCTGCCCTCATACGAAGAAAAAACAAGATGTGCGTAAACATTACATTAATTGTGTTTGTTGTCTGTTCATAGTTTGTTGTTCCTCGTTTTTGTTGTGTTTGTATGTTTGTGCGTTTGTCTGATTTTGTATTTGTCTTTTTATGTGTTTGTATAACTGGCGTCTGTTTGTTTGTCAGTTTTTTCCGTATTTCCCGTTTGTTCCCGTTTGTTTGTTGGTTCATATTATGATAGTTCTGGTAGTTTGTATGTTTGTTCGTTTTGTCGGTTCTGGATATTTATCTGTTTGCCAGTTTTGTCTGTTTTATCTAGTTTGTCCGTGTCGATAGTTGTTTGTTTTTTCAGTTTTGTCTTTTCTTCCATTTGTCTGTTTGGTTTGCAGTGTGCACGTAAGTATTGTTTTTTGTCAGTTTGTCCGTTTGGTCAGTTTCGTTTTTTCTAATTTTGTTAGGTTCGTTTCTTTCTCTATTTTGTCAATTTTACTGTCAATTTTGTCTGTTTGTCCAGTTTGTTTGTTTGTCTATTTGTATGTTTGTGTATTTGCATTTCTGCGTTTGTCTGTATAGCAGAAAATGGAAGATCATCTGAATTTTGTGACTACAAACTTATGGCTCCGTCCGACCACTAAAATTCCCGAAAATTTTAAATCACAAAAGTTTGCGAGGACCTAAAAAAAAAACGATTTCCTTCCGATAAGTTTCGTAAATAGCATGCTGTCCAATTTGACATAAAGAACAGCTATACGCAGTTTCAACGTTCAGGAAATATTTTGTTTTTTAGCATTGTCCCCGAAGACTATTGCCTTTTTCTTCCTGGGAACGTCTGAGCTGCCATGCCGGTCCGATTTTGTCCTTGCTCGGTTGAGGAGTTAAATTTCACCCGAAAGTCATAAGCTATCAATTGGTAATACGGCAAACATTCAAATTAATGATACAATTGACGGTCAATATAATGACTGTCGTAGAAAAAAAAATTATACATTTGAATAAAGTCTACGTTCATAAAAAATTCTACGACTTCATAATGAATAACCATTTAAGTACGTGCTAAAATATATTGGAATAGAATCATTTGAACGTACCGGCTGTCTCAATTGCAATTATTATTATTTTTTGCACTCACCGAATTTACGTACAAATTTCCTCCAATATTACCCAGATTGAGCACCAGTCCGTAATATACCAAATAAACACTGAACCAAATGAGGAACAAACAGAAGGTCTTTTTCCTCATCTGCGGCGTTTTGAACAGATCGAGCACGGTCACGTTTTCCGTTTCTTTTTCAACAGATTCGGGTTGAAGCTGTTTGTCCAAATTTGCTGGCAATTTCCTTTGGTTCATTTTGGCCGCATCTTCTAGAATGGTCATTACTTCTTGCGTTCTTCCCATTGCCAAGAGCCATCTAGGAGATTCGGGAAGGACGAACCTGGAAAAGAGAAATTGAGTTCAGAAAGTAAATGTCGATACTTTTTACTTTCCTCCTAATCTTTTCAGATATGGTGCTGAGAAGACTTGAGCTGGATATTGTAGTGCCTATTTTGCTCTCAAACTGTCACCACAAATATAAACAAATGTGAAAGCAAACTTAACGCTTCTACTGCTTAGTAGATGGCGCTGCCATTCAACTGATATTCAGCTAGCGTTATTTCAATATTTTTTGGGGATTATGATTACAGGAATATATCTGCGTTGCTCACCTATGCGCTCCATTAAATTTTACTCTATGAAGTATTACATTAAATCATTATATTTATAGGAAACCATATTTCCTGTAAATACCTATCTCATAGGGATATGCTCTATTCAGAAATTTAAGAGACCTGTGCAGTGTCATCTTCCTGTAAACCATTGCATGGACGGAATCGCTTCTTTTCTCATTTTTACGCCCAAAAAAGGTAATGCGTTGTAGAATTTCTTCTCAACTCATTACTTTTTTGTAAAAGTTAAGAGAAGAAGCGATTCCATCCGTAAATCGATTCACAGGACGGTGGTGTCTCACACTGGACAGTATCTGGCCTTCGACTCCAACAACCCAAATTCAACGAAGAAATGCATCTTAAAGACACTTGTCAAGAGAACGGTGATGATATAAGGGGTGATTTGCGCCAAAACGGATATCCGGACAAAATCTTGGAATATGTGAGAAGCCGTTCACTACAAAACAAACGAGGTAGAACAACGGGGGCTAGTATTTCAACTACCGGTCATCGAAGGAACCTCCGATGAGGCTAGAAGAATTGGGAAATCCGGAAATGAGTTGAGGAATTTTCTCGCGGAAGCCAAACCGGAAAATCCGATCATCTCCTCCAAGAATTGTATATATGAGGTCCCATACGAATGCGGACTTTCATACATCGGTAAGACCAAGAGACCCCTAGCAGTGAGGCTGAAGGAACATATATGCTTCACGCAGCAAGGCGACATGCCAAAATCTGGTATCGAAGATCATGTGAGGAAAAAACATCACCAAATTCAATGGAAGAATGCGGGAGTATAACATGGGGAGGAAACTGGTTCAGAAGAAAATTTGAAGAGGCTGTTCTTACCCAAGTCAACGGAGCCTTCACTCAACCCAGCAGGTAGCAGGTAAAAATACTGGAAACGAGTAATCAAGTATGACAGAACTCATCAACTAGTAATTAAGATCACCATGGTATTTAAAAGTTTGTAAACCTTCGGAAACTTGTCAGTAATCACCTGAAGACGACGGCAGATAGAAGCAAACCGTTGTGAACTAGAAAATTATATGACGATGGATGGTTTGAAACACAAGTTACATCATCGTCTACAACCTTCAAACAAACCCAGGCATATTCTAGTTTGGAACGAAAAAATATATATATATATAATAGAGGATGCTTATTTTTGACTGTGTCTATAATATTTGTTGTAAAAATTACTCGTCAAAGTTACAAAACTCACCAAAGTACCAGGAACAGAAACCCAGGCAGAGATATCGCCAACTGAAGATGTCGCCACTCTCTGAGTAACCAGGCGAATCCGGATATGAGCATGTAACTCAACGACACCGGAAATAAGTAGGATATGCCGGCAACTGTTCTCCACTCGCCTCCTACCAACTCTATGCAGAGAACGAAGCCACTGAAGACGACCGATACGGATATGAAACCCAGCATGGCTCGCAGCACGGCGTAGAAGAAGAACCATGGGCTGAAAGCGATGAGGGTGCCTGAAATTGAAGAAGTTACGAAAAATTAAATTTAAATAGATTTTTGCTGTAATCTTGGAAAGTATATGATTTATCGGAAAACCAACTCAAAAGGGTGAAAAACAATTAAATTTTCCACAAAAATTATTCCTAGTAATTTCTTATGAAATAAGCTCGTTTTCCCAGAAATCGTGAATGAACGACGACATCAAATTCCAGGTTCCTCACCCTAACCCGCCGCTGAAAGTTCTATCGGAGCCGAATATTCGATTGGCCATAACTCTGCTAAAAATGATCGGAGAAGGAAAAGGAAAAGTTCATATTGTTTCTACCTTCTTATGCAAATATAATATGCGAGTATTTGAATACCTAACGTGTGTTTTGTCGTACTTCACGGATATGTTTGCGGATGATCCGAAAATCATGAATAATTTAGTAAATATGGAATTATTATACTGAAGCAGCAACCCATACCCTCTTTGGACTATATGCAACAATTTTAAAGTAGTGTGACAGGTCCCACTTATACATGCCAAAAAAAACTTTGTTTTACTCCTGCCTCATTTTCAACTTACCCATAAAATCGGCATTCTCTTCACTAGCTGGCCTAACAGTTCGCTTGTAGGTGTTACAGGTGGTTTTGTGTGCTAGGATTTCGGTTTCTAGCGCACTTTTACATTTTTCGCATTTTGTGACCATAACGAGACACATTCCTCAAATACATATGTGTATAGAAAGAAAGCGAAGAAAATTTCTTAAAATATCAAAATATAAAACTGCGTTCACTCGATTGCCCGTAGACACTGGATTGCAAACTCACCCAATATACTTTGGATCAAAACAGACGCCATCAAGGTGCGCTTCCTTCCGTATTTGTCAGACAGTATCCCGCAAACTAATCCTCCGATTGCTACTCCCGCTAGAAACATCATTTCCCCAAGGCTCGTCAGGTTTTCTCTATCGCAGACCAAATTGAAGTCTGATAAGATCGTGGAACCTGTAAAAGGAGAACTGAAAAAATTCAAAAAGTTACCGACTGTCATATACTGTAGAAACAAAAAAAGTATTGAGTAAAGAGATTAAAATTTTCAAGAAAATATGCAATCATTTTTTGGAGAAGAAAAAAGGTAGAAAAACAAAATTTCAACCCGAAAGAAAGCTCATGAATTTAATTTTACTTTCGGTAAGCAGGTTTATCTATATTCAACTCTTTTGTGCGACCAACTCGAGAACGGTCAGAGAATGATAAATTCTGCGAACGCCAATCGATTCATAATGGTCGAATTAGTATACACTGAGGATTTGAACGAAAAAAATCAACGGACAAAAAAGTCGAATATATCATCATATACATAATATTTTGAACTTTTTTATTATTCATTTCTCGAATTTAAAATTTTCTCCCTCGAACGTATTTTGACGTGCTGGTTTCGAATCTTTGAAAAAAAATGTAGGAAACTCACCAGAAATATTTTTGGTGGGGGAAAAACCATTTGAAAACTGATTTAGAGCTGACCAACTCGAGAACGGTTGGAGATAGACAAATTCTGCGAATGCCAATCGATTTAGAATGGTCGAATTAGTACATATTTCGAATTTTCAATCAATCGAAAATTTTAAAATTACTCGAAAAAAGTTGCAAGGGGGTTACCCCCAAAAATCATGAAAAATACTGAATCGTCACATCGACTTGAAATTTGCACTGTATACGTAAAATTTCATGCTCGTTCCGAAAATGAATGATTTTTATGTGCTCAGATATGAGATTTAGCCGGAAAAGGGGGTTTAAGGAAGAAAATCCAATTTTCTGAGATTTTTTATTTTTCATTTTTCGAATTTCTTATTTTTGTCCCCAAACGTATTTTGACGTGCTGATTTCGAATCTTTGAGCGAAAATGTCGAAAACTCATCAGAAATATTTTTGGCGGGAAAAAAACCACCTAAAAACTGATATAGAGCTGCAAAACTCGAGAACGGTTGGAGATAGACAAATTCTGCGAATGCCAATCGATTTAGAATGGTCGAATTAGTACATATTTCGAATTTTCAATCAATCGAAAAAAAATTTAATTACTCGAAAAAAGTTGCAAGGGGGTTACCCCCAAAAATCATGAAAAATACTGAATCGTCACATCGACTTGAAATTTGCACTGTATACGTAAAATTTTATGCTCGTTCCGAAAATGAATGATTTTTATGTGCTCAGATATGAGATTTAGCCGGAAAAGGGGGTTTAAGGTAGAAAATCCAATTTTCTGAGATTTTTTATTTTTCATTTTTCGAATTTCAAATTTTTGTCCTCAAACGTATTTTGACGTGCTGATTTCGAATCTTTGAGCGAAAATGTCGAAAACTCATCAGAAATATTTTTGGCGGGAAAAAAACCACCTAAAAACTGATATAGAGCTGCAAAACTCGAGAACGGTTGGAGATAGACAAATTCTGCGATTGCCAATCGATTTAGAATGGTCGAATTAGTACATATTTCGAATTTTCAATCAATCGAAAATTTTAAAATTACTCGAAAAAAGTTGCAAGGGGGTTACCCCCAAAAATCATGAAAAATACTAAATCGTCACATCGACTTGAAATTTGCACTGTATACGTAAAATTTCATGCTCGTTCCGAAAATGAATGATTTTTATGTGCTCAGATATGAGATTTAGCCGGAAAAGGGGGTTTAAGGTAGAAAATCCAATTTTCTGAGATTTTTTATTTTTCATTTTTCGAATTTCAAATTTTTGTCCTCAAACGTATTTTGACGTGCTGATTTCGAATCTTTGAGCGAAAATGTCGAAAACTCATCAGAAATATTTTTGGCGGGAAAAAAACCACCTAAAAACTGATATAGAGCTGCACAACTCGAGAACGGTTGGAGATAGACAAATTCTGCGAATGCCAATCGATTTAGAATGGTCGTAATAGTACATATTTCGAATTTTCAATCAATCGAAAATTTTAAAATTACTCGAAAAAAGTTGCAAGGGGGTTACCCCCAAAAATCATGAAAAATACTAAATCGTCACATCGACTTGAAATTTGCACTGCATACGTAAAATTTCATGCTCGTTCCGAAAATGAATGATTTTTATGTGCTCAGATATGAGATTTAGCCGGAAAAGGGGGTTTAAGGTAGAAAATCCAATTTTCTGAGATTTTTTATTTTTCATTTTTCGAATTTCAAATTTTTGTCCTCAAACGTATTTTGACGTGCTGATTTCGAATCTTTGAGCGAAAATGTCGAAAACTCATCAGAAATATTTTTGGCGGGAAAAAAAACACCTAAAAACGGATTTAGAGCTGCACAACTCGAGAATGGTTGGAGATAGACAAATTCTGCGAATGCCAATCGATTTAGAATGGTCGAATTAGTACATATGTCGAATTTTCAATCAATCAAAAATTTTAAAATTACTCGAAAAAAGTTGCAAGGGGGTTACCCCCAAAAATCATGAAAAATACTGAATCGTCACATCGACTTGAAATTTGCACTGTATACGTAAAACTTCATGCTCGTTCCGAAAATGAATGATTTTTATGTGCTCAGATATGAGATTTAGCCGGAAAAGGGGGTTTAAGGTAGAAAATCCAATTTTCTGAGATTTTTTATTTTTCATTTTTCGAATTTCTTATTTTTGTCCCCAAACGTATTTTGACGTGCTGATTTCGAATCTTTGAGAGAAAATGTCGAAAACTCATCAGAAATATTTTTGGCGGGAAAAAACCCACCTAAAAACTGATCTAGAGCTGACTAACTCAAGAACGGTTGGAGATAGACAAATTCTGCGAATGCCAATCGATTTAGAATGGTCGAATTGATACATATTTCGAATTTTCAATCAATCGAAAATTTTAAAATTACTCGAAAAAAGTTGCAAGGGGGTTACCCCCAAAAATCATGAAAAATACTAAATCGTCACATCGACTTGAAATTTGCACTGTATACGTAAAATTTCATGCTCGTTCCGAAAATGAAAGATTTTTATGTGCTCAGATATGAGATTTAGCCGGAAAAGGGGGTTTAAGGTAGAAAATCCAATTTTCTGAGATTTTTTATTTTTCATTTTTCGAATTTCTTATTTTTGTCCCCAAACGTATTTTGACGTGCTGATTTCGAATCTTTGAGAGAAAATGTCGAAAACTCATCAGAAATATTTTTTGCGGGAAAAAACCCACCTAAAAACTGATCTAGAGCTGACTAACTCAAGAACGGTTGGAGATAGACAAATTCTGCGAATGCCAATCGATTTAGAATGGTCGAATTGATACATATTTCGAATTTTCAATCAATCAAAAATTTTAAAATTACTCGAAAAAAGTTGCAAGGGGGTTACCCCCAAAAATCATGAAAAATACTGAATCGTCACATCGACTTGAAATTTGCACTGTATACGTAAAACTTCATGCTCGTTCCGAAAATGAATGATTTTTATGTGCTCAGATATGAGATTTAGCCGGAAAAGGGGGTTTAAGGTAGAAAATCCAATTTTCTGAGATTTTTTATTTTTCATTTTTCGAATTTCTTATTTTTGTCCCCAAACGTATTTTGACGTGCTGATTTCGAATCTTTGAGAGAAAATGTCGAAAACTCATCAGAAATATTTTTTGCGGGAAAAAACCCACCTAAAAACTGATCTAGAGCTGACTAACTCAAGAACGGTTGGAGATAGACAAATTCTGCGAATGCCAATCGATTTAGAATGGTCGTAATAGTACATATTTCGAATTTTCAATCAATCGAAAATTTTAAAATTACTCGAAAAAAGTTGCAAGGGGGTTACCCCCAAAAATCATGAAAAATACTAAATCGTCACATCGACTTGAAATTTGCACTGTATACGTAAAATTTTATGCTCGTTCCGAAAATGAATGATTTTTATGTGCTCAGATATGAGATTTAGCCGGAAAAGGGGGTTTAAGGTAGAAAATCCAATTTTCTGAGATTTTTTATTTTTCATTTTTCGAATTTCAAATTTTTGTCCTCAAACGTATTTTGACGTGCTGATTTCGAATCTTTGAGCGAAAATGTCGAAAACTCATCAGAAATATTTTTGGCGGGAAAAAAAACACCTAAAAACGGATTTAGAGCTGCACAACTCGAGAATGGTTGGAGATAGACAAATTCTGCGAATGCCAATCGATTTAGAATGGTCGAATTAGTACATATGTCGAATTTTCAATCAATCAAAAATTTTAAAATTACTCGAAAAAAGTTGCAAGGGGGTTACCCCCAAAAATCATGAAAAATACTGAATCGTCACATCGACTTGAAATTTGCACTGTATACGTAAAATTTCATGCTCGTTCCGAAAATGAATGATTTTTATGTGCTCAGATATGAGATTTAGCCGGAAAAGGGGGTTTAAGGTAGAAAATCCAATTTTCTGAGATTTTTTATTTTTCATTTTTCGAATTTCAAATTTTTGTCCTCAAACGTATTTTGACGTGCTGATTTCGAATATTTGAGCGAAAATGTCGAAAACTCATCAGAAATATTTTTGGCGGGAAAAAAACCACCTAAAAACTGATCTAGAGCTGACTAACTCAAGAACGGTTGGAGATAGACAAATTCTGCGAATGCCAATCGATTTAGAATGGTCGAATTGATACATATTTCGAATTTTCAATCAATCGAAAATTTTAAAATTACTCGAAAAAAGTTGCAAGGGGGTTACCCCCAAAAATCATGAAAAATACTAAATCGTCACATCGACTTGAAATTTGCACTGTATACGTAAAATTTCATGCTCGTTCCGAAAATGAATGATTTTTATGTGCTCAGATATGAGATTTAGCCGGAAAATGGGGTTTAAGGTAGAAAATCCAATTTTCTGAGATTTTTTATTTTTCATTTTTCGAATTTCAAATTTTTGTCCTCAAACGTATTTTGACGTGCTGATTTCGAATCTTTTGAGCGAAAATGTCGAAAACTCATCAGAAATATTTTTGGCGGGAAAAAAACCACCTAAAAACTGATCTAGAGCTGACTAACTCAAGAACGGTTGGAGATAGACAAATTCTGCGAATGCCAATCGATTTAGAATGGTCGTATTAGTACATATTTCGAATTTTCAATCAATCGAAAATTTTAAAATTACTCGAAAAAAGTTGCAAGGGGGTTACCCCCAAAAATCATGAAAAATACTAAATCGTCACATCGGCTTGAAATTTGCACTGTATACGTAAAATTTCATGCTCGTTCCGAAAATGAATGATTTTTATGTGCTCAGATATGAGATTTAGCCGGAAAAGGGGGTTTAAGGTAGAAAATCCAATTTTCTGAGATTTTTTATTTTTCATTTTTCGAATTTCAAATTTTTGTCCTCAAACGTATTTTGACGTGCTGATTTCGAATCTTTGAGCGAAAATGTCGAAAACTCATCAGAAATATTTTTGGCGGGAAAAAAACCACCTAAAAACTGATATAGAGCTGCACAACTCGAGAACGGTTGGAGATAGACAAATTCTGCGAATGCCAATCGATTTAGAATGGTCGTAATAGTACATATTTCGAATTTTCAATCAATCGAAAATTTTAAAATTACTCGAAAAAAGTTGCAAGGGGGTTACCCCCAAAAATCATGAAAAATACTAAATCGTCACATCGACTTGAAATTTGCACTGCATACGTAAAATTTCATGCTCGTTCCGAAAATGAATGATTTTTATGTGCTCAGATATGAGATTTAGCCGGAAAAGGGGGTTTAAGGTAGAAAATCCAATTTTCTGAGATTTTTTATTTTTCATTTTTCGAATTTCAAATTTTTGTCCTCAAACGTATTTTGACGTGCTGATTTCGAATCTTTGAGCGAAAATGTCGAAAACTCATCAGAAATATTTTTGGCGGGAAAAAAAAACACCTAAAAACGGATTTAGAGCTGCACAACTCGAGAATGGTTGGAGATAGACAAATTCTGCGAATGCCAATCGATTTAGAATGGTCGAATTAGTACATATGTCGAATTTTCAATGAATCAAAAATTTTAAAATTACTCGAAAAAAGTTGCAAGGGGGTTACCCCCAAAAATCATGAAAAATACTAAATCGTCACATCGACTTGAAATTTGCACTGTATACGTAAAATTTCATGCTCGTTCCGAAAATGAATGATTTTTATGTGCTCAGATATGAGATTTAGCCGGAAAAGGGGGTTTAAGGTAGAAAATCCAATTTTCTGAGATTTTTTATTTTTCATTTTTCGAATTTCAAATTTTTGTCCTCAAACGTATTTTGACGTGCTGATTTCGAATCTTTGAGCGAAAATGTCGAAAACTCATCAGAAATATTTTTGGCGGGAAAAAAAACACCTAAAAACGGATTTAGAGCTGCACAACTCGAGAATGGTTGGAGATAGACAAATTCTGCGAATGCCAATCGATTTAGAATGGTCGTATTAGTACATATTTCGAATTTTCAATCAATCGAAAATTTTAAAATTACTCGAAAAAAGTTGCAAGGGGGTTACCCCCAAAAATCATGAAAAATACTAAATCGTCACATCGACTTGAAATTTGCACTGTATACGTAAAATTTCATGCTCGTTCCGAAAATGAATGATTTTTATGTGCTCAGATATGAGATTTAGCCGGAAAAGGGGGTTTAAGGTAGAAAATCCAATTTTCTGAGATTTTTTAATTTTCATTTTTCGAATTTCAAATTTTTGTCCTCAAACGTATTTTGACGTGCTGATTTCGAATCTTTGAGCGAAAATGTCGAAAACTCATCAGAAATATTTTTGGCGGGAAAAAAACCACCTAAAAACTGATATAGAGCTGCACAACTCGAGAACGGTTGGAGATAGACAAATTCTGCGAATGCCAATCGATTTAGAATGGTCGAAATAGTACACATTTCGAATTTTCAATCAATCGACAATTTTAAAATTACTCGAAAAAAGTTGCAAGGGGGTTACCCCCAAAAATCATGAAAAATACTAAATCGTCACATCGACTTGAAATTTGCACTGTATACGTAAAATTTCATGCTCGTTCCGAAAATGAATGATTTTTATGTGCTCAGATATGAGATTTAGCCGGAAAAGGGGGTTTAAGGTAGAAAATCCAATTTTCTGAGATTTTTTATTTTTCATTTTTCGAATTTCAAATTTTTGTCCTCAAACGTATTTTGACGTGCTGATTTCGAATCTTTGAGCGAAAATGTCGAAAACTCATCAGAAATATTTTTGGCGGGAAAAAAAACACCTAAAAACGGATTTAGAGCTGCACAACTCGAGAATGGTTGGAGATAGACAAATTCTGCGAATGCCAATCGATTTAGAATGGTCGAATTAGTACATATGTCGAATTTTCAATCAATCAAAAATTTTAAAATTACTCGAAAAAAGTTGCAAGGGGGTTACCCCCAAAAATCATGAAAAATACTGAATCGTCACATCGACTTGAAATTTGCACTGTATACGTAAAATTTCATGCTCGTTCCGAAAATGAATGATTTTTATGTGCTCAGATATGAGATTTAGCCGGAAAAGGGGGTTTAAGGTAGAAAATCCAATTTTCTGAGATTTTTTATTTTTCATTTTTCGAATTTCAAATTTTTGTCCTCAAACGTATTTTGACGTGCTGATTTCGAATATTTGAGCGAAAATGTCGAAAACTCATCAGAAATATTTTTGGCGGGAAAAAAACCACCTAAAAACTGATCTAGAGCTGACTAACTCAAGAACGGTTGGAGATAGACAAATTCTGCGAATGCCAATCGATTTAGAATGGTCGTATTAGTACATATTTCGAATTTTCAATCAATCGAAAATTTTAAAATTACTCGAAAAAAGTTGCAAGGGGGTTACCCCCAAAAATCATGAAAAATACTGAATCGTCACATCGACTTGAAATTTGCACTGTATACGTAAAATTTCATGCTCGTTCCGAAAATGAATGATTTTTATGTGCTCAGATATGAGATTTAGCCGGAAAAGGGGGTTTAAGGTAGAAAATCCAATTTTCTGAGATTTTTTATTTTTCATTTTTCGAATTTCAAATTTTTGTCCTCAAACGTATTTTGACGTGCTGATTTCGAATCTTTGAGCGAAAATGTCGAAAACTCATCAGAAATATTTTTGGCGGGAAAAAAAACACCTAAAAACGGATTTAGAGCTGCACAACTCGAGAATGGTTGGAGATAGACAAATTCTGCGAATGCCAATCGATTTAGAATGGTCGAATTAGTACATATGTCGAATTTTCAATCAATCAAAAATTTTAAAATTACTCGAAAAAAGTTGCAAGGGGGTTACCCCCAAAAATCATGAAAAATACTGAATCGTCACATCGACTTGAAATTTGCACTGTATACGTAAAATTTCATGCTCGTTCCGAAAATGAATGATTTTTATGTGCTCAGATATGAGATTTAGCCGGAAAAGGGGGTTTAAGGTAGAAAATCCAATTTTCTGAGATTTTTTATTTTTCATTTTTCGAATTTCAAATTTTTGACCTCAAACGTATTTTGACGTGCTGATTTCGAATCTTTGAGCGAAAATGTCGAAAACTCATCGGAAATATTTTTGGCGGGAAAAAAACCACCTAAAAACTGATATAGAGCTGCACAACTCGAGAACGGTTGGAGATAGACAAATTCTGCGAATGCCAATCGATTTAGAATGGTCGTATTAGTACATATTTCGAATTTTCAATCAATCGAAAATTTTAAAATTACTCGAAAAAAGTTGCAAGGGGGTTACCCCCAAAAATCATGAAAAATACTAAATCGTCACATCGACTTGAAATTTGCACTGTATACGTAAAATTTCATGCTCGTTCCGAAAATGAATGATTTTTATGTGCTCAGATATGAGATTTAGCCGGAAAAGGGGGTTTAAGGTAGAAAATCCAATTTTCTGAGATTTTTTAATTTTCATTTTTCGAATTTCAAATTTTTGTCCTCAAACGTATTTTGACGTGCTGATTTCGAATATTTGAGCGAAAATGTCGAAAACTCATCAGAAATATTTTTGGCGGGAAAAAAACCACCTAAAAACTGATCTAGAGCTGACTAACTCAAGAACGGTTGGAGATAGACAAATTCTGCGAATGCCAATCGATTTAGAATGGTCGTATTAGTACATATTTCGAATTTTCAATCAATCGAAAATTTTAAAATTACTCGAAAAAAGTTGCAAGGGGGTTACCCCCAAAAATCATGAAAAATACTAAATCGTCACATCGACTTGAAATTTGCACTGTATACGTAAAATTTCATGCTCGTTCCGAAAATGAATGATTTTTATGTGCTCAGATATGAGATTTAGCCGGAAAAGGGGGTTTAAGGTAGAAAATCCAATTTTCTGAGATTTTTTAATTTTCATTTTTCGAATTTCAAATTTTTGTCCTCAAACGTATTTTGACGTGCTGATTTCGAATCTTTGAGCGAAAATGTCGAAAACTCATCAGAAATATTTTTGGCGGGAAAAAAAACACCTAAAAACGGATTTAGAGCTGCACAACTCGAGAATGGTTGGAGATAGACAAATTCTGCGATTGCCAATCGATTTAGAGTGGTCGAATTAGTACATATGTCGAATTTTCAATCAATCAAAAATTTTAAAATTACTCGAAAAAAGTTGCAAGGGGGTTACCCCCAAAAATCATGAAAAATACTGAATCGTCACATCGACTTGAAATTTGCACTGTATACGTAAAATTTCATGCTCGTTCCGAAAATGAATGATTTTTATGTGCTCAGATATGAGATTTAGCCGGAAAAGGGGGTTTAAGGTAGAAAATCCAATTTTCTGAGATTTTTTAATTTTCATTTTTCGAATTTCAAATTTTTGTCCTCAAACGTATTTTGACGTGCTGATTTCGAATCTTTGAGCGAAAATGTCGAAAACTCATCGGAAATATTTTTGGCGGGAAAAAAACCACCTAAAAACTGATATAGAGCTGCACAACTCGAGAACGGTTGGAGATAGACAAATTCTGCGAATGCCAATCGATTTAGAATGGTCGAATTAGTACATATGTCGAATTTTCAATCAATCAAAAATTTTAAAATTACTCGAAAAAAGTTGCAAGGGGGTTACCCCCAAAAATCATGAAAAATACTGAATCGTCACATCGACTTGAAATTTGCACTGTATACGTAAAATTTCATGCTCGTTCCGAAAATGAATGATTTTTATGTGCTCAGATATGAGATTTAGCCGGAAAAGGGGGTTTAAGGTAGAAAATCCAATTTTCTGAGATTTTTTATTTTTCATTTTTCGAATTTCAACTTTTTGTCCTCAAACGTATTTTGACGTGCTGATTTCGAATATTTGAGCGAAAATGTCGAAAACTCATCCGAAATATTTTTGGCGGGAAAAAAACCACCTAAAAACTGATCTAGAGCTGACTAACTCAAGAACGGTTGGAGATAGACAAATTCTGCGAATGCCAATCGATTTAGAATGGTCGTATTAGTACATATTTCGAATTTTCAATCAATCGAAAATTTTAAAATTACTCGAAAAAAGTTGCAAGGGGGTTACCCCCAAAAATCATGAAAAATACTAAATCGTCACATCGACTTGAAATTTGCACTGTATACGTAAAATTTCATGCTCGTTCCGAAAATGAATGATTTTTATGTGCTCAGATATGAGATTTAGCCGGAAAAGGGGGTTTAAGGTAGAAAATCCAATTTTCTGAGATTTTTTATTTTTCATTTTTCGAATTTCAAATTTTTGTCCTCAAACGTATTTTGACGTGCTGATTTCGAATCTTTGAGCGAAAATGTCGAAAAATCATCAGAAATATTTTTGGCGGGAAAAAAAACACCTAAAAACTGATATAGAGATGCACAACTCGAGAACGGTTGGAGATAGACAAATTCTGCGAATGCCAATCGATTTAGAATGGTCGAATTAGTACACATTTCGAATTTTCAATCAATCGAAAATTTTAAAATTACTCGAAAAAAGTTGCAAGGGGGTTACCCCCAAAAATCATGAAAAATACTAAATCGTCACATCGACTTGAAATTTGCACTGTATACGTAAAATTTCATGCTCGTTCCGAAAATGAATGATTTTTATGTGCTCAGATATGAGATTTAGCCGGAAAAGGGGGTTTAAGGTAGAAAATCCAATTTTCTGAGATTTTTTATTTTTCATTTTTCGAATTTCAAATTTTTGTCCTCAAACGTATTTTGACGTGCTGATTTCGAATCTTTGAGCGAAAATGTCGAAAAATCATCAGAAATATTTTTGGCGGGAAAAAAAACACCTAAAAACGGATTTAGAGCTGCACAACTCGAGAACGGTTAGAGATAGACACATTCTGCGAATGTCAATCGATTTAGAATGGTCGAATTAGTACATATTTCGGATTTTCAATCACTCGAGAATTTTAAAATTACTCGAAAAAAGTTGCAAGGGGGTACCCCCAAAAATCATGAAAAATACTAAATCGTCACATCGACTTGAAATTTGCACTGTATACGTAAAATTTCATGCTCGTTCCGAAAATGAATGATTTTTATGTGCTCAGATATGAGATTTAGCCGGAAAAGGGGGTTTAAGGTAGAAAATCCAATTTTCTGAGATTTTTTATTTTTCATTTTTCGAATTTCAAATTTTTGTCCTCAAACGTATTTTGACGTGCTGATTTCGAATCTTTGAGCGAAAATGTCGAAAAATCATCAGAAATATTTTTGGCGGGAAAAAAACACCTAAAAACGGATTTAGAGCTGCAAAACTCGAGAACGGTTAGAGATAGACAAATTCTGCGAATGCCAATCGATTTAGAATGGTCGAATTAGTACATATTTCGAATTTTCAATCAATCGAAAATTTTAAAATTACTCGAAAAAAGTTGCAAGGGGGTTACCCCCAAAAATCATGAAAAATACTGAATCGTCACATCGACTTGAAATTTGCACTGTATACGTAAAATTTTATGCTCGTTCCGAAAATGAATGATTTTTATGTGCTCAGATATGAGATTTAGCCGGAAAAGGGGGTTTAAGGTAGAAAATCCAATTTTCTGAGATTTTTTATTTTTCATTTTTCGAATTTCAAATTTTTGTCCTCAAACGTATTTTGACGTGCTGATTTCGAATATTTGAGCGAAAATGTCGAAAACTCATCAGAAATATTTTTGGCGGGAAAAAAACCACCTAAAAACTGATCTAGAGCTGACTAACTCAAGAACGGTTGGAGATAGACAAATTCTGCGAATGCCAATCGATTTAGAATGGTCGTATTAGTACATATTTCGAATTTTCAATCAATCGAAAATTTTAAAATTACTCGAAAAAAGTTGCAAGGGGGTTACCCCCAAAAATCATGAAAAATACTAAATCGTCACATCGACTTGAAATTTGCACTGTATACGTAAAATTTCATGCTCGTTCCGAAAATGAATGATTATTATGTGCTCAGATATGAGATTTAGCCGGAAAAGGGGGTTTAAGGTAGAAAATCCAATTTTCTGAGATTTTTTAATTTTCATTTTTCGAATTTCAAATTTTTGTCCTCAAACGTATTTTGACGTGCTGATTTCGAATCTTTGAGCGAAAATGTCGAAAACTCATCAGAAATATTTTTGGCGGGAAAAAAACCACCTAAAAACTGATATAGAGCTGCACAACTCGAGAACGGTTGGAGATAGACAAATTCTGCGAATGCCAATCGATTTAGAATGGTCGAATTAGTACACATTTCGAATTTTCAATCAATCGAAAATTTTAAAATTACTCGAAAAAAGTTGCAAGGGGGTTACCAACAAAAATCATGAAAAATACTAAATCGTCACATCGACTTGAAATTTGCACTGTATACGTAAAATTTCATGCTCGTTCCGAAAATGAATGATTTTTATGTGCTCAGATATGAGATTTAGCCGGAAAAGGGGGTTTAAGGTAGAAAATCCAATTTTCTGAGATTTTTTATTTTTCATTTTTCGAATTTCAAATTTTTGTCCTCAAACGTATTTTGACGTGCTGATTTCGAATCTTTGAGCGAAAATGTCGAAAACTCATCGGAAATATTTTTGGCGGGAAAAAAACCACCTAAAAACTGATATAGAGCTGCACAACTCGAGAACGGTTGGAGATAGACAAATTCTGCGAATGCCAATCGATTTAGAATGGTCGTAATAGTACATATTTCGAATTTTCAATCAATCGAAAATTTTAAAATTACTCGAAAAAAGTTGCAAGGGGGTTACCCCCAAAAATCATGAAAAATACTAAATCGTCACATCGACTTGAAATTTGCACTGTATACGTAAAATTTTATGCTCGTTCCGAAAATGAATGATTTTTATGTGCTCAGATATGAGATTTAGCCGGAAAAGGGGGTTTAAGGTAGAAAATCCAATTTTCTGAGATTTTTTATTTTTCATTTTTCGAATTTCAAATTTTTGTCCTCAAACGTATTTTGACGTGCTGATTTCGAATCTTTGAGCGAAAATGTCGAAAACTCATCAGAAATATTTTTGGCGGGAAAAAAAACACCTAAAAACGGATTTAGAGCTGCACAACTCGAGAATGGTTGGAGATAGACAAATTCTGCGAATGCCAATCGATTTAGAATGGTCGAATTAGTACATATGTCGAATTTTCAATCGATCAAAAATTTTAAAATTACTCGAAAAAAGTTGCAAGGGGGTTACCCCCAAAAATCATGAAAAATACTGAATCGTCACATCGACTTGAAATTTGCACTGTATACGTAAAATTTCATGCTCGTTCCGAAAATGAATGATTTTTATGTGCTCAGATATGAGATTTAGCCGGAAAAGGGGGTTTAAGGTAGAAAATCCAATTTTCTGAGATTTTTTATTTTTCATTTTTCGAATTTCAAATTTTTGTCCTCAAACGTATTTTGACGTGCTGATTTCGAATATTTGAGCGAAAATGTCGAAAACTCATCAGAAATATTTTTGGCGGGAAAAAAACCACCTAAAAACTGATCTAGAGCTGACTAACTCAAGAACGGTTGGAGATAGACAAATTCTGCGAATGCCAATCGATTTAGAATGGTCGTATTAGTACATATTTCGAATTTTCAATCAATCGAAAATTTTAAAATTACTCGAAAAAAGTTGCAAGGGGGTTACTTACCCCCAAAAATCATGAAAAATACTAAATCGTCACATCGACTTGAAATTTGCACTGTATACGTAAAATTTCATGCTCGTTCCGAAAATGAATGATTTTTATGTGCTCAGATATGAGATTTAGCCGGAAAAGGGGGTTTAAGGTAGAAAATCCAATTTTCTGAGATTTTTTATTTTTCATTTTTCGAATTTCAAATTTTTGTCCTCAAACGTATTTTGACGTGCTGATTTCGAATCTTTGAGCGAAAATGTCGAAAACTCATCAGAAATATTTTTGGCGGGAAAAAAAACACCTAAAAACTGATATAGAGCTGCACAACTCGAGAACGGTTGGAGATAGACAAATTCTGCGAATGCCAATCGATTTGGAATGGTCGAATTAGTACACATTTCGAATTTTCAATCAATCGAAAATTTTAAAATTACTCGAAAAAAGTTGCAAGGGGGTTACCAACAAAAATCATGAAAAATACTAAATCGTCACATCGACTTGAAATTTGCACTGTATACGTAAAATTTCATGCTCGTTCCGAAAATGAATGATTTTTATGTGCTCAGATATGAGATTTAGCCGGAAAAGGGGGTTTAAGGTAGAAAATCCAATTTTCTGAGATTTTTTATTTTTCATTTTTCGAATTTCAAATTTTTGTCCTCAAACGTATTTTGACGTGCTGATTTCGAATCTTTGAGCGAAAATGTCGAAAACTCATCGGAAATATTTTTGGCGGGAAAAAAACCACCTAAAAACTGATATAGAGCTGCACAACTCGAGAACGGTTGGAGATAGACAAATTCTGCGAATGCCAATCGATTTAGAATGGTCGTAATAGTACATATTTCGAATTTTCAATCAATCGAAAATTTTAAAATTACTCGAAAAAAGTTGCAAGGGGGTTACCCCCAAAAATCATGAAAAATACTAAATCGTCACATCGACTTGAAATTTGCACTGTATACGTAAAATTTTATGCTCGTTCCGAAAATGAATGATTTTTATGTGCTCAGATATGAGATTTAGCCGGAAAAGGGGGTTTAAGGTAGAAAATCCAATTTTCTGAGATTTTTTATTTTTCATTTTTCGAATTTCAAATTTTTGTCCTCAAACGTATTTTGACGTGCTGATTTCGAATCTTTGAGCGAAAATGTCGAAAACTCATCAGAAATATTTTTGGCGGGAAAAAAAACACCTAAAAACGGATTTAGAGCTGCACAACTCGAGAATGGTTGGAGATAGACAAATTCTGCGAATGCCAATCGATTTAGAATGGTCGAATTAGTACATATGTCGAATTTTCAATCAATCAAAAATTTTAAAATTACTCGAAAAAAGTTGCAAGGGGGTTACCCCCAAAAATCATGAAAAATACTGAATCGTCACATCGACTTGAAATTTGCACTGTATACGTAAAATTTCATGCTCGTTCCGAAAATGAATGATTTTTATGTGCTCAGATATGAGATTTAGCCGGAAAAGGGGGTTTAAGGTAGAAAATCCAATTTTCTGAGATTTTTTATTTTTCATTTTTCGAATTTCAAATTTTTGTCCTCAAACGTATTTTGACGTGCTGATTTCGAATATTTGAGCGAAAATGTCGAAAACTCATCAGAAATATTTTTGGCGGGAAAAAAACCACCTAAAAACTGATCTAGAGCTGACTAACTCAAGAACGGTTGGAGATAGACAAATTCTGCGAATGCCAATCGATTTAGAATGGTCGTATTAGTACATATTTCGAATTTTCAATCAATCGAAAATTTTAAAATTACTCGAAAAAAGTTGCAAGGGGGTTACCCCCAAAAATCATGAAAAATACTAAATCGTCACATCGACTTGAAATTTGCACTGTATACGTAAAATTTCATGCTCGTTCCGAAAATGAATGATTTTTATGTGCTCAGATATGAGGGGGTTTAAGGTAGAAAATCCAATTTTCTGAGATTTTTTATTTTTCATTTTTCGAATTTCAAATTTTTGTCCTCAAACGTATTTTGACGTGCTGATTTCGAATCTTTGAGCGAAAATGTCGAAAAATCATCAGAAATATTTTTGGCGGGAAAAAAACACCTAAAAACGGATTTAGAGCTGCAAAACTCGAGAACGGTTAGAGATAGACAAATTCTGCGAATGCCAATCGATTTAGAATGGTCGAATTAGTACATATTTCGAATTTTCAATCAATCGAAAATTTTAAAATTACTCGAAAAAAGTTGCAAGGGGGTTACCCCCAAAAATCATGAAAAATACTAAATCGTCACATCGACTTGAAATTTGCACTGTATACGTAAAATTTCATGCTCGTTCCGAAAATGAATGATTTTTATGTGCTCAGATATGAGATTTAGCCGGAAAAGGGGGTTTAAGGTAGAAAATCCAATTTTCTGAGATTTTTTATTTTTCATTTTTCGAATTTCAAATTTTTGTCCTCAAACGTATTTTGACGTGCTGATTTCGAATCTTTGAGCGAAAATGTCGAAAAATCATCAGAAATATTTTTGGCGGGAAAAAAACACCTAAAAACGGATTTAGAGCTGCAAAACTCGAGAACGGTTAGAGATAGACAAATTCTGCGAATGCCAATCGATTTAGAATGGTCGAATTAGTACATATTTCGAATTTTCAATCAATCGAAAATTTTAAAATTACTCGAAAAAAGTTGCAAGGGGGTTACCCCCAAAAATCATGAAAAATACTAAATCGTCACATCGACTTGAAATTTTCACTGTATACGTAAAATTTCATGCTCGTTCCGAAAATGAAAGATTTTTATGTGCTCAGATATGAGATTTAGCCGGAAAAGGGGGTTTAAGGTAGAAAATCCAATTTTCTGAGATTTTTTATTTTTCATTTTTCGAATTTCAAATTTTTGTCCTCAAACGTATTTTGACGTGCTGATTTCGAATCTTTGAGCGAAAATGTCGAAAACTCATCAGAAATATTTTTGGCGGGAAAAAAACCACCTAAAAACTGATATAGAGCTGCACAACTCGAGAACGGTTGGAGATACACAAATTCTGCGAATGCCAATCGATTTAGAATGGCCGTAATAGTACATATTTCGAATTTTCAATCAATCGAAAATTTTAAAATTACTCGAAAAAAGTTGCAAGGGGGTTACCCCCAAAAATCATGAAAAATACTAAATCGTCACATCGACTTGAAATTTGCACTGTATACGTAAAATTTCATGCTCGTTCCGAAAATGAATGATTTTTATGTGCTCAGATATGAGATTTAGCCGGAAAAGGGGGTTTAAGGTAGAAAATCCAATTTTCTGAGATTTTTTATTTTTCATTTTTCGAATTTCAAATTTTTGTCCTCAAACGTATTTTGACGTGCTGATTTCGAATCTTTGAGCGAAAATGTCGAAAACTCATCAGAAATATTTTTGGCGGGAAAAAAAACACCTAAAAACTGATCTAGAGCTGACTAACTCAAGAACGGTTGGAGATAGACAAATTCTGCGAATGCCAATCGATTTAGAATGGTCGTATTAGTACATATTTCGAATTTTCAATCAATCGAAAATTTTAAAATTACTCGAAAAAAGTTGCAAGGGGGTTACCCCCAAAAATCATGAAAAATACTAAATCGTCACATCGACTTGAAATTTGCACTGTATACGTAAAATTTCATGCTCGTTCCGAAAATGAATGATTTTTATGTGCTCAGATATGAGATTAGCCGGAAAAGGGGGTTTAAGGTAGAAAATCCAATTTTCTGAGATTTTTTATTTTTCATTTTTCGAATTTCAAATTTCTGTCCTCAAACGTATTTTGACGTGCTGATTTCGAATCTTTGAGCGAAAATGTCGAAAACTCATCAGAAATATTTTTGGCGGGAAAAAAACCACCTAAAAACTGATATAGAGATGCACAACTCGAGAACGGTTGGAGATAGACAAATTCTGCGAATGCCAAAAATTTTAAAATTACTCGAAAAAAGTTGCAAGGGGGTTACCCCCAAAAATCATGAAAAATACTAAATCGTCACATCGACTTGAAATTTGCACTGTATACGTAAAATTTCATGCTCGTTCCGAAATGAATGATTTTTATGTGCTCAGATATGAGATTTAGCCGGAAAAGGGGGTTTAAGGTAGAAAATCCAATTTTCTGAGATTTTTTATTTTTCATTTTTCGAATTTCAAATTTTTGTCCTCAAACGTATTTTGACGTGCTGATTTCGAATCTTTGAGCGAAAATGTCGAAAACTCATCGGAAATATTTTTGGCGGGAAAAAAACCACCTAAAAACTGATATAGAGCTGCACAACTCGAGAACGGTTGGAGATAGACAAATTCTGCGAATGCCAATCGATTTAGAATGGTCGTAATAGTACATATTTCGAATTTTCAATCAATCGAAAATTTTAAAATTACTCGAAAAAAGTTGCAAGGGGGTTACCCCCAAAAATCATGAAAAATACTAAATCGTCACATCGACTTGAAATTTGCACTGTATACGTAAAATTTCATGCTCGTTCCGAAAATGAATGATTTTTATGTGCTCAGATATGAGATTTAGCCGGAAAAGGGGGTTTAAGGTAGAAAATCCAATTTTCTGAGATTTTTTATTTTTCATTTTTCGAATTTCAAATTTTTGTCCTCAAACGTATTTTGACGTGCTGATTTCGAATCTTTGAGCGAAAATGTCGAAAACTCATCGGAAATATTTTTGGCGGGAAAAAAACCACCTAAAAACTGATATAGAGCTGCACAACTCGAGAACGGTTGGATATAGACAAATTCTGCGAATGCCAATCGATTTAGAATGGTCGTAATAGTACATATTTCGAATTTTCAATCAATCGAAAATTTTAAAATTACTCGAAAAAAGTTGCAAGGGGGTTACCCCCAAAAATCATGAAAAATACTAAATCGTCACATCGACTTGAAATTTGCACTGTATACGTAAAATTTCATGCTCGTTCCGAAAATGAATGATTTTTATGTGCTCAGATATGAGATTTAGCCGGAAAAGGGGGTTTAAGGTAGAAAATCCAATTTTCTGAGATTTTTTATTTTTCATTTTTCGAATTTCAAATTTTTGTCCTCAAACGTATTTTGACGTGCTGATTTCGAATATTTGAGCGAAAATGTCGAAAACTCATCAGAAATATTTTTGGCGGGAAAAAAACCACCTAAAAACTGATCTAGAGCTGACTAACTCAAGAACGGTTGGAGATAGACAAATTCTGCGAATGCCAATCGATTTAGAATGGTCGTATTAGTACATATTTCGAATTTTCAATCAATCGAAAATTTTAAAATTACTCGAAAAAAGTTGCAAGGGGGTTACCCCCAAAAATCATGAAAAATACTAAATCGTCACATCGACTTGAAATTTGCACTGTATACGTAAAATTTCATGCTCGTTCCGAAAATGAATGATTTTTATGTGCTCAGATATGAGATTTAGCCGGAAAAGGGGGTTTAAGGTAGAAAATCCAATTTTCTGAGATTTTTTAATTTTCATTTTTCGAATTTCAAATTTTTGTCCTCAAACGTATTTTGACGTGCTGATTTCGAATCTTTGAGCGAAAATGTCGAAAACTCATCAGAAATATTTTTGGCGGGAAAAAAACCACCTAAAAACTGATATAGAGCTGCACAACTCGAGAACGGTTGGAGATAGACAAATTCTGCGAATGCCAATCGATTTAGAATGGTCGAATTAGTACATATGTCGAATTTTCAATCAATCAAAAATTTTAAAATTACTCGAAAAAAGTTGCAAGGGGGTTACCCCCAAAAATCATGAAAAATACTGAATCGTCACATCGACTTGAAATTTGCACTGTATACGTAAAATTTCATGCTCGTTTCGAAATGAATGATTTTTATGTGCTCAGATATGAGATTTAGCCGGAAAAGGGGGTTTAAGGTAGAAAATCCAATTTTCTGAGATTTTTTATTTTTCATTTTTCGAATTTCAAATTTTTGTCCTCAAACGTATTTTGACGTGCTGATTTCGAATCTTTGAGCGAAAATGTCGAAAACTCATCGGAAATATTTTTGGCGGGAAAAAAACCACCTAAAAACTGATATAGAGCTGCACAACTCGAGAACGGTTGGAGATAGACAAATTCTGCGAATGCCAATCGATTTAGAATGGTCGAATTAGTACATATGTCGAATTTTCAATCAATCAAAAATTTTAAAATTACTCGAAAAAAGTTGCAAGGGGGTTCCCCCAAAAATCATGAAAAATACTGAATCGTCACATCGACTTGAAATTTGCACTGTATACGTAAAATTTCATGCTCGTTCCGAAAATGAATGATTTTTATGTGCTCAGATATGAGATTTAGCCGGAAAAGGGGGTTTAAGGTAGAAAATCCAATTTTCTGAGATTTTTTAATTTTCATTTTTCGAATTTCAAATTTTTGTCCTCAAACGTATTTTGACGTGCTGATTTCGAATCTTTGAGCGAAAATGTCGAAAACTCATCAGAAATATTTTTGGCGGGAAAAAAACCACCTAAAAACTGATATAGAGCTGCACAACTCGAGAACGGTTGGAGATAGACAAATTCTGCGAATGCCAATCGATTTAGAATGGTCGAATTAGTACACATTTCGAATTTTCAATCAATCGAAAATTTTAAAATTACTCGAAAAAAGTTGCAAGGGGGTTACCAACAAAAATCATGAAAAATACTAAATCGTCACATCGACTTGAAATTTGCACTGTATACGTAAAATTTCATGCTCGTTCCGAAAATGAATGATTTTTATGTGCTCAGATATGAGATTTAGCCGGAAAAGGGGGTTTAAGGTAGAAAATCCAATTTTCTGAGATTTTTTATTTTTCATTTTTCGAATTTCAAATTTTTGTCCTCAAACGTATTTTGACGTGCTGATTTCGAATCTTTGAGCGAAAATGTCGAAAACTCATCGGAAATATTTTTGGCGGGAAAAAAACCACCTAAAAACTGATATAGAGCTGCACAACTCGAGAACGGTTGGAGATAGACAAATTCTGCGAATGCCAATCGATTTAGAATGGTCGTAATAGTACATATTTCGAATTTTCAACCAATCGAAAATTTTAAAATTACTCGAAAAAAGTTGCAAGGGGGTTACCCCCAAAAATCATGAAAAATACTAAATCGTCACATCGACTTGAAATTTGCACTGTATACGTAAAATTTCATGCTCTTTCCGAAAATGAATGATTTTTATGTGCTCAGATATGAGATTTAGCCGGAAAAGGGGGTTTAAGGTAGAAAATGCAATTTTCTGAGATTTTTTATTTTTCATTTTTCGAATTTCAAATTTTTGTCCTCAAACGTATTTTGACGTGCTGATTTCGAATCTTTGAGCGAAAATGTCGAAAAATCATCAGAAATATTTTTGGCGGGAAAAAAAACACCTAAAAACGGATTTAGAGCTGCACAACTCGAGAACGGTTAGAGATAGACAAATTCTGCGAATGCCATTCGATTTAGAATGGTCGAATTAGTACATATTTCGTATTTTCAATCAATCGAAAATTTTAAAATTACTCGAAAAAAATTGCAAGGGGGTTACCCCCAAAAATCATGAAAAATACTAAATCGTCACATCGACTTGAAATTTGCACTGTATACGTAAAATTTCATGCTCGTTCCGAAAATGAATGATTTTTATGTGCTCAGATATGAGATTTAGCCGGAAAAGGGGGTTTAAGGTAGAAAATCCAATTTTCTAAGATTTTTTATTTTTCATTTTTCGAATTTCAAATTTTTGTCCTCAAACGTATTTTGACGTGCTGATTTCGAATCTTTGAGCGAAAATGTCGAAAAATCATCAGAAATATTTTTGGGAAAAAAAAACCCACCTAAAAACGGATTTAGAGCTGCACAACTCGAGAACGGTTAGAGATAGACAAATTCTGCGAATGCCAATCGATTTAGAATGGTCGAATTAGTACATATTTCGAATTTTCAATCAATCGAAAATTTTAAAATTACTCGAAAAAAGTTGCAAGGGGGTTACCCCCAAAAATCATGAAAAATACTAAATCGTCACATCGACTTGAAATTTGCACTGTATACGTAAAATTTCATGCTCGTTTCAAAAATGAATGATTTTTATGTGCTCAGATATGAGATTTAGCCGGAAAAGGGGGTTTAAGGTAGAAAATCCAATTTTCTGAGATTTTTTATTTTTCATTTTTCGAATTTCAAATTTTTGTCCTCAAACGTATTTTGACGTGCTGATTTCGAATCTTTGAGCGAAAATGTCGAAAACTCATCAGAAAAATTTTTGGCGGGAAAAAAAAAAAAAACACCTAAAAACTGATATAGAGCTGCACAACTCGAGAACGGTTGGAGATAGACAAATTCTGCGAATGCCAATCGATTTAGAATGGTCGAATTAATACATATTACGAATTTTCAATCAATCGAAAATTTTAAAATTACTCGAAAAAAGTTGCAAGGGGGTTACCCCCAAAAATCATGAAAAATACTAAATCGTCACATCGACTTGAAATTTGCACTGTATACGTAAAATTTCATGCTCGTTCCGAAAATGAATGATTTTTATGTGCTCAGATATGAGATTTAGCCGGAAAAAGGGGTTTAAGGTAGAAAATCCAATTTTCTGAGATTTTTTATTTTTCATTTTTCGAATTTCAAATTTTTGTCCTCAAACGTATTTTGACGTGCTGATTTCGAATCTTTGAGCGAAAATGTCGAAAACTCATCAGAAATATTTTTGGCGGGAAAAAAACCACCTAAAAACTGATATAGAGTGCACAACTCGAGAACGGTTGGAGATAGACAAATTCTGCGAATGCCAATCGATTTAGAATGGTCGAATTAGTACATATTTCGAATTTTCAATCAATCGAAAATTTTAAAATTACTCGAAAAAAGTTGCAAGGGGGTTACCCCCAAAAATCATGAAAAATACTAAATCGTCACATCGACTTGAAATTTGCACTGTATACGTAAAATTTCATGCTCGTTCCGAAAATGAATGATTTTTATGTGCTCAGATATGAGATTTAGCCGGAAAAGGGGGTTTAAGGTAGAAAATCCAATTTTCTGAGATTTTTTATTTTTCATTTTTCGAATTTCAAATTTTTGTCCTCAAACGTATTTTGACTTGCTGATTTCGAATCTTTTAGCGAAAATGTCGAAAACTCATCAGAAATATTTTTGGCGGGAAAAAAAACACCTAAAAACGGATTTAGAGCTGCACAACTCGAGAACGGTTAGAGATAGACAAATTCTGCGAATGCCAATCGATTTAGAATGGTCGAATTAGTACATATTTCGAATTTTCAATCAATCGAAAATTTTAAAATTACTCGAAAAAAGTTGCAAGGGGGTTACCCCCAAAAATCATGAAAAATACTAAATCGTCACATCGACTTGAAATTTGCACTGTATACGTAAAATTTCATGCTCTTTCCGAAAATGAATGATTTTTATGTGCTCAGATATGAGATTTAGCCGGAAAAGGGGGTTTAAGGTAGAAAATGCAATTTTCTGAGATTTTTTATTTTTCATTTTTCGAATTTCAAATTTTTGTCCTCAAACGTATTTTGACGTGCTGATTTCGAATCTTTGAGCGAAAATGTCGAAAAATCATCAGAAATATTTTTGGCGGGAAAAAAAACACCTAAAAACGGATTTAGAGCTGCACAACTCGAGAACGGTTAGAGATAGACAAATTCTGCGAATGCCATTCGATTTAGAATGGTCGAATTAGTACATATTTCGTATTTTCAATCAATCGAAAATTTTAAAATTACTCGAAAAAAATTGCAAGGGGGTTACCCCCAAAAATCATGAAAAATACTAAATCGTCACATCGACTTGAAATTTGCACTGTATACGTAAAATTTCATGCTCGTTCCGAAAATGAATGATTTTTATGTGCTCAGATATGAGATTTAGCCGGAAAAGGGGGTTTAAGGTAGAAAATCCAATTTTCTAAGATTTTTTATTTTTCATTTTTCGAATTTCAAATTTTTGTCCTCAAACGTATTTTGACGTGCTGATTTCGAATCTTTGAGCGAAAATGTCGAAAAATCATCAGAAATATTTTTGGCGGGAAAAAAAACACCTAAAAACGGATTTAGAGCTGCACAACTCGAGAACGGTTAGAGATAGACAAATTCTGCGAATGCCAATCGATTTAGAATGGTCGAATTAGTACATATGTCGAATTTTCAATCAATCAAAAATTTTAAAATTACTCGAAAAAAGTTGCAAGGGGGTTACCCCCAAAAATCATGAAAAATACTAAATCGTCACATCGACTTGAAATTTGCACTGTATACGTAAAATTTCATGCTCGTTCCGAAAATGAATGATTTTTATGTGCTCAGATATGAGATTTAGCCGGAAAAGGGGGTTTAAGGTAGAAAATCCAATTTTCTGAGATTTTTTATTTTTCATTTTTTGAATTTCAAATTTTTGTCCTCAAACGTATTTTGACGTGCTGATTTCGAATCTTTGAGCGAAAATGTCGAAAAATCATCAGAAATATTTTTGGCAGGAAAAAAAACACCTAAAAACGGATTTAGAGCTGCACAACTCGAGAACGGTTAGAGATAGACAAATTCTGCGAATGCCAATCGATTTAGAATGGTCGAATTAGTACATATTTCGAATTTTCAATCAATCGAAAATTTTAAAATTACTCGAAAAAAGTTGCAAGGGGGTTACCCCCAAAAATCATGAAAAATACTAAATCGTCACATCGACTTGAAATTTGCACTGTATACGTAAAATTTCATGCTCGTTCCGAAAATGAATGATTTTTATGTGCTCAGATATGAGATTTAGCCGGAAAAGGGGGGTTTAAGGTAGAAAATCCAATTTTCTGACATTTTTTATTTTTCATTATTCGAATTTCAAATTTTTGTCCTCAAACGTATTTTGACGTGCTGATTTCGAATCTTTGAGCGAAAATGTCGAAAAATCATCAGAAATATTTTTGGCGGGAAAAAAAACACCTAAAAACGGATTTAGAGCTGCACAACTCGAGAATGGTTGGAGATAGACAAATTCTGTGAATGCCAATCGATTTAGAATGGTCGAATTAGTACATATGTCGAATTTTCAATCAATCAAAAATTTTAAAATTACTCGAAAAAAGTTGCAAGGGGGTTACCCCCAAAAATCATGAAAAATACTAAATCGTCACATCGACTTGAAATTTGCACTGTATACGTAAAATTTCATGCTCGTTCCGAAAATGAATGATTTTTATGTGCTCAGATATGAGATTTAGCCGGAAAAGGGGGTTTAAGGTAGAAAATCCAATTTTCTGAGATTTTTTATTTTTCATTTTTCGAATTTCAAATTTTTGTCCTCAAACGTATTTTGACGTGCTGATTTCGAATCTTTGAGCGAAAATGTCGAAAAATCATCAGAAATATTTTTGGCGGGAAAAAAAACACCTAAAAACGGATTTAGAGCTGCACAACTCGAGAACGGTTAGAGATAGACAAATTCTGCGAATGCCAATCGATTTAGAATGGTCGAATTAGTACATATGTCGAATTTTCAATCAATCAAAAATTTTAAAATTACTCGAAAAAAGTTGCAAGGGGGTTACCCCCAAAAATCATGAAAAATACTAAATCGTCACATCGACTTGAAATTTGCACTGTATACGTAAAATTTCATGCTCGTTCCGAAAATGAATGATTTTTATGTGCTCAGATATGAGATTTAGCCGGAAAAGGGGGTTTAAGGTAGAAAATCCAATTTTCTGAGATTTTTTATTTTTCATTTTTTGAATTTCAAATTTTTGTCCTCAAACGTATTTTGACGTGCTGATTTCGAATCTTTGAGCGAAAATGTCGAAAAATCATCAGAAATATTTTTGGCAGGAAAAAAAACACCTAAAAACGGATTTAGAGCTGCACAACTCGAGAACGGTTAGAGATAGACAAATTCTGCGAATGCCAATCGATTTAGAATGGTCGAATTAGTACATATTTCGAATTTTCAATCAATCGAAAATTTTAAAATTACTCGAAAAAAGTTGCAAGGGGGTTACCCCCAAAAATCATGAAAAATACTAAATCGTCACATCGACTTGAAATTTGCACTGTATACGTAAAATTTCATGCTCGTTCCGAAAATGAATGATTTTTATGTGCTCAGATATGAGATTTAGCCGGAAAAGGGGGTTTAAGGTAGAAAATCCAATTTTCTGACATTTTTTATTTTTCATTATTCGAATTTCAAATTTTTGTCCTCAAACGTATTTTGACGTGCTGATTTCGAATCTTTGAGCGAAAATGTCGAAAAATCATCAGAAATATTTTTGGCGGGAAAAAAAACACCTAAAAACGGATTTAGAGCTGCACAACTCGAGAATGGTTGGAGATAGACAAATTCTGTGAATGCCAATCGATTTAGAATGGTCGAATTAGTACATATGTCGAATTTTCAATCAATCAAAAATTTTAAAATTACTCGAAAAAAGTTGCAAGGGGGTTACCCCCAAAAATCATGAAAAATACTAAATCGTCACATCGACTTGAAATTTGCACTGTATACGTAAAATTTCATGCTCGTTCCGAAAATGAATGATTTTTATGTGCTCAGATATGAGATTTAGCCGGAAAAGGGGGTTTAAGGTAGAAAATCCAATTTTCTGAGATTTTTTATTTTTCATTTTTCGAATTTCAAATTTTTGTCCTCAAACGTATTTTGACGTGCTGATTTCGAATCTTTGAGCGAAAATGTCGAAAAATCATCAGAAATATTTTTGGCGGGAAAAAAAACACCTAAAAACGGATTTAGAGCTGCACAACTCGAGAACGGTTAGAGATAGACAAATTCTGCGAATGCCAATCGATTTAGAATGGTCGAATTAGTACATATTTCGAATTTTCAATCAATCGAAAATTTTAAAATTACTCGAAAAAAGTTGCAAGGGGGTTACCCCCAAAAATCATGAAAAATACTAAATCGTCACATCGACTTGAAATTTGCACTGTATACGTAAAATTTCATGCTCGTTCCGAAAATGAATGATTTTTATGTGCTCAGATATGAGATTTAGCCGGAAAAGGGAGTTTAAGGTAGAAAATCCAATTTTCTGAGATTTTTTATTTTTCATTTTTCGAATTTCAAATTTTTGTCCTCAAACGTATTTTGACGTGCTGATTTCGAATCTTTGAGCGAAAATGTCGAAAAATCATCAGAAATATTTTTGGCGGGAAAAAAAACACCTAAAAACGGATTTAGAGCTGCACAACTCGAGAACGGTTAGAGATAGACAAATTCTGCGAATGCCAATCGATTTAGAATGGTCGAATTAGTACACATTTCGAATTTTCAATCAATCGAAAATTTTAAAATTACTCGAAAAAAGTTGCAAGGGGGTTACCAACAAAAATCATGAAAAATACTAAATCGTCACATCGACTTGAAATTTGCACTGTATACGTAAAATTTCATGCTCGTTCCGAAAATGAATGATTTTTATGTGCTCAGATATGAGATTTAGCCGGAAAAGGGGGTTTAAGGTAGAAAATCCAATTTTCTGAGATTTTTTATTTTTCATTTTTCGAATTTCAAATTTTTGTCCTCAAACGTATTTTGACGTGCTGATTTCGAATCTTTGAGCGAAAATGTCGAAAACTCATCGGAAATATTTTTGGCGGGAAAAAAACCACCTAAAAACTGATATAGAGCTGCACAACTCGAGAACGGTTGGAGATAGACAAATTCTGCGAATGCCAATCGATTTAGAATGGTCGTAATAGTACATATTTCGAATTTTCAATCAATCGAAAATTTTAAAATTACTCGAAAAAAGTTGCAAGGGGGTTACCCCCAAAAATCATGAAAAATACTAAATCGTCACATCGACTTGAAATTTGCACTGTATACGTAAAATTTTATGCTCGTTCCGAAAATGAATGATTTTTATGTGCTCAGATATGAGATTTAGCCGGAAAAGGGGGTTTAAGGTAGAAAATCCAATTTTCTGAGATTTTTTAATTTTCATTTTTCGAATTTCAAATTTTTGTCGTCAAACGTATTTTGACGTGCTGATTTCGAATCTTTGAGCGAAAATGTCGAAAACTCATCAGAAATATTTTTGGCGGGAAAAAAAACACCTAAAAACGGATTTAGAGCTGCACAACTCGAGAATGGTTGGAGATAGACAAATTCTGCGAATGCCAATCGATTTAGAATGGTCGAATTAGTACATATTTCGAATTTTCAATCAATCGAAAATTTTAAAATTACTCGAAAAAAGTTGCAAGGGGGTTACCCCCAAAAATCATGAAAAATACTAAATCGTCACATCGACTTGAAATTTGCACTGTATACGTAAAATTTCATGCTCGTTCCGAAAATGAATGATTTTTATGTGCTCAGATATGAGATTTAGCCGGAAAAGGGAGTTTAAGGTAGAAAATCCAATTTTCTGAGATTTTTTATTTTTCATTTTTCGAATTTCAAATTTTTGTCCTCAAACGTATTTTGACGTGCTGATTTCGAATCTTTGAGCGAAAATGTCGAAAAATCATCAGAAATATTTTTGGCGGGAAAAAAAACACCTAAAAACGGATTTAGAGCTGCACAACTCGAGAACGGTTAGAGATAGACAAATTCTGCGAATGCCAATCGATTTAGAATGGTCGAATTAGTACATATTTCGAATTTTCAATCAATCGAAAATTTTAAAATTACTCGAAAAAAGTTGCAAGGGGGTTACCCCCAAAAATCATGAAAAATACTAAATCGTCACATCGACTTGAAATTTGCACTGTATACGTAAAATTTCATGCTCGTTCCGAAAATGAATGATTTTTATGTGCTCAGATATGAGATTTAGCCGGAAAAGGGGGTTTAAGGTAGAAAATCCAATTTTCTGAGATTTTTTATTTTTCATTTTTCGAATTTCAAATTTTTGTCCTCAAACGTATTTTGACGTGCTGATTTCGAATCTTTGAACGAAAATGTCGAAAACTCATCAGAAATATTTTTGGCGGGAAAAAAACCACCTAAAAACTGATATAGAGCTGCACAACTCGAGAACGGTTGGAGATAGACAAATTCTGCGAATGCCAATCGATTTAGAATGGTCGTATTAGTACATATTTCGAATTTTCAATCAATCGAAAATTTTAAAATTACTCGAAAAAAGTTGCAAGGGGGTTACCCCCAAAAATCATGAAAAATACTAAATCGTCACATCGACTTGAAATTTGCACTGTATACGTAAAATTTCATGCTCTTTCCGAAAATGAATGATTTTTATGTGCTCAGATATGAGATTTAGCCGGAAAAGGGGGTTTAAGGTAGAAAATGCAATTTTCTGAGATTTTTTATTTTTCATTTTTCGAATTTCAAATTTTTGTCCTCAAACGTATTTTGACGTGCTGATTTCGAATCTTTGAGCGAAAATGTCGAAAAATCATCAGAAATATTTTTGGCGGGAAAAAAAACACCTAAAAACGGATTTAGAGCTGCACAACTCGAGAACGGTTAGAGATAGACAAATTCTGCGAATGCCATTCGATTTAGAATGGTCGAATTAGTACATATTTCGTATTTTCAATCAATCGAAAATTTTAAAATTACTCGAAAAAAATTGCAAGGGGGTTACCCCCAAAAATCATGAAAAATACTAAATCGTCACATCGACTTGAAATTTGCACTGTATACGTAAAATTTCATGCTCGTTCCGAAAATGAATGATTTTTATGTGCTCAGATATGAGATTTAGCCGGAAAAGGGGGTTTAAGGTAGAAAATCCAATTTTCTAAGATTTTTTATTTTTCATTTTTCGAATTTCAAATTTTTGTCCTCAAACGTATTTTGACGTGCTGATTTCGAATCTTTGAGCGAAAATGTCGAAAAATCATCAGAAATATTTTTGGCGGGAAAAAAAACACCTAAAAACGGATTTAGAGCTGCACAACTCGAGAACGGTTAGAGATAGACAAATTCTGCGAATGCCAATCGATTTAGAATGGTCGAATTAGTACATATTTCGAATTTTCAATCAATCGAAAATTTTAAAATTACTCGAAAAAAGTTGCAAGGGGGTTACCCCCAAAAATCATGAAAAATACTAAATCGTCACATCGACTTGAAATTTGCACTGTATACGTAAAATTTCATGCTCGTTTCGAAAATGAATGATTTTTATGTGCTCAGATATGAGATTTAGCCGGAAAAGGGGGTTTAAGGTAGAAAATCCAATTTTCTGAGATTTTTTATTTTTCATTTTTCGAATTTCAAATTTTTGTCCTCAAACGTATTTTGACGTGCTGATTTCGAATCTTTGAGCGAAAATGTCGAAAACTCATCAGAAAAATTTTTGGCGGGAAAAAAAAAAAAAACACCTAAAAACTGATATAGAGCTGCACAACTCGAGAACGGTTGGAGATAGACAAATTCTGCGAATGCCAATCGATTTAGAATGGTCGAATTAATACATATTACGAATTTTCAATCAATCGAAAATTTTAAAATTACTCGAAAAAAGTTGCAAGGGGGTTACCCCCAAAAATCATGAAAAATACTAAATCGTCACATCGACTTGAAATTTGCACTGTATACGTAAAATTTCATGCTCGTTCCGAAAATGAATGATTTTTATGTGCTCAGATATGAGATTTAGCCGGAAAAAGGGGTTTAAGGTAGAAAATCCAATTTTCTGAGATTTTTTATTTTTCATTTTTCGAATTTCAAATTTTTGTCCTCAAACGTATTTTGACGTGCTGATTTCGAATCTTTGAGCGAAAATGTCGAAAACTCATCAGAAATATTTTTGGCGGGAAAAAAACCACCTAAAAACTGATATAGAGTGCACAACTCGAGAACGGTTGGAGATAGACAAATTCTGCGAATGCCAATCGATTTAGAATGGTCGAATTAGTACATATTTCGAATTTTCAATCAATCGAAAATTTTAAAATTACTCGAAAAAAGTTGCAAGGGGGTTACCCCCAAAAATCATGAAAAATACTAAATCGTCACATCGACTTGAAATTTGCACTGTATACGTAAAATTTCATGCTCGTTCCGAAAATGAATGATTTTTATGTGCTCAGATATGAGATTTAGCCGGAAAAGGGGGTTTAAGGTAGAAAATCCAATTTTCTGAGATTTTTTATTTTTCATTTTTCGAATTTCAAATTTTTGTCCTCAAACGTATTTTGACTTGCTGATTTCGAATCTTTTAGCGAAAATGTCGAAAACTCATCAGAAATATTTTTGGCGGGAAAAAAAACACCTAAAAACGGATTTAGAGCTGCACAACTCGAGAACGGTTAGAGATAGACAAATTCTGCGAATGCCAATCGATTTAGAATGGTCGAATTAGTACATATTTCGAATTTTCAATCAATCGAAAATTTTAAAATTACTCGAAAAAAGTTGCAAGGGGGTTACCCCCAAAAATCATGAAAAATACTAAATCGTCACATCGACTTGAAATTTGCACTGTATACGTAAAATTTCATGCTCTTTCCGAAAATGAATGATTTTTATGTGCTCAGATATGAGATTTAGCCGGAAAAGGGGGTTTAAGGTAGAAAATGCAATTTTCTGAGATTTTTTATTTTTCATTTTTCGAATTTCAAATTTTTGTCCTCAAACGTATTTTGACGTGCTGATTTCGAATCTTTGAGCGAAAATGTCGAAAAATCATCAGAAATATTTTTGGCGGGAAAAAAAACACCTAAAAACGGATTTAGAGCTGCACAACTCGAGAACGGTTAGAGATAGACAAATTCTGCGAATGCCATTCGATTTAGAATGGTCGAATTAGTACATATTTCGTATTTTCAATCAATCGAAAATTTTAAAATTACTCGAAAAAAATTGCAAGGGGGTTACCCCCAAAAATCATGAAAAATACTAAATCGTCACATCGACTTGAAATTTGCACTGTATACGTAAAATTTCATGCTCGTTCCGAAAATGAATGATTTTTATGTGCTCAGATATGAGATTTAGCCGGAAAAGGGGGTTTAAGGTAGAAAATCCAATTTTCTAAGATTTTTTATTTTTCATTTTTCGAATTTCAAATTTTTGTCCTCAAACGTATTTTGACGTGCTGATTTCGAATCTTTGAGCGAAAATGTCGAAAAATCATCAGAAATATTTTTGGCGGGAAAAAAAACACCTAAAAACGGATTTAGAGCTGCACAACTCGAGAACGGTTAGAGATAGACAAATTCTGCGAATGCCAATCGATTTAGAATGGTCGAATTAGTACATATGTCGAATTTTCAATCAATCAAAAATTTTAAAATTACTCGAAAAAAGTTGCAAGGGGGTTACCCCCAAAAATCATGAAAAATACTAAATCGTCACATCGACTTGAAATTTGCACTGTATACGTAAAATTTCATGCTCGTTCCGAAAATGAATGATTTTTATGTGCTCAGATATGAGATTTAGCCGGAAAAGGGGGTTTAAGGTAGAAAATCCAATTTTCTGAGATTTTTTATTTTTCATTTTTTGAATTTCAAATTTTTGTCCTCAAACGTATTTTGACGTGCTGATTTCGAATCTTTGAGCGAAAATGTCGAAAAATCATCAGAAATATTTTTGGCAGGAAAAAAAACACCTAAAAACGGATTTAGAGCTGCACAACTCGAGAACGGTTAGAGATAGACAAATTCTGCGAATGCCAATCGATTTAGAATGGTCGAATTAGTACATATTTCGAATTTTCAATCAATCGAAAATTTTAAAATTACTCGAAAAAAGTTGCAAGGGGGTTACCCCCAAAAATCATGAAAAATACTAAATCGTCACATCGACTTGAAATTTGCACTGTATACGTAAAATTTCATGCTCGTTCCGAAAATGAATGATTTTTATGTGCTCAGATATGAGATTTAGCCGGAAAAGGGGGTTTAAGGTAGAAAATCCAATTTTCTGACATTTTTTATTTTTCATTATTCGAATTTCAAATTTTTGTCCTCAAACGTATTTTGACGTGCTGATTTCGAATCTTTGAGCGAAAATGTCGAAAAATCATCAGAAATATTTTTGGCGGGAAAAAAAACACCTAAAAACGGATTTAGAGCTGCACAACTCGAGAATGGTTGGAGATAGACAAATTCTGTGAATGCCAATCGATTTAGAATGGTCGAATTAGTACATATGTCGAATTTTCAATCAATCAAAAATTTTAAAATTACTCGAAAAAAGTTGCAAGGGGGTTACCCCCAAAAATCATGAAAAATACTAAATCGTCACATCGACTTGAAATTTGCACTGTATACGTAAAATTTCATGCTCGTTCCGAAAATGAATGATTTTTATGTGCTCAGATATGAGATTTAGCCGGAAAAGGGGGTTTAAGGTAGAAAATCCAATTTTCTGAGATTTTTTATTTTTCATTTTTCGAATTTCAAATTTTTGTCCTCAAACGTATTTTGACGTGCTGATTTCGAATCTTTGAGCGAAAATGTCGAAAAATCATCAGAAATATTTTTGGCGGGAAAAAAAACACCTAAAAACGGATTTAGAGCTGCACAACTCGAGAACGGTTAGAGATAGACAAATTCTGCGAATGCCAATCGATTTAGAATGGTCGAATTAGTACATATTTCGAATTTTCAATCAATCGAAAATTTTAAAATTACTCGAAAAAAGTTGCAAGGGGGTTACCCCCAAAAATCATGAAAAATACTAAATCGTCACATCGACTTGAAATTTGCACTGTATACGTAAAATTTCATGCTCGTTCCGAAAATGAATGATTTTTATGTGCTCAGATATGAGATTTAGCCGGAAAAGGGAGTTTAAGGTAGAAAATCCAATTTTCTGAGATTTTTTATTTTTCATTTTTCGAATTTCAAATTTTTGTCCTCAAACGTATTTTGACGTGCTGATTTCGAATCTTTGAGCGAAAATGTCGAAAAATCATCAGAAATATTTTTGGCGGGAAAAAAAACACCTAAAAACGGATTTAGAGCTGCACAACTCGAGAACGGTTAGAGATAGACAAATTCTGCGAATGCCAATCGATTTAGAATGGTCGAATTAGTACATATTTCGAATTTTCAATCAATCGAAAATTTTAAAATTACTCGAAAAAAGTTGCAAGGGGGTTACCCCCAAAAATCATGAAAAATACTAAATCGTCACATCGACTTGAAATTTGCACTGTATACGTAAAATTTCATGCTCGTTCCGAAAATGAATGATTTTTATGTGCTCAGATATGAGATTTAGCCGGAAAAGGGGGTTTAAGGTAGAAAATCCAATTTTCTGAGATTTTTTATTTTTCATTTTTCGAATTTCAAATTTTTGTCCTCAAACGTATTTTGACGTGCTGATTTCGAATCTTTGAACGAAAATGTCGAAAACTCATCAGAAATATTTTTGGCGGGAAAAAAACCACCTAAAAACTGATATAGAGCTGCACAACTCGAGAACGGTTGGAGATAGACAAATTCTGCGAATGCCAATCGATTTAGAATGGTCGTATTAGTACATATTTCGAATTTTCAATCAATCGAAAATTTTAAAATTACTCGAAAAAAGTTGCAAGGGGGTTACCCCCAAAAATCATGAAAAATACTAAATCGTCACATCGACTTGAAATTTGCATTGTATACGTAAAATTTCATGCTCTTTCCGAAAATGAATGATTTTTATGTGCTCAGATATGAGATTTAGCCGGAAAAGGGGGTTTAAGGTAGAAAATGCAATTTTCTGAGATTTTTTATTTTTCATTTTTCGAATTTCAAATTTTTGTCCTCAAACGTATTTTGACGTGCTGATTTCGAATCTTTGAGCGAAAATGTCGAAAAATCATCAGAAATATTTTTGGCGGGAAAAAAAACACCTAAAAACGGATTTAGAGCTGCACAACTCGAGAACGGTTAGAGATAGACAAATTCTGCGAATGCCATTCGATTTAGAATGGTCGAATTAGTACATATTTCGTATTTTCAATCAATCGAAAATTTTAAAATTACTCGAAAAAAATTGCAAGGGGGTTACCCCCAAAAATCATGAAAAATACTAAATCGTCACATCGACTTGAAATTTGCACTGTATACGTAAAATTTCATGCTCGTTCCGAAAATGAATGATTTTTATGTGCTCAGATATGAGATTTAGCCGGAAAAGGGGGTTTAAGGTAGAAAATCCAATTTTCTAAGATTTTTTATTTTTCATTTTTCGAATTTCAAATTTTTGTCCTCAAACGTATTTTGACGTGCTGATTTCGAATCTTTGAGCGAAAATGTCGAAAAATCATCAGAAATATTTTTGGCGGGAAAAAAAACACCTAAAAACGGATTTAGAGCTGCACAACTCGAGAACGGTTAGAGATAGACAAATTCTGCGAATGCCAATCGATTTAGAATGGTCGAATTAGTACATATTTCGAATTTTCAATCAATCGAAAATTTTAAAATTACTCGAAAAAAGTTGCAAGGGGGTTACCCCCAAAAATCATGAAAAATACTAAATCGTCACATCGACTTGAAATTTGCACTGTATACGTAAAATTTCATGCTCGTTCCGAAAATGACTGATTTTTATGTGCTCAGATATGAGATTTAGCCGGAAAAAGGGGTTTAAAGTAGAAAATCCAATTTTCTGAGATTTTTTATTTTTCATTTTTCGAATTTCAAATTTTTGTCCTCAAACGTATTTTGACGTGCTGATTTCGAATCTTTGAGCGAAAATGTCGAAAACTCATCAGAAATATTTTTGGCGGGAAAAAAAACACCTAAAAACGGATTTAGAGCTGCACAACTCGAGAATGGTTGGAGATAGACAAATTCTGCGAATGCCAATCGATTTAGAATGGTCGTATTAGTACATATTTCGAATTTTCAATCAATCGAAAATTTTAAAATTACTCGAAAAAAGTTGCAAGGGGGTTACCCCCAAAAATCATGAAAAATACTAAATCGTCACATCGACTTGAAATTTGCACTGTATACGTAAAATTTCATGCTCGTTTCGAAAATGAATGATTTTTATGTGCTCAGATATGAGATTTAGCCGGAAAAGGGGGTTTAAGGTAGAAAATCCAATTTTCTGAGATTTTTTATTTTTCATTTTTCGAATTTCAAATTTTTGTCCTCAAACGTATTTTGACGTGCTGATTTCGAATCTTTGAGCGAAAATGTCGAAAACTCATCAGAAAAATTTTTGGCGGGAAAAAAAAAAAAACACCTAAAAACTGATATAGAGCTGCACAACTCGAGAACGGTTGGAGATAGACAAATTCTGCGAATGCCAATCGATTTAGAATGGTCGAATTAATACATATTACGAATTTTCAATCAATCGAAAATTTTAAAATTACTCGAAAAAAGTTGCAAGGGGGTTACCCCCAAAAATCATGAAAAATACTAAATCGTCACATCGACTTGAAATTTGCACTGTATACGTAAAATTTCATGCTCGTTCCGAAAATGAATGATTTTTATGTGCTCAGATATGAGATTTAGCCGGAAAAAGGGGTTTAAGGTAGAAAATCCAATTTTCTGAGATTTTTTATTTTTCATTTTTCGAATTTCAAATTTTTGTCCTCAAACGTATTTTGACGTGCTGATTTCGAATCTTTGAGCGAAAATGTCGAAAACTCATCAGAAAAATTTTTGGCGGGAAAAAAAAAAAAAACACCTAAAAACTGATATAGAGCTGCACAACTCGAGAACGGTTGGAGATAGACAAATTCTGCGAATGCCAATCGATTTAGAATGGTCGAATTAATACATATTACGAATTTTCAATCAATCGAAAATTTTAAAATTACTCGAAAAAAGTTGCAAGGGGGTTACCCCCAAAAATCATGAAAAATACTAAATCGTCACATCGACTTGAAATTTGCACTGTATACGTAAAATTTCATGCTCGTTCCGAAAATGAATGATTTTTATGTGCTCAGATATGAGATTTAGCCGGAAAAGGGGGTTTAAGGTAGAAAATCCAATTTTCTGAGATTTTTTATTTTTCATTTTTCGAATTTCAAATTTTTGTCCTCAAACGTATTTTGACGTGCTGATTTCGAATCTTTGAGCGAAAATGTCGAAAACTCATCAGAAATATTTTTGGCGGGAAAAAAACCACCTAAAAACTGATATAGAGTGCACAACTCGAGAACGGTTGGAGATAGACAAATTCTGCGAATGCCAATCGATTTAGAATGGTCGAATTAGTACATATTTCGAATTTTCAATCAATCGAAAATTTTAAAATTACTCGAAAAAAGTTGCAAGGGGGTTACCCCCAAAAATCATGAAAAATACTAAATCGTCACATCGACTTGAAATTTGCACTGTATACGTAAAATTTCATGCTCGTTCCGAAAATGAATGATTTTTATGTGCTCAGATATGAGATTTAGCCGGAAAAGGGGGTTTAAGGTAGAAAATCCAATTTTCTGAGATTTTTTATTTTTCATTTTTCGAATTTCAAATTTTTGTCCTCAAACGTATTTTGACTTGCTGATTTCGAATCTTTTAGCGAAAATGTCGAAAACTCATCAGAAATATTTTTGGCGGGAAAAAAACACCTAAAAACGGATTTAGAGCTGCACAACTCGAGAACGGTTAGAGATAGACAAATTCTGCGAATGCCAATCGATTTAGAATGGTCAAATTAAGTAGTACATCTTTCGAATTTTCAATCAATCGAAAATTTTAAAATTACTCGAAAAAAGTTGCAAGGGGGTTACCCCTAAAAATCATGAAAAATACTAAATCGTCACATCGACTTGAAATTTGCACTGTATACGTAAAATTTCATGCTCGTTCCGAAAATGAATGATTTTTATGTGCTCAGATATGAGATTTAGCCGGAAAAGGGGGTTTAAGGTAGAAAATCCAATTTTCTGAGATTTTTTATTTTTCATTTTTCGAATTTCAAATTTTTGTCCTCAAACGTATTTTGACGTGCTGGTTTCGAATCTTTGAGCGAAAATGTCGAAAACTCATCAGAAATATTTTTGGCGGGAAAAAAAACACCTAAAAACGGATTTAGAGCTGCACAACTCGAGAATGGTTGGAGATAGACAAATTCTGCGAATGCCAATCGATTTAGAATGGTGGAATTAGTACATATTTCGAATTTTCAATCAATCGAAAATTTTAAAATTACTCGAAAAAAGTTGCAAGGGGGTTACCCCCAAAAATCATGAAAAATACTAAATCGTCACATCGACTTGAAATTTGCACTGTATACGTAAAATTTCATGCTCGTTCCGAAAATGAATGATTTTTATGTGCTCAGATATGAGATTTAGCCGGAAAAGGGGGTTTAAGGTAGAAAATCCAATTTTCTGAGATTTTTTATTTTTCATTTTTCGAATTTCAAATTTTTGTCCTCAAACGTATTTTGACTTGCTGATTTCGAATCTTTTAGCGAAAATGTCGAAAACTCATCAGAAATATTTTTGGCGGGAAAAAAAACACCTAAAAACGGATTTAGAGCTGCACAACTCGAGAACGGTTAGAGATAGACAAATTCTGCGAATGCCAATCGATTTAGAATGGTCGAATTAGTACATATTTCGAATTTTCAATCAATCGAAAATTTTAAAATTACTCGAAAAAAGTTGCAAGGGGGTTACCCCCAAAAATCATGAAAAATACTAAATCGTCACATCGACTTGAAATTTGCACTGTATACGTAAAATTTCATGCTCTTTCCGAAAATGAATGATTTTTATGTGCTCAGATATGAGATTTAGCCGGAAAAGGGGGTTTAAGGTAGAAAATGCAATTTTCTGAGATTTTTTATTTTTCATTTTTCGAATTTCAAATTTTTGTCCTCAAACGTATTTTGACGTGCTGATTTCGAATCTTTGAGCGAAAATGTCGAAAAATCATCAGAAATATTTTTGGCGGGAAAAAAAACACCTAAAAACGGATTTAGAGCTGCACAACTCGAGAACGGTTAGAGATAGACAAATTCTGCGAATGCCATTCGATTTAGAATGGTCGAATTAGTACATATTTCGTATTTTCAATCAATCGAAAATTTTAAAATTACTCGAAAAAAATTGCAAGGGGGTTACCCCCAAAAATCATGAAAAATACTAAATCGTCACATCGACTTGAAATTTGCACTGTATACGTAAAATTTCATGCTCGTTCCGAAAATGAATGATTTTTATGTGCTCAGATATGAGATTTAGCCGGAAAAGGGGGTTTAAGGTAGAAAATCCAATTTTCTAAGATTTTTTATTTTTCATTTTTCGAATTTCAAATTTTTGTCCTCAAACGTATTTTGACGTGCTGATTTCGAATCTTTGAGCGAAAATGTCGAAAAATCATCAGAAATATTTTTGGCGGGAAAAAAAACACCTAAAAACGGATTTAGAGCTGCACAACTCGAGAACGGTTAGAGATAGACAAATTCTGCGAATGCCAATCGATTTAGAATGGTCGAATTAGTACATATGTCGAATTTTCAATCAATCAAAAATTTTAAAATTACTCGAAAAAAGTTGCAAGGGGGTTACCCCCAAAAATCATGAAAAATACTAAATCGTCACATCGACTTGAAATTTGCACTGTATACGTAAAATTTCATGCTCGTTCCGAAAATGAATGATTTTTATGTGCTCAGATATGAGATTTAGCCGGAAAAGGGGGTTTAAGGTAGAAAATCCAATTTTCTGAGATTTTTTATTTTTCATTTTTTGAATTTCAAATTTTTGTCCTCAAACGTATTTTGACGTGCTGATTTCGAATCTTTGAGCGAAAATGTCGAAAAATCATCAGAAATATTTTTGGCAGGAAAAAAAACACCTAAAAACGGATTTAGAGCTGCACAACTCGAGAACGGTTAGAGATAGACAAATTCTGCGAATGCCAATCGATTTAGAATGGTCGAATTAGTACATATTTCGAATTTTCAATCAATCGAAAATTTTAAAATTACTCGAAAAAAGTTGCAAGGGGGTTACCCCCAAAAATCATGAAAAATACTAAATCGTCACATCGACTTGAAATTTGCACTGTATACGTAAAATTTCATGCTCGTTCCGAAAATGAATGATTTTTATGTGCTCAGATATGAGATTTAGCCGGAAAAGGGGGTTTAAGGTAGAAAATCCAATTTTCTGACATTTTTTATTTTTCATTATTCGAATTTCAAATTTTTGTCCTCAAACGTATTTTGACGTGCTGATTTCGAATCTTTGAGCGAAAATGTCGAAAAATCATCAGAAATATTTTTGGCGGGAAAAAAAACACCTAAAAACGGATTTAGAGCTGCACAACTCGAGAATGGTTGGAGATAGACAAATTCTGTGAATGCCAATCGATTTAGAATGGTCGAATTAGTACATATGTCGAATTTTCAATCAATCAAAAATTTTAAAATTACTCGAAAAAAGTTGCAAGGGGGTTACCCCCAAAAATCATGAAAAATACTAAATCGTCACATCGACTTGAAATTTGCACTGTATACGTAAAATTTCATGCTCGTTCCGAAAATGAATGATTTTTATGTGCTCAGATATGAGATTTAGCCGGAAAAGGGGGTTTAAGGTAGAAAATCCAATTTTCTGAGATTTTTTATTTTTCATTTTTCGAATTTCAAATTTTTGTCCTCAAACGTATTTTGACGTGCTGATTTCGAATCTTTGAGCGAAAATGTCGAAAAATCATCAGAAATATTTTTGGCGGGAAAAAAAACACCTAAAAACGGATTTAGAGCTGCACAACTCGAGAACGGTTAGAGATAGACAAATTCTGCGAATGCCAATCGATTTAGAATGGTCGAATTAGTACATATTTCGAATTTTCAATCAATCGAAAATTTTAAAATTACTCGAAAAAAGTTGCAAGGGGGTTACCCCCAAAAATCATGAAAAATACTAAATCGTCACATCGACTTGAAATTTGCACTGTATACGTAAAATTTCATGCTCGTTCCGAAAATGAATGATTTTTATGTGCTCAGATATGAGATTTAGCCGGAAAAGGGAGTTTAAGGTAGAAAATCCAATTTTCTGAGATTTTTTATTTTTCATTTTTCGAATTTCAAATTTTTGTCCTCAAACGTATTTTGACGTGCTGATTTCGAATCTTTGAGCGAAAATGTCGAAAAATCATCAGAAATATTTTTGGCGGGAAAAAAAACACCTAAAAACGGATTTAGAGCTGCACAACTCGAGAACGGTTAGAGATAGACAAATTCTGCGAATGCCAATCGATTTAGAATGGTCGAATTAGTACATATTTCGAATTTTCAATCAATCGAAAATTTTAAAATTACTCGAAAAAAGTTGCAAGGGGGTTACCCCCAAAAATCATGAAAAATACTAAATCGTCACATCGACTTGAAATTTGCACTGTATACGTAAAATTTCATGCTCGTTCCGAAAATGAATGATTTTTATGTGCTCAGATATGAGATTTAGCCGGAAAAGGGGGTTTAAGGTAGAAAATCCAATTTTCTGAGATTTTTTATTTTTCATTTTTCGAATTTCAAATTTTTGTCCTCAAACGTATTTTGACGTGCTGATTTCGAATCTTTGAACGAAAATGTCGAAAACTCATCAGAAATATTTTTGGCGGGAAAAAAACCACCTAAAAACTGATATAGAGCTGCACAACTCGAGAACGGTTGGAGATAGACAAATTCTGCGAATGCCAATCGATTTAGAATGGTCGTATTAGTACATATTTCGAATTTTCAATCAATCGAAAATTTTAAAATTACTCGAAAAAAGTTGCAAGGGGGTTACCCCCAAAAATCATGAAAAATACTAAATCGTCACATCGACTTGAAATTTGCATTGTATACGTAAAATTTCATGCTCTTTCCGAAAATGAATGATTTTTATGTGCTCAGATATGAGATTTAGCCGGAAAAGGGGGTTTAAGGTAGAAAATGCAATTTTCTGAGATTTTTTATTTTTCATTTTTCGAATTTCAAATTTTTGTCCTCAAACGTATTTTGACGTGCTGATTTCGAATCTTTGAGCGAAAATGTCGAAAAATCATCAGAAATATTTTTGGCGGGAAAAAAAACACCTAAAAACGGATTTAGAGCTGCACAACTCGAGAACGGTTAGAGATAGACAAATTCTGCGAATGCCATTCGATTTAGAATGGTCGAATTAGTACATATTTCGTATTTTCAATCAATCGAAAATTTTAAAATTACTCGAAAAAAATTGCAAGGGGGTTACCCCCAAAAATCATGAAAAATACTAAATCGTCACATCGACTTGAAATTTGCACTGTATACGTAAAATTTCATGCTCGTTCCGAAAATGAATGATTTTTATGTGCTCAGATATGAGATTTAGCCGGAAAAGGGGGTTTAAGGTAGAAAATCCAATTTTCTAAGATTTTTTATTTTTCATTTTTCGAATTTCAAATTTTTGTCCTCAAACGTATTTTGACGTGCTGATTTCGAATCTTTGAGCGAAAATGTCGAAAAATCATCAGAAATATTTTTGGCGGGAAAAAAAACACCTAAAAACGGATTTAGAGCTGCACAACTCGAGAACGGTTAGAGATAGACAAATTCTGCGAATGCCAATCGATTTAGAATGGTCGAATTAGTACATATTTCGAATTTTCAATCAATCGAAAATTTTAAAATTACTCGAAAAAAGTTGCAAGGGGGTTACCCCCAAAAATCATGAAAAATACTAAATCGTCACATCGACTTGAAATTTGCACTGTATACGTAAAATTTCATGCTCGTTCCGAAAATGACTGATTTTTATGTGCTCAGATATGAGATTTAGCCGGAAAAAGGGGTTTAAAGTAGAAAATCCAATTTTCTGAGATTTTTTATTTTTCATTTTTCGAATTTCAAATTTTTGTCCTCAAACGTATTTTGACGTGCTGATTTCGAATCTTTGAGCGAAAATGTCGAAAACTCATCAGAAATATTTTTGGCGGGAAAAAAAACACCTAAAAACGGATTTAGAGCTGCACAACTCGAGAATGGTTGGAGATAGACAAATTCTGCGAATGCCAATCGATTTAGAATGGTCGTATTAGTACATATTTCGAATTTTCAATCAATCGAAAATTTTAAAATTACTCGAAAAAAGTTGCAAGGGGGTTACCCCCAAAAATCATGAAAAATACTAAATCGTCACATCGACTTGAAATTTGCACTGTATACGTAAAATTTCATGCTCGTTTCGAAAATGAATGATTTTTATGTGCTCAGATATGAGATTTAGCCGGAAAAGGGGGTTTAAGGTAGAAAATCCAATTTTCTGAGATTTTTTATTTTTCATTTTTCGAATTTCAAATTTTTGTCCTCAAACGTATTTTGACGTGCTGATTTCGAATCTTTGAGCGAAAATGTCGAAAACTCATCAGAAAAATTTTTGGCGGGAAAAAAAAAAAAAACACCTAAAAACTGATATAGAGCTGCACAACTCGAGAACGGTTGGAGATAGACAAATTCTGCGAATGCCAATCGATTTAGAATGGTCGAATTAATACATATTACGAATTTTCAATCAATCGAAAATTTTAAAATTACTCGAAAAAAGTTGCAAGGGGGTTACCCCCAAAAATCATGAAAAATACTAAATCGTCACATCGACTTGAAATTTGCACTGTATACGTAAAATTTCATGCTCGTTCCGAAAATGAATGATTTTTATGTGCTCAGATATGAGATTTAGCCGGAAAAAGGGGTTTAAGGTAGAAAATCCAATTTTCTGAGATTTTTTATTTTTCATTTTTCGAATTTCAAATTTTTGTCCTCAAACGTATTTTGACGTGCTGATTTCGAATCTTTGAGCGAAAATGTCGAAAACTCATCAGAAAAATTTTTGGCGGGAAAAAAAAAAAAAACACCTAAAAACTGATATAGAGCTGCACAACTCGAGAACGGTTGGAGATAGACAAATTCTGCGAATGCCAATCGATTTAGAATGGTCGAATTAATACATATTACGAATTTTCAATCAATCGAAAATTTTAAAATTACTCGAAAAAAGTTGCAAGGGGGTTACCCCCAAAAATCATGAAAAATACTAAATCGTCACATCGACTTGAAATTTGCACTGTATACGTAAAATTTCATGCTCGTTCCGAAAATGAATGATTTTTATGTGCTCAGATATGAGATTTAGCCGGAAAAGGGGGTTTAAGGTAGAAAATCCAATTTTCTGAGATTTTTTATTTTTCATTTTTCGAATTTCAAATTTTTGTCCTCAAACGTATTTTGACGTGCTGATTTCGAATCTTTGAGCGAAAATGTCGAAAACTCATCAGAAATATTTTTGGCGGGAAAAAAACCACCTAAAAACTGATATAGAGTGCACAACTCGAGAACGGTTGGAGATAGACAAATTCTGCGAATGCCAATCGATTTAGAATGGTCGAATTAGTACATATTTCGAATTTTCAATCAATCGAAAATTTTAAAATTACTCGAAAAAAGTTGCAAGGGGGTTACCCCCAAAAATCATGAAAAATACTAAATCGTCACATCGACTTGAAATTTGCACTGTATACGTAAAATTTCATGCTCGTTCCGAAAATGAATGATTTTTATGTGCTCAGATATGAGATTTAGCCGGAAAAGGGGGTTTAAGGTAGAAAATCCAATTTTCTGAGATTTTTTATTTTTCATTTTTCGAATTTCAAATTTTTGTCCTCAAACGTATTTTGACTTGCTGATTTCGAATCTTTTAGCGAAAATGTCGAAAACTCATCAGAAATATTTTTGGCGGGAAAAAAACACCTAAAAACGGATTTAGAGCTGCACAACTCGAGAACGGTTAGAGATAGACAAATTCTGCGAATGCCAATCGATTTAGAATGGTCAAATTAAGTAGTACATCTTTCGAATTTTCAATCAATCGAAAATTTTAAAATTACTCGAAAAAAGTTGCAAGGGGGTTACCCCTAAAAATCATGAAAAATACTAAATCGTCACATCGACTTGAAATTTGCACTGTATACGTAAAATTTCATGCTCGTTCCGAAAATGAATGATTTTTATGTGCTCAGATATGAGATTTAGCCGGAAAAGGGGGTTTAAGGTAGAAAATCCAATTTTCTGAGATTTTTTATTTTTCATTTTTCGAATTTCAAATTTTTGTCCTCAAACGTATTTTGACGTGCTGGTTTCGAATCTTTGAGCGAAAATGTCGAAAACTCATCAGAAATATTTTTGGCGGGAAAAAAAACACCTAAAAACGGATTTAGAGCTGCACAACTCGAGAATGGTTGGAGATAGACAAATTCTGCGAATGCCAATCGATTTAGAATGGTGGAATTAGTACATATTTCGAATTTTCAATCAATCGAAAATTTTAAAATTACTCGAAAAAAGTTGCAAGGGGGTTACCCCCAAAAATCATGAAAAATACTGAATCGTCACATCGACTTGAAATTTGCACTGTATACGTAAAATTTCATGCTCGTTCCGAAAATGAATGATTTTTATGTGCTCAGATATGAGATTTAGCCGGAAAAGGGGGTTTAAGGAAGAAAATCCAATTTTCTGAGATTTTTTATTTTTCATTTTTCGAATTTCAAATTTTTGTCCTCAAACGTATTTTGACGTGCTGATTTCGAATCTTTGAGCGAAAGTGTCAAAAACTCATCAGTAATATTGATTTGGAGTAAACAAAATATATTTTCATGAGATTAACTTGTCGTTGATCGGTCTATATAGAGTTTTGCAAGTGGTTGATTATTATCCTTTTATTATTGAGTCACTGCAAACCTACCGAAACTATGTTTCCTCTGGATAATCTTTGTTGACATGTATTTTGACGTCAAATCTTCCCACCAAAAGACGATTGTTTAAATTTCCACTATCTTTGGATCATTTTTATTCTAGTTAATCATTGATATTTTTTGCAACTATCTTATTTCCCCAGTATTTCAGTGGATGGTATAATCGACTGGAACAATTAGAAAAAAAAATACAAGAGACCTGTTGTGCGCCAAATTCAATTTCATATATTGCCTAATTGAGTCCTCAGTATGATTTATAAAGTTCAAGCAAAATTACCGGCAACCATATTCACGTACGTAAAGTATTCTTATTGTTCGCGATGAATGATAATTTATTTACAAAATAAGAGATGTAAACACTAATGAACCTCTTGTTTAAACACTCGTCGTAAAACACTATTTATGTTAAATAACTCCTTAAGTGGTATCAGCACAGTTTATTAATATCATTAATGATTTTTATGAGCAATTTGTTTCGCGATTCTCTGTGTGAAATCCATTAAGATTGAAGTGTTTACATTATAATATTGTTGAACAGATAGTCATATCAACGGTCCAATATTCGAAAATTTCGATATCATCAGACGTGTGTTAGGCAATAAAACAGTATTTTTTCATTTGGTGTCCCTTTTTACCAATATAAAGCACGCCTCAGTGTGTGCAAATCGAACTTTCAAAAACGCGCGTTTACATTAATAAACTCCCATTGTTGACTCCAATATTTATAATTTCAAAGTGCACCGTCGTGCTAGAAAAATCGAGCAAATACTTTAATATCTATCACCGGACTGAGTGGACTCCCCATCGCCACGCCATCCAATTGCTTGTATAATTACCTGGCAAAACATCTAGCCTCGCTTCTTCAGCCACATGTGGGAAAAACTGCCTCTTATGTCAAGGATTCTGCAGACTTTGTGAGAAAAATCAAGAACACCATCTTGGAACCGAGTGACATTCTTGTCAGCTTCGACGTGGTGTCTTTGTTCACTAACGTCCCACTGGAAGATTCTCTGGAGGAGATAGCCAATATGTTTCCAAAGGATATTGTCGGGCTCTTCAAGGCCTGTCTTACAGGAAGTTACTTCCAATGGAAAGGGGAATTTTACGAGCAATTGGATGGCGTGGCGATGAGGAGTCCACTCAGTCCGGTGATAGCCAACTTCTTCATGGAAGGATTCGAGAAGAAAGCAATCGATACTTTCGACTTCAAACCGACCATGTGGCTACGTTACGTAGATGACACTTTCGTCATTTGGAGGCTGAAGGAACATCAGCGAAACTGTAGATTAGGTCAAACAGACAAATCGGCAGTAGCGGAACACGCACTCAGTGATGGGGAACATAGGATACGGTCTGACGACGTAAAACTCCTTGCCCCCAAACAAGGGCATCACAGCCGTCTCGTACGAGAAGCAATAGAAATCCTCAAACATATGGAGAATTTCAACAGAAAGGAAGAAACCCTGAATATCAACCGCATATGGGCCCCAATTCTGAGAAATGCGAGGGAAAGGACAAGTAACGAATTAATGACAGCAGGTAATAAGGGGATGTTTTCGACTACCACAATAACAAGTGCAAATGCGACCCAGGTAATTAATACCCAGAACTACCTTACGACCCATAAATATGACTTGAGAGTCAGACATAGCTCAGTCATCGGAGTAGAACGAAGATGAACAGACCTCTGAAGAAGCTAGCCACTCGCGCTAGCGAAACGTTAGGAAAGTATTCCAAACCACGACGGCCTTCAAACCCGAATCAAAATAGTGATAGTGAAAATTTCGGCCGCGAAAGCCTTAGCCAATTTAGCTAAAGAAATGCTTACCCTCGCCGGCGAACTCCCACTTTGTACATTGAATCCTTTCGAAGGCATCACTTTTATCAAACAGACAACTTTCCGACACATTGCGCACGTCATAAAACCTACAAAAGTCCGTTTTGCTCTGACCGCTACAGTTTATCCACAAGTTGGGCGCCACATCCCGAAACGGTTCGGATCTCGCGCACCAGGTGTCTCTCTCGGCGGCGTGGAAAGTCGGCGCGAAAATGTGCCACGTACACGGAATGTTGAACAGGGACAGCAGGAAGGTGTGTAAGAGTTGCCACTTGCCGTATTCCCCTATAGATGCGGAGATTATGTCGTCTTCTTCGACTGCCTTCTTCTTGCTCTCGGATGTAGCTGAAACAAAAAACATTCGAGGTGATTATATTTTTCACTGGGCAATGCAATGATTTGCTATACAGGATATTTTCCGATACAGTATTCTATGCCTAGACTGCGACAAGGGTTTATCTCTTTATCACCCCCCAATGAGAGGGAAACAGGTATCCACGGGAGGTTTTTTCAACGTTCTATTCTTGACTCTATTACGACGTAGCTGAGAAAACATTGTTTATACGTTGTGAAGACGTGATATTTTGAAGTCACACTCTGTGATGAACTAGTACAGTTTTCAAAATCATCGCAATTCTTCACATGTCTCAGTCACCTCATTTAGCTGTTTTAGTGCTAAACAATCTTGCAAAAAATAACGTTATTGTGTAGGTTGGAAGTAAGGTTGTTGTATCATTATCAACTTTTTTTTTTCAATTTGATGATTGAGCAGTACAATCCGGATTTGATAGAATGGAAATTAAGGATATAGAGCTGCTAATTTATCATTCATTGTGTAATAAAACTTTTGAAGGAAGAAATGAAAACTATGATTACTGAGAAACTGGAAAATTAAAACCCTCTAGATCTGCCAGTTTCACAATGGAGGAAGAGCAACTTCGTTTGACCGATAAAAAGTTATTTTTCCTTCAGACACTCAGGAAACATCTCCCGAGGCAGTGAGTCCAAAGCTTTGCTGTCCTTCAACTCCGAAACTTCACGCACTTTGCAAAAATCTAATTTGTCAGTTCCTTTCTCCGAAGCTTTAAGGCATGGGTGTCATTAACCCAGAAGTCTACATCCGTAGAGTAAGTGACTATTAGGTCCGAGAATCATGTGCCCTGAGGAGCTCTGTGGAGACGAAATGACCCAAGGACAACGGACAATGGCCTTCTAGTCCGGTTAAGATTCCTTGTTGTTATGATGTTATGGCATTTTAGATTTGACATAAGCATGTCCATCAGTCCACCAAAGACTTGTATGATCAGAACCATAATTTTTGCCAAGCGGAATACTTCACGACGAAAACGTCCCATTTTGTTTGTAAAAGAGAACTTCACAAGTTCATGGTCTTGTATTTGCCTCAGGATGGAGAATGAGTAGTTCCAATAGATATGCCCCGGACCATAAGGCGATACAGGTGTCTCGTATATACCGTACGAATGTCATATATGGTTTGTTATTCCAGTGGATATGGGCCTAGACCAGATGACCTGTACAAGCTGATAGCAAATGCATTATTGTCTCAGGTGCCCCATGACCCCACCGTTTTAATCAAAACTTTACATTACTTCACCATACTGTATAAGTTTTCTAATTTCGTTCGATTTGAGAGTGTCAAAAGCCTCATTCTCAAATCGTCTAGGTTGCGAACCAAATTTTCACCCTACCCTGAATATGAAAATCTAAAAGGCTAAGATCTGGAGTAACCTTTGCAGGCCACAGGACTGGTTCTTGATTTCACTACCATCGACAATAGAATAAAAACGTCACAGTAGTATGAAGAGCTCTTGTGTTATACGCTCCAGGAAGAATCTTTTGTATCAGTGCGGAAGTAATTTAGGTTAAACAGTCATTATGGCTGCTTAAAGAATTTCAACTTTCAATTCAATTGCAGGTTTTTGAACTGCCAAGGAACGCCCTTTGAAAATTAGCCTGTATAGTGTTTAGTCAATATAGTTCTTGAATATTTCCAGAACTCCAGATCAGTAACGAAATATCAAGAACGTCGGTTCATTCAAATATGATTACCGATTTTTTTTCTCAAAATTAATATTCGTCCAACGTTGCCCCTTCTGTGGATATAACTGAATATGAGGAATTGAATTAGTTGAACTCACCAGACCGAAATTTCTTTGAAACAGACTCCATTGATATTATTGTCACAAAACAAAACTTCTCTATTTGCTTGCTAATCAATGAATACGTCGATCTTATCTTATCTGCCCCCTTATCAAGTGTCATTTTCCGTTGTCGGTTCGAGATTCACGGTAGTAAAAACCATCCAAAATATTCTTGAAACACAATTCACAAAAATATTCACAGAATACATATTTGGATAATAATTTTGCTCTTTGTTTCCTAAAATCATACGTCGAATAACACCCTGAGTGGTGGTTAAATGCAGTTATATATACTGGTTGCGCGTAATACCGTTTGTCATAGTGAAACAGTAATGAGGATGTTATTATATTCATGAGTTCACACGATTTGGATAATTAGCAAAAATTAGCATGATGATAGTGAAAACCATAGTTCGCGAGTAATGGGAAAAATTGTCAAATTCAAGACACTGGTGAAACAATACAGAATACCTGGAATACCTGACAGAAAATTCAATACTAGTCATCACAAGTTTATTTTCGGTTCATCAATATTACTTTTTGGAGAATTTGACATTTACTCAATCTGCGTATTGTAAAATTTTAATGTTTTTGGAAGTTAGCCATTCATTTTTAGTTTTATGTGGTCATTTCGCTGAAAAGGAAAATTTACAATGCTCAGATAATCGCGAAAATTCAAGAAGACTACAATGTGTTGAATTTCAATTGTTTTGTGTCTGAAACAAATCAGCACTCCTTATTTTACATTTTATTCAGCTCTTCTGTATGTATGTTTTCGAAAAGCCTCTAACAAACAATTAAATATACTACTAGCAATATGTTCAATATTAATACAAAGAATATGGAAGACGAAACTGGAGTGAGAGAAGCATGTCTTTTGGTCAGTGCCGTAATTTGACAGTTGTCAAACATTCAATGGGGGACATACAAAGCCATTTTCCATAAGACTACGCGAGTCCTTTTCGTGGATTACCTACAAAAAATAAATACTTACACGTTCTTGGCATTTTAAAGTATTAATTCATTTTGTATAGTCTTAATTGAGTGCATATGTCTGTAAAGGTGTTACAAACAAGGATTTTACAATTCAAAAATACGTTGTTATGATGATAGGTATAATACAAACAGTTTTCTCTTCTAGATTTGAGGATATAAATCATGAAGACATGTGCTGTTTTGGATTGTTATAACCGATCCGATCCAGATTCTATACAAACAAGGCAGATACAGGTAGAAACTGCTGGAGTACAGAGACAGAGACATACTATATACCTACCCAAAATACGTGGAACAAAAAAAAAACGCTGGCAATTTACAGCTAACGTTGAAGTCAATATTGGAGGATTTTAGGAAAGACGGAAAGTTTTGTAGTACTACTAGATATTTATTGTCAAAGATCGCAAAACTAACAGCAAAGTTATTAGTATAGTTATACGATTTCTCATCTCAAACAAGGATATTTCAAAATATTATCATTCAGTAAAGTTAAAAAAAATCCCACTAACCACCGCAAAAAAAAAAACAATTTTCCTTTGAAATTCATTTTTTATTTGTCCCCCCATCATCTGATCACCGCCATGACATCAGCTGACAGTTATTGAATTGATTCAAGAGCAATATTTCCACTTTGCATTTTTTGAAAATAATTGATCAAAACAAATTTAAAAAAAATCAAATGTACTAAGCATTTAAAATAATTCAAAAGTTTTTTCATGAACATCCCAAATTTCCCTATCAAATCATACCATTCTTTCCGTTGAACAAATTACACCGTTAATTTCTGCATTCACTGGCTGATATTGGAGCTTTGGAACAGAAAGCGGTATGAAAGTTACTATCATCTTTTTTCATTTTATTCATTCAAAGCTGTTCACTGGACATGCTCCCAACAAATCATGGAAAAACTATGGAGAATTCGAATGATTTTTCAATCAGCAAATGGGCTAACAGGGTAACTCTTTCTATGGAGAGTTTTCAACTGAAAATGTAATGAATTCCATTCTCCCCAGTATTATCATCACTATAATTTTATTTTCATGATGTTCATGACAGTGTCAATAATCATCATGTCACAAACGAATCAACTTCAGATAATCGATGGATTGAAATCAATCAACGTAGAAACAGCGATAACAGTCTCATATGTCTGTCAACTGGAAAATGAAAACGCCGAAAGTGTAGGACGTTGTTTACAATCGTAAATTCCAACTCATTAAACATTTGCCTATCTATTATTAGATTGGAACAAAAAAATTATTTACTATAATTTACGTATTTCAACAAAAATCATCAACCCAGCGCCATCGCAGATATTTATAACGTTTTCTAGTAGGCCAGTAGATATAAACAATTAATTCATAATAATAATTACAAAAGTTTTCAAATTTTAATACAAGGTCGGGAAAGGTTTAAAAACAAACTATGAAATTTGGAACCTATTGCGAAGTCCGGAACACTGTCAAAATTGCAATTAATTTGAATTTTGCTATAAATGACTATTTTTGAAAAATACATTTTTACTGAGTACAAAAAGAGTAAGTCACGCGCATTATCCTTGATATCCTTACGGAAGTTGAGGCCCGGTTTCACTTCATTAGGCTGTTATTAATTGCATGAAGGCCCAGAAAATTTCATAAACTTCGATTTTTGTCGGTTCAACGTTTCATCACTTACTGTCATTTGCCTTTTTTGGGCAGTATACCCGTTGAAAAAATTCCAAAAGCTCTGCCAACTTGAAGTAGTATTAAACATACAGGGTGCGATCTAACCTCTTGCACTCCGGTGAAGAACGTGTGTATAATGCCATTTTAAAACGAATGGAAGGTGTAAAAAATTCGAAAAAAAAAATTGTGGAAAGTTTAGTGTTGGAAATTTCGTCGAAATTTTGGAAACCACTGTCCGCCGAACGTCAGCTGACCAGAGCAGAGCCGCAATAATACTGGAACTGCAGGATGGAAGAAACTGTGTAATTTCGAAGAGCGGTTTCCAAGATTTTCGAAATTTTCCTACAAAATTTAAAATTTTCACAATTTTTTTCGTTATTCGTTATAAAATGGCCTTATACAATTCACAGGAGTGCAAGCGTTTAGATTACACCCTGTATTATTTCATATCACGAATCAAGTTTGCAACCAATTTAAGTATACGGAACATTTTTTTTAATCAAAATTACCGTTTTTTTTATATAACTACCACAAGAAAAATTCTGCGAACTTGACAGATATAAGTATCGGAAAAATATGACGAACAGTCTTACAGATTTGCAACCTCTTACGTTAACCGGAACATATATTTTTTTAACTCGTGGTCATTTTTTTGATCAATGTGGTCTATAAATAATTTTTCCGAATTATTCTTCAAAACATAACAAAATCCGAGCAAAATCACAATAAAGTGAATCAGTTTCAACTTATGAAAAAGGTACGTATACATTTTTTTCCTGATTAATTTCTGCATAGAGCCGAGTGCCATCAGCCAGGACTTTTATGCTTTCTGCAAATATTTTTATGCTCTCAGAAAAATATTTTAAGGAAGCACTCAGTTCTCTAGAGCTCTCAGAGAATGCATTAGATGATTGCAAGAGAATGTTGCTGGTTGAATTATTTTTTGTTGTTGGTTTTTCCTTCCTGGATACAGGTGTTCTCGCAGGTGTTGCTGCAGAAAATGTATCTTTTTGTAACACAATTTATAACACAATAGTCAGATCATTTCCTATAAAAGATGAAAATTTAAATATGATTACAAAAAGGAGTAACAGAAATTATCACTAATATTTTCCTCAAGCCAAAAATACTTGCACACATATTGAATGATTTCAGCAAAACTGGACCTCAAAAAATATGCATTGATAACACAAATATCGATGAGTAGTATTTTTATAAATATATACATATTTACTCATTACTCCGGAAGTACCTGGCTCATTTTCAATTGATTGCAGTTCATCAATTTTTATCACATTTTCCTGGTCTTCAATGTTTAATTGTGTTTCACTAGCCAACTCTATAGTGGCTAAATCAGCAGCTGTTGTTAAATCAACTTCTTCTGGTAATTCACTGGAAGCCAGCCTATTAGCGACATCAATTTTTCTTCCATATCACTAAGCTGTTTTGGTTCTCCTCCTCCTCCCCAAGTATGTCTTAGATTAACAGTTATCTCTCTGGCCTTCATTTTGGTTTTGGATTTGAATCCAATGAAGAATCTTTTCCATTCTTCCACTGTTTTAGACGGGACATTTAATGTATTGAGTTTCCTCGCAAGTTCATTCCAAGCGGCATCTACTTCATTGGCATTCAAAGGATGTGTTCTTCCTGACAACATCATTTGCTTTTTATTACTTATAATTACACCAGAGCTTTTTTTTGTCGAAGTAAACTTGACATGTCCTAATGAGAATTTTGTTGCCAGACAATACAACGAAAAAAACTGCGCAGAACGAGTAATTTTTTCTGGCAGTTTTTTGAGTTGAATTTCCTAATGGCAACAAAATTCGAATTATAAATGTCAAGTTTACTTCGACAAGAAAAAGCTAGAGTGTAATTCGGTGAGATAATTTAATGAATATGTGACATAACGTCATCAAAAATATGTTTACAATGCTGGTGTCATGCTTTCAAAAATTAGGTTCCGTTGTATCACTGGAAAAGTTAGGCAAACTTTTTTCGCTGTAATAATGACAAAACACCGCGACATATGGCATTTTTAGTGCATGAATTAAATTGTCAGCAATATAAACTAACAAATATTCCACTTGGTCTGAGCTGACTCTTGGACCTCGTGTAGTTTTGGGAGGCATATTATTACTTTGTGTTGCTTCTAAAAGATCAGATACATGAAAAACTTCAGTCCCGGATATAGAAAAATATACTTACCTAGTTATATACAACTCCAATTTAAATAAAAAAATTAGGTTATTTGACGTTAAAATGACAGAAAAGTAGAAAACTATAATTAAAAAGAATAAAAAACATGGGATACATTTTTCTTGAGCATCATATTCTGAATCCAAGATTTTTTTTTTAAATATTTGTTTTTTGAATCTTTATGCGGTCGTAGAAAAAATAATGTTCCTAATTCAAGTGTAAAATGTCTTTCCCGCCCTTGATTTTTGAACGAAAAAAAAAATATGTTCCACCCCCAGAATTATGGTAAACACAATTTTTGTTCGTGTTTATCATGGTTCCAACTACTAGCATACCAAGTTTGGTGGTACAATCGATTCTTGTCTCAAAACCCAATCGTACTGGATTATAGGTAAAACAGCTGCATTCTTCCATATGGAGGAGAATAGTTATTTACCTAACAAGTGCGAAAAGACATTTTCCGTAAAAGTTAGGTACAATATTTTTCCTACGAGTGTTTTTGTCCATCTTATTAATGAAAAAACAAGGTTTTTAATAAACAAGTTTTTATAATAATGCTACAAAATGATTAATAAGACAGAATAGTTACAGAGATCATTTAGTTAGTCCTAAATATCCTCATTTTCAACAAAACAAAAATCGTGCGGAAAAGTAAAAATCGTATGGAAAAGTAAAAATCGTGCGGAAAAGTAAATTTTCCTCATGATTTTAATCGTACGGAAAAGTATAACTTTCAAAACAAAAAATCGTGCGGAAAAGTAACTTTTCCGCGCGCTCGTAGGAAAAAGTATTAAAAAGTTATGGTGATATTTTTTCACAGTTTTCAAGGATATATTCAGGTGATTTATTGATATCTAGAAAGCGCGAAATTCAGATTAGTACTCACGCAAAAGCCTTTCTTCCACAACAAGGTCCATTTTTTCGACAAACTACCACCGATAACACGCGATAAATCAATATTTCAACTACCTATAACTGATAAAGCGTAAACAAGTGCCACGCTCGCTCATAGTCCCGAACCAAACTGAAAAGCCGAGATAAAACAATCTTCATTATATTTTTATTAGCAATAAATTGTGTAAACACTTTGTCACTTTGGGCAGGTGTAATTACACTAACATCGTAAGACCCGAAAACATATCCGATATACAGGGTGGAGCAGACATGAGCATTGCGAACATTCACCACTGTTGGTTTATTTTCGGCACATCATTTTCAACTTTTCTTATGATATACTCATTAATTATATAACATGAGGTTGAAAGTAGCACTGAAAAAGTTTTTGTATTTCAGGTCGCATCGTAACGAGGACTACACGCTGCTTCTATTTCTGTTGATACTAATTTTGTACTGCACATTTAAAATCATATAAATTATCCAACAATATTTGTTTCCCACACTTCAGAATGTTTCACGATGCAAGATTACATTTAGATGGATTTTCCTAGAGATGTAATTGTCTTTGATAATACCTAGTGGAGTTTGAACATGAATTATTTATATTACAGGTGTTATCCATTTATACTCCACGATAACATTTCCACCCCTGCCCAACACCTGGCACTACATGAACATATTTTGCAATGCTCCTAGTATTAACTACCCACTGGCTTGAAAAGGGACACATTCTCCATGAAAATTGAAAAATGAAAAATGTGATTTATTTGTAATATCTAACATAAAAAAACTACTTTCCCGGCTAAAGCCACGGTGGACATTGAACTACATCTGATAAATATTGTGAAAAGACTCTAACTGAAAAGAAAAAATCTGAAAGTGAAAATTCGCATTTTCATTCAGATAGTTGATTTTTTTTAAATTTTCCCTAGTTTTCATTGAAAATTCATTAAATAAGATAGGGAGAATGTTATTAACAAATATTACTCACAGAAATCGTTCATTTCATTGAAGCAAGGTTCGCTTCTCTCGCATTTAATCCCCAATACATTTTGGTCGACGAAAATCTATTTCGCTTTGCCAAGCTCATCAGGAAAATTGATAAAATTGGATAGCACATCAATAATGGAGTTGTTGGAAATATTTCTTCTGCAGTAACACTTTGAAAGTTATTTTTCGACATAGACCTGTCATGGGCATTGCATTTTGATTTTATGAATATCCTATTCATATTTTCGAACAAAAATCTAAATACCCACTGGCTGTTGAATCGTTTTCTGTTCGATGCTTGCTAACAAATCTCCTCTTGTATAGGAACATGTAAAATAATAATAATAACGTTTATTGAACAAGGCTTTGGTCTTGCAAAAAAAAATTAAATCACTTGATTGATGAGGAGGGGGTGGAAATTGAGAAAGTAACCAGGGACTATATTCCATGAACGAAGAAAAATTTCGTGCGATTTCAAAATTCGTCTTCGCACTTGTGCGTTTCACTGTTTTCATAGATCGTGGAAAAAAAGTGTTGCGTATATCTGTTATCCAGCAACATATTTTTTTGTTGTTTTCGTCCTCAGAAATGTTTGATTTGCCGAGAACTGAACGACGTGACGTTTCTGATAATGAATGGAAAAACACTTTCTCAAATGGAGCAGCAACAAACAAATAAGAATCATTTCGACACTTCCCATTATCACTGTAGTCCCACCAGTTCATGAAATCTACATAATTTGTTGTTGAAGTAGAAAAACCAATAACAATGTGATTATTGATATTTTCGTGTGACAAACATTAGGAATGAAAGTTCACTTTCATTGTATGGGGAGTATATGGGACTTGACGTTGTCGTTTTTTTTATAGGCGCAAGGTCGTCCAATGATTATTTTGATAAATATTTTGCAAAATAGTTGCCAAAGATCATTAGAAGGTAGATAATTCATAATTGCTTACCTCTTTCGATACTGTCCATGTCACTCACTATTAGTATATTTCTTCTAGAACAAATTTGCCCTCATTTAATTCGCTCCCATGTTATTTGATCTTACCTGAACGAGCTGACCTCACGTAGACATTTTAGCGCGCGGAAATTAAATACATACATTTTGTGTTGAGTAATTTTTTAGTTTGTTCTAACTGTTCTAATCAGTTTGGTTTTTTGCCCACCAAAAATATTTCTGAAGAGTTTTCGACATTTTCGTTCATAGATTCGGAATCAGCACGTCAAAATACGTTCGAGGACAAAAATTTAAAATTCGAAAAATTAAAAATAAAAAATTTCAGAAAATTGGATTTTTTACTTCAAACACCCTTTTCCGGCTAAATCTTATATCTGAGCACAAAAAAATCATACATTTTCGGAACGAGCATGAAATTTTGAGTAAACAGTGCAAATTTCAAGTCGATGTGACGACTTAGTATTTTTCATGATTTTTCGAGGAATTTTCAATTTTTTTCGATTGACTCGAAGTTCACAATATATACTAATTCGAGCATTCTGAATCGATTGGCGTTCGCAGAATTTGTCTATCTCTAACCGTTCTCGAGTTGGTCAGCTCTAAATCAGTTTTCAAGTGGTTTTTCTCCCGCCAAAAATATTTCTGATGAGCTTTCGACATTTTCGTTCATAGATTCGGAATCAGCACGTCAAAATACGTTTGAGAACAAAAATTTAAAATTTGAAAAATTAAAAATAAAAAATTTCAGAAAATTGGATTTTCTACCTCAAACACCCTTTTCCGGCTAAATCTTATATCTGAGCACATAAAAATCATACATTTTCGGAACGAGCATGAAATTTTAAGTATACAGTGCAAATTTCAAGTCGGTGAGGGGACTCAGTATTTTTCATGATTTTTAGGGGTGAACCCCTTGCAACTTTTTTCGAGGAATTTTCAATTTTTTTCGATTGACTCGAAGTTCACAATATATACTAATTCGAGCATTCTGAATCGATTGGCGTTCGCAGAATTTGTCTATCTCTAACCGTTCTCGAGTTGGTCAGCTCTAAATCAGTTTTCAAGTGGTTTTTCTCCCGCCAAAAATATTTCTGATGAGCTTTCGACATTTTCGTTCATAGATTCGGAATCAGCACGTCAAAATACGTTTGAGAACAAAAATTTAAAATTCGAAAAATTAAAAATAAAAAATTTCATAAAATTGGATTTTTTACTTTAAACACCCTTTTCCGGCTAAATCTTATATCTGAGCACATAAAAATCATACATTTTCGGAACGAGCATGAAATTTTGAGTAAACAGTGCAAATTTCAAGTCGGTGAGGGGACTCAGTATTTTTCATGATTTTTAGGGGTGAACCCCTTGCAACATTTTTCGAGGAATTTTCAATTTTTTTCGATTGACTCGAAGTTCACAATATATACTAATTCGAGCATTCTGAATCGATTGGCGTTCGCAGAATTTGTCTATCTCTAACCGTTCTCGAGTTGGTCAGCTCTAAATCAGGTTTCAAGTGGTTTTTCTCCCGCCAAAAATATTTCTGATGAGTTTTCGACATTTTCGTTCATAGATTCGGAATCAGCACGTCAAAATACGTTTGAGAACAAAAATTTAAAATTTGAAAAATTAAAAATAAAAAATTTCAGAAAATTGGATTTTCTACCTCAAACACCCTTTTTCGGCTAAATCTTATATCTGAGCACATAAAAATCATACATTTTCGGAACGAGCATGAAATTTTGAGTATACAGTGCAAATTTCAAGTCGGTGAGGGGACTCAGTATTTTTCATGATTTTTAGGGGTGAACCCCTTGCAACTTTTTTCGAGGAATTTTCAATTTTTTTCGATTGACTCGAAGTTCACAATATATACTAATTCGACCATTCTGAATCGATTGGCGTTCGCAGAATTTGTCTATCTCTAACCGTTCTCGAGTTGGTCAGCTCTAAATCAGGTTTCAAGTGGTTTTTCTCCCGCCAAAAATATTTCTGATGAGTTTTCGACATTTTCGTTCATAGATTCGGAATCAGCACGTCAAAATACGTTTGAGAACAAAAATTTAAAATTCGAAAAATTAAAAATAAAAAATTTCAGAAAATTGGATTTTTTACTTCAAACACCCTTTTCCGGCTAAATCTTATATCTGAGCACATAAAAATCATACATATTCGGAACGAGCATGAAATTTTGAGTATACAGTGCAAATTTCAAGTCGGTGAGAGGACTCAGTATTTTTCATGATTTTTAAGGGTGAACCCCTTGCAACATTTTTCGAGGAATTTTCAATTTTTTTCGATTGACTCGAAGTTCACAATATATAGTAATTCGACCATTCTGAATCGATTGGCGTTCGCAGAATTTGTCTATCTCTAACCGTTCTCGAGTTGGTCAGCTCTAAATCAGGTTTCAAGTGGTTTTTCTCCCGCCAAAAATATTTCTGATGAGTTTTCGACATTTTCGTTCATAGATTCGGAATCAGCACGTCAAAATACGTTTGAGAACAAAAATTTAAAATTTGAAAAATTAAAAATAAAAAATTTCAGAAAATTGGATTTTCTACCTCAAACACCCTTTTCCGGCTAAATCTTATATCTGAGCACATAAAAATCATACATTTTCGGAACGAGCATGAAATTTTGAGTATACAGTGCAAATTTCAAGTCGGTGAGGGGACTCAGTATTTTTCATGATTTTTAGGGGTGAACCCCTTGCAACTTTTTTCGAGGAATTTTCAATTTTTTTCGATTGACTCGAAGTTCACAATATATACTAATTCGAGCATTCTGAATCGATTGGCGTTCGCAGAATTTGTCTATCTCTAACCGTTCTCGAGTTGGTCAGCTCTAAATCAGTTTTCAAGTGGTTTTTCTCCCGCCAAAAATATTTCTGATGAGTTTTCGACATTTTCGTTCAAATATTCGGAATCAGCACGTTAAAATACGTATGGAAACATAAATTTAAAATTCGAAAAATGAAAAATAAAAAATTTCAGAAAATTGGATTTTTTACCTCAAACACCCATTTCTGGGTAAATCTTATATCTGAGCACATCAAAATCACACATTTTCGGGATGAGTATGAAATTTTACGTATACCGTGCAAATTTCATGTCGATGTGACGACTTAGTATATTTCATGATTTTTTGGGGGTGAATAGGTAGGGTAAATTTCGGTGCCATTGTCGATTGTAGTAATCGTAGGGAGGCCGCTGCCGCAGCCAGGCAAGTGAGCCCCAATCCCTCACTTTCCACAAAACTACATGGTCTCTTGTAGTCTTCCTTTCCGAATCTTTGTTCACTTCTTATGAAGGTTAGTATGTCCGTCCACTCTAATTCAATAAGTTCCTCTTATTGGAGTTTTTCAACTACAAAGATTTCGAATAACAAACCTCCCATACGCCTCACATTTCTTCTTCTTTTTCATCTTCTCCACATATAAAGCAAGTGGGCCTGTCGTTTATGCCTATTAGTGATAGGTGACCTAATTTGTTATGACCTGTTAGTAATCCTATAAGGAGGCTTAGTGTTTGACGATCTCTGCATAGAAGCGAAGTCGTCCTTGACTTGCTAGAGCCAGCCACAAAGTCTTTTGACTTTCCAAAGTTCATTTTGGATTGCTTTCCGCCCAATTGTCAAGGGCAGAAGAGATTTGACTTTTTGATACTGCTTGCTCTGGCCCACGGATCTGGCAAAGTTCGTCTGCCACCTCAATCACCGGCTTATTTGATAACCCTGTATCATTATTTGTACTCATCGAAGGATTCCATTATGGAATTGCAATCAGATTCGCAATCTCAATGTCGATAAGCGCAAGTCACATCAATTACAATAATTGGAGTTCATTTTCGTTACTTTTATCTACGAATCCCGCTCGATATTGACATCAATAATCGAAAAACTTCCAGTACCGAAAGAAACTGACCGACGTTTCTAGTTCGATAACAAGTTTTGAATTTGTTATCGTGCCAAGGTAATTGCATTCTGAAGACAATGCATGACATAATTTTGTCCAGTGTTCAATGAACATTTCTTTTTCTGTTGGAGATTGTTCAAGAGTAGAGCATTTTAACAAAAGTGTGCAATTGAATCCGTATTTTCATCAAGAGCTTCGGAATATTAATTAATCCACTTCACTCCTCGATGCTTTACCAGTAGGTTACCACACTGCATACATATATTGAAGCTGTTTTAAGTGATTGGTGAAATAAGTGTGTAAATGAGAGTTTAATGAACCATTATTTTTATTGAGTAGACCTATGCTAATTTTTGTGGACTGTAATGTAATTCCTTAACAATTTATTATTACGAGATTTCACAAGGAGGAGCTATTTGATAGTGATGATGGTCCTTTGAATTTCAATTCTTCAACGGCATTGAAATGACCTAAGCAAAGGGATCCACAATACCCCAATTTTTGACTCCATCAACTTCTACACGCGGGTCTATTATTTTCTCTTTAGACCATCTCTATACAAGCACCATTTATTTTCATTTTCGGCCCTGAACTCCGATTTTCCAAGGCATTGCAGAACTCTTGCCAACTATTTTGCTGTGGCTTGTACATTATAGAGGAAATTCGGCTTCTTTCTTGCGGCTGGCTTGGCTTGCTGCTCTTCCAAAATTTTCTGTAGCTTGACCTGTTTTTGATGTGTTACTTCACATCTTTCGCCCGACTGTTCCTTTGAATTTCTACAAGCCGTTTCCCCAGCTAAGTTGCTTCACTATGCTTGCAAGATATTCTGCAACTGGTCCTACTCTTCTGGCTTTTCTTCATGCCCTTTCTGTTCTTGCAGAGTTTTGAGAAGTATTCGGGTTGATTTTGTTGAACTGATCCATAGCCCTATTCCTGTAAAACGCTGCAACCGGTTCAGCCCTCCTTGTCCTTCCTGGCATAAAAATTATGTATCTATTGTAGAGGCTTTAGCCAGGGAAGTAAATGTTTCCTATTGGAAATTACAAAAAAAAAATCGTTTCAGTGGGGAGTGTTTCAATTCTCAACACGAATACCTCCCAAGAGGTTATCTTGAACGATTGAAAATAGCGACTAAAGTTTGTCTTTCAGCCGCAGATCATTCCACAACTGATTTTAGGAAATCCTAGTCAAACTTTCAAATAAAAATCGAAATGCCATACCCAAGACAGGTTCATGTTGAACAAACAATTTTCAAAGTGTCACAGCAGAAGAAATATTTCCATCTTTTCCATATTTGCTGAGTGAAATTGCTTCTGAAGAGTCTGCTTCCCAATTCTTCCGACCTCCCTGATGATCTTATTTATTTATATGAATTTTCAATGAAAACTGGATAGTTGGAAAACTGTCTGAATGAAAATGCAAATTTTCACTGTTAGATTGTTTTTTCGGATAGGGTATTTTCACATTACCCATCAGATGTAGTTCGACGTCCAGCGTGGCTTTAGCAGGGGAAGTAGTAGTCAGATGTTACAAAAAATTACATTTTTCTATTTTTAATGGAGAATGTTTTCCTTCTCAACATGAATATTTTTTCCTCAACAACCCTATTTTAATTTAGCCTGGTTATTGAAATGCGTGGCTGGTAATTTGTACACAAAAAGTGTGCCATCAAGAAGAAAAAAGAATTGCTTTCATTGTTCTCAGCATAACAAAAACAGACTATACATTCATAACTACCAATTCACATTAAAGGTAAAGACGCCACTGATTCATGTACTGTAATCGAGCATTACAGAAGTGACCAACCTCAACAATGTTGATACTTTGACCATTTTTTACGTACGATCTTGACTTTGGCTTTGATTTATGCATATCATGGCTTTTTACCGTTGAGGTTATTCCTGTTTCAGTCTGGTGATTCGAATTCATTAAATGACTAACAGTTGTCATTATTTAAATAAAATCTTTCGAATGTTAATTTTTTAAATAATTCTAGAAGTTCCCCTTTTATGGAATATCTGCGATATATCTTGATCAATTATGTTGATTTTACTTTGAAAATGCAGATTTCAACGGAATATAACTTTTATTGCAGTGACAAATAACAAGATTTTTTGTAATAATATTGACATAACATTGCTGGATAATATTTTTGTAAATATATACAGAGTGCATTAAAACAAAAACGAAAATCTGCTCTCCGTATTCTCAACATTCTCCCACCTTTTGCAATGTCATATTGCAAAATATCATGGTTGAAAACCATATCGTTGTGGAGCTTTTACAACTCGTCCAGATCGCGTTGACTGAATGGGCTCCTTCTCTTCCTGCTCCTTAGAAACGACTTTTTTCTTCATTTTTTCTTTCTTCCTTGATTCTTCCTCTCCATCTAACTCGTCTTTCATCTCTGACCTCGCATGTGGCTTTTTGTCTTCTTTTTCATTTCCGGTGCTTCTTAGATCATGTTTCTCGTCCATATAGATCATTGGCCTCTAGAAATTCAAGTTTATTCCGAAGAGAAAGCTTTTGATGAAGTTAGAAAAAATTCAGTTTCTTTATCATTTCTAACTTATACAGAAAACATGTCTACAGAAAATTTAAACTATTTTTCAAAATTTTCGAAAATTGTGAGAATGATTGCATGGATGATCAGATTCTATGAAAGAACTCATAAAAAGATTGATAGAATCGATAGACATTTAAGGAGTGAAGACATAGAAAATGCTGAGATTGTTCTCTTGAGGATTATTCAGAATGAAAGTTTTGCGAAAACAAACTCGAATGGTTTCCAGAATTTGCATGTTTTCAAGGATGAGAATGGACTTTTGAGGGTGAGAACGAAGCTTTTATGTTCAGATGAATCTGATGCCTTCAAATATCCTATTATATTGCCATATAAACATACAATAACCGAGAAGTTGATTGATGAACACCATCGAATTGCATGCCATGCTGGTAGTCAAACTCTGTTAGGAATTATCCGAGAAAAATACTGGATAATGAAATGTCGGAAAATGGTGAAAAGTGTGATTGGAAAGTGTGTCGTGTGTAAGAGATTCAAAGCTAAAGCTCTGGAAACACCTTTCGCACCGCTTCCTAAAGACAGAGTAAACAATATCACGGCTGTTTTTCAAGTCACAGGTACTGATTTGGCAGGTCCTCTTCATTTAAAAAATGGTGATAAATCCTGGATCGTGATATTTACTTGTGCAGTATATCGAGCGTGTCATTTTGAATTGATAAAAACTCTATCCACAGAAGGATTCATTGACGCTTTGAGAAGGTTCATTGCCAGAAGGGGAAGGGTTTCCATCATTTATTCAGACAACGGTTCTAACTATGTTGGGACACATAATCAAATGAAATCATTGAACTGGGAAGAAATTTCGAAATATTCCACAATTCAACGAATCACTTGGAGGTTCAATCCACCCACAGCTGCGTGGTGGGGTGGATGGTGGGAGAGAATAGTTAGAATGATTAAAGAGCTATTGCGAAGAAATTTAGGTAAAAGGACTCTGGATTACGAGGAGCTAATGACATTGTTGTGTGACTGCGAAGCAGTAATAAACTCACGGCCCCTCACGTATATTTCTGATGATGCTGAAGAGATGAGCCCTTTAACTCCCGCAATGTTTTTACAAGGAATTCCAAGTTCAGAAGTTCCAGATTTAGATACCATGAGCACAACAAATTTGAAAAAAAGAGTTAGATATTTACAAAGAATAAGAGAAAATCTTCGATGTCGCTTCAGGAAAGAATATCTTGCAAATTTGGTACACCATGGCAGAAGAAGAGCTGGGAGTCTGAAAGTTGGAGATATCGTGTTAGTAGGAGCTGATAATACCAAAAGAATAACCAGGCCCATTGGCCGAGTCCTCGAAATATATCCTGGAAGAGACAACGTAAGTAGGGTTGCAAAAATAAAAGTATTAAATGGAGAACTACTAAGACCGTTTCAAAGATTGTATCCATTGGAAGTTTCGGATGAAACCGAAAAAACTACCATTTTGAGGAGCAAGCTTGCGGTGGACGAGAAACATGATCTAAGAAGCACCGGAAATGAAAAAGAAGTCGAAAAGCCACATGCGAGGTCAGAGATGAAAGACGAGTTAGATGGAGAGGAAGAATCAAGGAAGAAAGAAAAAATGAAGAAAAAAGTCATTTCTAAGGAGCAGGAAGAGAAGGAGTCCATTCAGTCAACGCGATCTGGACGAGTTGTAAAAGCTCCACAACGATATGGTTTTCAACCATGATATTTTGCAATATGACATTGCAAAAGGTGGGAGAATGTTGAGAATACGGAGAGCAGATTTTCGTTTTTGTTTTAATGCACTCTGTATATATTTACAAAAATATTATCAAGCAATGTTATGTCAATATTATTACAAAAAATCTTGTTATTTGTCACTGCAATAAAAGTTATATTCCGTTGAAATCTGCATTTTCAAAGTAAAATCAACAAATTACACCAATGTTTGTTATTATTTTTTTATCAGATTCATATATCAACAGTATTTTCTGTTTTTCTATGTTTTGGAAATATTGACGTAATTTGATTAAAAGTTAATGACGAGCTTATGATATATTTATGAAAATAAAAAACAATGTTTTAGCAATGATCATTAAAAGTTTTACGATATAATTAAATACACATAAAAATTAGTGTTTCCGTTATGAGTTGGGTATTTATAAAAAAATTTGTTGATCATTCAATAAATAAATTGGGAGATAAAAATTGATATTACAGTCGACTGGATAACTTTTTGATCCTTGCTGGGAATATCTCATTATCATTATGACAGAAAAAGTTGTTCACCATCACATGAGGAATATATTGTCCGTGAATAATCTCCTTGTGACACCCCAGTTAATTTTTTGGCGTTCTGATGGAACTTGAAACTTTCTATAGTTTATAGTTAGATAGTTTCAAAAATTGATGTCTTCAATGATACAAGAAAATGTTCAAATAAAAAAAAATACATGAACAGTAAACCTGAATGATTTCACCAAATTCAATTCTTTCAATACAGATTAAAATTAGGCTTTTCCATTAAAGGACGAGGCAGCTTAGCAACTAAAGTCAAAGTCAAAATATACTTTACTATCAGAAATTATTAAAACTTATTGATAAAGTTTCATTAGTTTATTGATGACAATGGAATATTTCAGTATTGTAAATTATACTGTATACTATATATTAAAGTAAATTAATTGTATTCCCATTTTATTCTTTGTGAGTTACTATTATATTATGGTATTGTACATTTCTTAGGAATTGAAATAATGGCAATTTGATTCAAATAAAAATTAGTATTATTATTATTGTCTACAAAAAATGTCTCGGACATCTCATTCTCTTAATATCGCTATCTTGCTTTTCAGTCTAGTATCTATTCGAATCGCATATTTGAGAATAGATAAACAAATAGTTTTTTAAATTACCATATCATCGATTGAGATAATCCAATTATGTTGCTTATAAATTCTCTGAGAAAACACGACTAGATTAAGATTATCGTTGAGCGTTGTATTTGTTAATATTATTTGACTAACATAAATAAAGACTTCTTGTTGACTGTGACACAATCAGATAAATTTAATAATTTGTAATAATGGGAGCAAAATAACATGCATACTTTCATTTCAAAGTATAAATAATGAGTTCAGGACTAAAAAATAAAATAAGTAAGTTGATTTTCAGAATAATGAACCATCATTTTCCATAATATCTGCGTTGGTATTGTTAACTATCAAAGGCATGAATTCAAGTGATTTTCTAACTTTTTTGGTGAAAAATAGTCCGATCGTGGTAAAAATCTTAGTAAAAAAATAACAGAGACAAATGAATACATGCGTTTGTTGCAGATAAAATTAGAGAATGGTAACATTTTTTTATGTGGAATAAATGATTAATTACACTACAAACAATTAAAACACTAAAACAATATAAGAATGTATTTGTTGAATACTATTATGAAATTACTTCTCCACATACGTTTCTGAAATTGGAACGATGAATGAAGTGGGAAGTAGAAGATGACAAAACAAAACGAAATGAAAAAATACATATTGAAAAGTAATTCTTAATTTTTTGAGTTTTCACAAAATTTATTCAACGGAAAATTTCACACCTCACTTTTTCAGCCAATCAAAAAATTGGTTTTTATTTAGTTGCCATGGCAACCCAAAAAATTTCCGGAAATTTTTATCCTCCTGGGTACCCTGGGCGAAATTAATAAGTGGAAATTTTTCTGTCAAATATTTGACATGTGATAGTTAACATTTTGCTTTTATGTACAAATGGAATGTTATTTTTCATATGAAAGGAGATAATATTTCATAATTATATATTCACTAAATATTTCGAATGTGTCTGAAAATATTTTGAGAACTTGCATTTCAACGACGAATAAAAAATGTATATCAATCAAATCTATCTATGCTTGACTTGATGAACTTAATATTTGAAACAATTTTATTATCTTTTCGTGAATACTCGGCTGAAATTTGCAAGAATTCCTTTCCACAGCACTTCCCAATAGACAATCCGCATGGACCAGTCAAAACTATTTTAGTTCTGCGTGATGTGCAATGTAATTTTAGGTTGAAAATGTCGCAAAATGAATTTTCCTTTCTCACATACAAACACCGCCACTAATACTAACGCGTAACTGTCATTATATCAACAAAAACCATTCATGGCCCACTGATGTTACAACTTGTTTTCTCTCAGAATAATCTACAAGTCAGTTGAATTAACCATTAACTTAATATATTTTGGTGTGAAATTTTCTTACCGAATCCCTCGCGTGCTTGAATTATTGCCGGAAATTTTTCGAGTACATGAATTTTTTGAAAATGACCCGAGTCGCGCAGCGACTAGGGAGATTATAAGTGAAAATTGTGTTAGGTATATCCCTTGTAAGAGGATATAAAAATATCTGAACTTTCTTGTGGGTTAGCTAGATTAATGACATCAGTCCAATGCATGGACTAAAGTATTTTCTCTAGTTTGTTGGGGTAGACATCTGAAATGACCATTCAAAACACCCTGCATTGATAGTGATTGAAATATCTTCTCAAAAGCTTGAGCTTTATTACATTTCATGCCTCAAGATTTTTAAAAAATATTTGAATTGTCAAAAGTATTTTGGTTCATACACTTGATATAAAAAAGCTTGTTTTTAAGAATAATTTTTACTTTTATATTATTTTTTCAGGAATTATGTTATGCTTTCTCTATGCTATATTCATGAACCGACCGACCTACACTTGTTCTGCCAGCATGTTTCCTGGTTGTTGGATAAAATTACGAAACTTGTTTGTTTCCATAAGAAATACAATACGCCTTTCCACACTATTAACTTTAGAACATATATTATTATTTATAGTCGGCTTCGGAACAAACTACCTAAATGTGACGACGAGAAAAAGAGAAATTACTGACAGCTTCCATTTTTTCAGTTAGTTGAAGGCTTGCCTTGTTTCATGGGAATGTGTTTCGTTATAATATATCTCCTGACATCATCCAGCAGGGATTCTTTTAGCTGATTGAATGATGGGGCTTCATGGGAATGGCATAATTAATTGTGATCTAGATTCAGAGAAGAGTTACGCTTCTCATAATACATCCACGAATATCATATACGGAAATCGTTCATCCTGTTCGTCATCTGGAACAGTAGATAAATCGGAGTTGTAGTTGTTAAGATTAAGAGGGATGTAGTAGAAGAATGAATTGTAGCACTCTGAAACTCGGCACATGACATCTCGACATCATGTATTATTAGAAAAATAATTGTTTACCAAAAACTCAGAGATGGAACCTAAGACATTTTTCATTTAAAAATATAAATTTTTTGTTGTTATTTCAGAAAATATAAGTTTCATCACGATTTCGATAGGTTGAGAGATAATTCAATTCTCCACAAGAATGATTTTTAGTAATAACTCATGAAATACGCTCGTTTTCTCAGAAAACGTGGTTTAACGCCGACGTCACATTTCATGCTCGCGCTAACCCGCCACTGCAAGTTTAGGCAGGGCAGAAAATTAGATTTGTCATAACTGCTAAAAATTATAGTGGAAGGAAAAGAAAAAGTACATATCGTTCCTGAAGACTTATCTACTTCCTCATGCAAATATAACATATGAAGTATCTGAATACCTAAAACGTGTTTTGTCCTACTTCACATAACCCTTCTACGATATTTACGGAGGATCCGAAAGTCATGGATATTTTAGTTGATGTGAAATAATTATACTGGAGCAGGAATCAGTACCCTCTTTGGACCATATGCAAAGATTTTAGACTAGTGAGACTAGTATCACTTATACATGCCAAAGAAAGAACTGGGTGTTACTCCTGCCTCAGTTTTCAACTCGCCCATAATCCCGGCAATTTCTTCAATAAATGTTGAAAATAATCGCTCATACACATCCTACATAAAAAATGAAGTATGTGATTTCAACCTTGAGGTTTGCACTTCACAATAGTGTTATTAAATATAAATAAGCGATTATTTTCAACATTTAGTGAAGAGAATGCCAATTATATGGGTAAGTTGAAAATGAGGCAGGAGTAAAACAAAGTTTTTTTTTGGCATGTATAAGTGGGACCTGTCACACTACTTTAAAATGTTGCATATAGTCCAAAGAGGGTATGGGTTGCTGCTTCAGTGTAATAATTCCATATTTTCTAAATTATTCATAATTTTCGGATCATCCGCAAACATCTCCGTGAAGTGCGACAAAACACATTTTAGGTACTCAAAAACTCGCATATTATATTCTCTCCCTTTTTTTTCTCCGATCATTTTCAGCAGAGTTATGACCAATCAAATATTCGGCTCAGCCAGAACGTTCAGCGTTTTTGTGGAGAATTGAATTGTCTTTCACCCTGTTTAGTTGCTTTTTCGATAAATCATATATATATTCATTTTCAAACGAAAAAAAAAATGTTTCACCCCTGGAATTTTGGTAAACAATTTTTTTTTCGTGTTTATCATGGTTCCAACTACTAGCATACCAAGTATGGTGGTGCTACAATCGATCCTCGTCTCGAAACCCAATCGTACTGGATTAAATGTAAAAGTATTCTATTGCATCAATTAGGATACGGGTAGTCCAAATCTCAGAAGCTGCCTTTGAAGATATGGCTTGGCAGAGATACAATTTTCCGAAATCGTTTTCTATTTTCATTCAATGATCTACCGGAGATTGTATACATGTGGTTCCTTTGATGGAAACTGATAAATAAATTCGGTGGAAACACTGTTTATTCGTTGGTGTGAAAAATAAATGAAAACCCAAAGAAATAATTACTCGACTGTTTAAAATATTCTCTAGTTTATTTTTCGCAGAGAATGCATATCATTTTATAGCATTCCAGATATAGGTCAATCATTTCAGCATTAATAATCAAAAATGGGGAAAAATTACAAATAGTACAGTAACCACAGACAAATGATCGTAGCACTTTGAAACTCGGCACATGACTTCTTGACATCATATATTGTTAGAAAAAAAATTTATTACCAAAATATTAGGGGTGGAATTCAAAAAGAAATTTACTTGAAAAAATTATGTATTTTTTTTGCTGTTCTGTCGGAAAGTATAAGATTTATCAAGAAACAATTTCAACAAGGCGAAAGATAATTCAATTCTCCATAAGAAATATACTTAATTTCTCTTAAAATGCATTCAAACCTGATTAAATTGCGATCCGAAAATTAGATTTGTCATAACTTTACTAAAAATTATGGTAGAAGGAAAAGAAAAAGTGTATATCGTTCCTGAAGACTTTTACTTCATCATGCAAATATAACATGCGAATATCTGAGAATCTGAAATATGTTTTGTCCCACTTCACATAACCCTTCTACGATATTTACGAAGGATCCGAAAGTCATAGATATTTTAGTTGATATGAAATAGTTATACTGAAGCAGGAATCAGTACTCTTTGGACCATATGCAACGATTTTAGACTAGTGAGACACGTCTCACTTAGACATGCCAAAATAAAAATGAGTTTTACTCTTGCCTCAGTTTTCAACTCACCCATAATCCCGGTAATTTCTTCAGTAAATGTTGAAAATAATCGATCATACACATCCTATACGTGAAAAATGAAGTATGTGATTTCAAGCTTAAGGTTTGCACTTCACAACAGTGCTATTAAATATATATATATATATATATATATATATATATATATGCAGGATATGAATAAGCGATTATTTTCAACATTTAGTGAAAAGAATGCCGATTTTATGGGAAAGTTGAAAATGAGGCGGGAGTAAACCAAAGTTTTTTTTTTGGCATGTATAAGTGGGACCTGTCACACTATTTTAAAATTGTTGCATATAGTCCAAAGAGGGTATGGGTTGCTGCTTTAGTATAATAATTCCATATTTACTAAATTATTCATGATTTTCGAATCATCCGCAAAAATCTCCGTGAAGTGCAACAAAACACATTTCAGGTACTCAAATACTCGCATATTATATTTGCATGAGAAGATAGGAGTCTTCAGAAACGATATGAACTTTTCCTTTTCCTTCTCCGATAATTTTTAGCAGAGTTATGACCAATCAAATATTCGGCTCCGCCAGAACTTTCAGCGGCGGTAAGGGTGAACCTGAAATTTGATGTCGGCGTTCAATCACGTTTTCTGACAAAAAAATATGTTCCACCCTTGAAATTTTGGTAAACAATAGTTTTTAGTGTTTATCATGGTTCCAACTACTAGCATAAGTTTGGTGGTGCAACAATCGATTCTCGTCTCAAAACCCAATCGTACTGGATTATAGGCATTAAAATAAAACGTTTGTGAAAATTTCATTTCTTTTGTAATTTTTCACCATTTGTACTGAAATAATCGGCCTACTATTGTTTCAATTTATTTATATTACTCCCGATTAACTCAAGTTCAACTTCCTGGAATCTCAGATGACCAGATGGTAAGTAGACATTGTGCGTCGTGAGCGTCTTGTTTATATTATGCTAAATTCACGTCGAACCAAATCGGCTATGTAAATAAAACTGAAACTGTTGAAACTCCATAAATTGGGCATTGACAAGCTGTAATTAAAGCAACACTTTGCTGGAATTGTCTTAATTGATAGGACGAGATGGCAGCCAAATTTACTTAGAGAGCGGCTGATTAATTTTGACTTGTCTCGTTTGAGATTAATGAATGAATCAACCTACGGAGAGTTGGTGATGATATCTGAATAAAACAAGAAATTTGAAGTTGTGGAAACCTAAAGATGATTCAAACTAAAGATGCTAATAATTGTATATAGAATGTAAAAACCAATGTTTTGAAGGTTTTGTAAGTTCATTTATCTAATATATTTTTTGTAACCAACAATTAGAATTTGAAAATACCTATTCAGGAAAATAAAATTTGTAGCGTTTTTTTATTTCATTTCCATACGCAAAGGTTTTCACAGAAATAAAATGTAATTGCTTGTTTGATGAGGAAGGGGAATAGATCAATTTTTAGCATTCAATGAGGTATCACAAGTAGAGTTTTCTATGGAAACTATTTGAATGTGGGTGGCTGTAAATCAGGGGGTTGATGGGGTGGGTAGAAATAAGGGTGTTGGGGAGGATTATTCCATGAGTCATTTCAGTTTAACTTCCATATTCTAGTAACAGTTATGGACAATTCGTAATGATTATATAATTTTATTCATGATATGTAGCAAATGAGCCGAAAGCCATTTTACGTAGTAAATGTGCGGGGTCCTTTGTTTCTCTTTGATTTTGGTTCGAAAATATGAATAGGATAATCATAAAATCTGTTGTAGAATCATCTGCGGCTAAAAGACAAACTTTAGTCGCTATTTTCCATCGTTCAAAATAACCTCTTGGGATTTGTTTTCTGTTAGATAGCACAAAAAAATTCACATTTTTCATTTTCCAATTTTCATGGAGAATCACCTTCGTTTAAAAGCTGAACTTGAAACATATTGACATCGCCTTGGATGACTGAACAAGTTGTTAACATTGCACTGTTTTTAAAACTACGTACAATTAGCAATCTTGTTTGTGGATTGTTAGAGGAAATCAACACTGATAAATTAAAAGTTAACTGTTGATGAATGAATCCAAAAGATTTCGTATCATCGAATTTTCAGGATGAACTTATCTCGTTGCCTTGACCAAAATTCGAGCCCAAATCTGTGGGTGGTTCTCAAGATTACTGAAAAATAGATAATTTTTTTGTTTTTGCATTTTGAACTATATTTTTCCATACGAACCATATATATTTTTAATACCATCGTAAAGTCGAGGTTTCAACGAAGAAAATGCGAGCTCTGATAAAGTTGAAAAATTGAAATTTTTCGATTGAAAATTAGGCATTTTGTTAATTTTATTTCGTATACAATTGAAAAAGAGTATTTTGCTTTGAAAAAATTAAAGTTCATTCAAAACACAAAAGCCGTTTTCATAAAGACAAGTTCCATCAAAAAATAAATGTTTCGGGAGAGATAATATTAAAAAACAAAAAATGATTTTTAGTGCTTTTCTCGTTTATTTAGAGATTATATTGAAAAAATATTACACAAAAGTTTTAGATTATTTACTCATCAAATATTCTATGGATTTTTTCAAATAGGATGCATATTTCAGCCTCAAATAATAAAAAACCAATATCCAACCCTTAAAACGTATATTTAGTTACCCCTACCAAATTTTCAGAACTTCAACTGAGTCGTTTTGATATTTCTTGATTTACTTATAACTTTCCTTAAATTTTACGACCATCCACATACTGCTGAGAATTTTTTTGTTAAAAAGCCTGTTGGCCCTGGTCTATAAGTATCATTCATTATTTAAATTTTCATCGTGAATAAAATAGCATACTACATGGTTCATACGAATCAGAACACTTTTATTCAAAATTGCACTTGAATTTCAAATTTCCAATTCCTCGCAAAAGTTCACCCTGTACGGAATGTCTTACTGGTTGTAATTTTTGCAGTCTACGAATGAAAACAGGTGTAGTCGATGTCGTAGTGGAATGGTTTGGTTTGCAGAGTATGAAAATCATAAATCCTGATGTCCCATCACGAATTCATGCAACCAATTTACATTATAAGTAGTTATTTCGATTATTTGTAATGATAAAACAAGCATTTATGATTTCAGAGTGCACCAATTGAAAAAAATAACTTAAAATATTTGAAAGATATCTACTCATACTTTATACTATTCAAATCGTGAGAACTTACCCCATAAGTTTGGTAAATTTGGATATTGTTAAACTCTCTCAGTTCGCTGAACAGTTTTTTACACATTGCATGCATCACAAACAAGTCTAAACAACATCGTTTGGGCACTTTTTCACTTTTGAATCAATTTTATCTGAAGATTAGCACATCAGTTATTCGAATTTACTTTGACAGCATAGCACTTTCTTGATTACAATCGTCTTTTGTTTCCATGGCATACTTGGAAAACCAAAGAATCTCTTGGCAAAATGAGGCATTTCTTCATTTTCATCGAATAGATGTTGAAGTTATTAGGTTTCACGATACATTATTTTGTTTCAGCGTTGTCAAAAAATAGTGAGTGCCATTAGAAAAACAATGAGATAATTTTCTAATGCGACAATTGACAATCGCGAATTGGGAATGTTGATGGGATTAGGAGTTCAAGGTTTAGAAAATGAGGTACCTACTTACAATTCGAAAATTACTGCATCGCTAATTTATTCATTAAAAAAATGAGAATTATATCAACACGACATTGCCATATCTGGCATAATTCTGTTTTTAAATGGAAAATAATATAAAGAAACTTTGTCATTGGTACTATATTGAAAGTATACATTCAGCATTGCGGCACCAAGCAAATACGCTCGGTAATGTAACTTTTGACTTGTACCGCCACTTCAAGTTAACTTATTCTGAAACTATGAACACTAAGGAATATCACTACTGATCTCGATTTATTTTCAAAAAATCGATTAATAATGAGAAAACAACTGAAATAAATAGACTACAGACTACCGCTCATGGCAAGAAACACCTGATCTACTTTCTATCAGTTCAGCCAGATAATCATAGATGTCGCACCCTCTGACCATTTGCGCAGACCGCGAATAGTACCAAGCGTGTCGCAAGAGCATTGAAAATATCATCAGGTCAAGAGGGCTGTGGTGGTGCTGTGTTGACGTCTGAAACCAGATTGCAATCAGGATTCAGGGTTGTTCTATGCACTATCAAAAACTTTTCATTTTTGGTAGGTATAGACAGAAATCTACGCGAGCAACAAGGAACGCAATAATATAATACCAAATAAATAAGAGAGAAGCTCTACTGCGCGCTTCCCCTGTTTCCTCGTCCGACGAATTAACAATAATAACAACTCGTCGATATCCCTTCCTCGCACGAGTAGAGGAGAAATTGTAATGCTCTCTGCTCTCTCAACATTTTACCACGCAACCACGCTCTCATAAAACCATCATACCCCAGATGAAAACTTTCCGATATCGTATACTGTATAATATAATATAATACTGACAGGGTTTCCGCGAAAAATAGTTTTTTGAGATTTCGGGGGACACAGACGTAAGGTGATGAGAGAGTGACACTGCTGCCAACATATTATAAGAATTACTGTTGTTGTTCCGTCGACAAAATTATTCATCTCATGTATTGCCCCAGGCGTTCCAGCATGTTTTTTATTTTTACATTTGAATACTGGTGTGATAACTCCCGTTTTTGATCTATCCATGAAACTGCCTTCTTCGAGTGTTTTTCTTGTTTTGATACGATGCGATTCACAGAATTGAATTATATAAGATCAGTGTTAAATAATGTCAACAAATACAGGAGAAAGTCTATTGATCTGCAGTGTTAATCGTTATGGTAAGTAATTCAATTAATTTCAATCTAGTTTTGCATTGTTTATTTCTCCAGTTACGCATGATTCATTTTTATAAATAAATAATCTAAGATGCAAATAATCTAATAAAAAACAATAACACAGCATGAATTTCATAACCTATAATGACCGCTTTTGTTATGCATCGTATGGAAATTGTATACCTACCTAAGATTTTCCAATGAAAACAACAAACCAGGGAATATGCCTGCAGGCCTTTGGAATTGAATAATTTGTGTTGGCTTCGTACCCCCATGTTATGGAGGAAAAAAAATTAAGTTCCATATAGGTACTTAACCGATTCGACGATTCCAATATCTAGTAGGTAGTATAATAGTAACCACAAATGTAAGCTACAAGTGAAGAATGAATCGTAACACTCTCAAACTCGGCACATGACTTCTTGACATCATGTACTGTTAGAAAAAAATTGTTTAATTTTTATTTAAAAAAATTAATTTTTTTTTGCTGTTGTTTCGGAAAGTATAAGATTTATTAAGAAACCATTTCAACGAGCTGAAAGATAATTCAATTCTCCACAAGAAATATACTTAGTAATTCCTCAATAAATGCCTTGGTTTTCTCACAAAACCTGATTGAATTCCGACATAACTTTGCTAAAAATTATAGTAGAATGAAAAGAAAAAGTGTATATCGTTTCTGAAGACTACTTCCTCATGCAAATTTAACATGTGAGTATCTGAATACCTAAAATATGTGTTTTGTCCCACTCCTCATAACCCTTCTACGATATTTACGGAGGATCCCAAAGTGATGGATATTTTAGATGATATGAAATAATTATACTGAAGTAGGCATCAGTACCCTTTTTGGACTAAGTATATGCAACGATTTTAGACTACTGAGACAAGTCTCACTTATACATGCCAAAGAAAATACTGGGTTTTAAACCGGCCTCAGTTTTCAACTCGCCCATAATTCCGGCAATTTCTTCAGTAGTGTCAAAAATAATCGCTCATACACATCCTACATGAAAAATGAAGTATGTGATTTCAAGGTTGAGGTTTGCACTTCACAATAGTGTCAATAATAGTTATTTCTGCAACAAGTGCAAAAAGTAAGTGTTTATTGCACTCGACGTGAAATAAGCAATTTTTGCACGAGTTGCATACAAGAATTTTTCTACGTTCATGCAAAAAGCAAAAAATGATTTATCAAGGTACGGCACTAGGTGTTGGAAAATGAAAAACGCAACTTAAATAATTGATTATTACCATCGATTTGCATTGAAACAGATCACTATCATCTATTTTCCATTAATAATACTCATTTTAAAACAATTCTGTAATTTTCAGAAATAATTTTTGACTGACGTTTCTATAACCACAGTTGCATTATAAAAATCAAAATCATAGTAGCCGTGAGCGCGTATGTTATCACGAGGTGTGGTCATAGTACAAACAGTTTGCCAGATTCAGGTAGACGGTTTAGAACATTTATGTTTGTCATGATGACAGCACGTTGAAGTTGAATGACAGATGAGTGCAATAAAAACTTTATTGCACTAGTGCAATAAAGAACTTCTTTTTCCACTAAATATAGTTCAGTAAAGTTTTGCTTTTTGCATGAATGTAGAAAAACATATTATATGCAGGTTATGAATAAGCGATTATTTTCAACTATTTCTGAAGATAATGCCGATTTTATGGGTAAGTTGAATATGAGGTAGGAGTAAAACAAAGTTTTTTTTGGCATGTATAAGTGAGACCTGTCACATCACTTTAAAATTGTTGCATATAGTCCAAAGAGGGTATGGGTTGCTGCTTCAGTATAATGATTCCATATTTACTGAATTATTCATGATTTTCGAATCATTCGCAAACATCTCCGTGAAGTGCGACAAAACACATTTTAGGTACTCAAATACTCGCATATTATATTTGCATGGGAAGATAGGAGTCTTCAGAAACGATATGAACCTTTCCTTTTCCTTCTCCGATCATTTTTTTAGCAGAGTTATGACCTATCAAATATTCGGCCCTGCAAGAACTTTCAGCGGCGGGTAAGCGTGCCGTTCAATCACGTTTTCTGAGAAAACGAGCGCATTTGATGAAAAATTACTAGGAATCATTTTTGTGGAAAATGTAATTGTCTTTCACCTTTTTGAGTTGTTTGCCGATAAATAATATACTTTTCAAGATTACAGCAAACATCTATTTATTTATTGTTAAACAAAAAAAGATATGTTCCACCCCTGGAATTTTGGTAAAAAAAATGTTTTCGTGTTTGTCATGCTTTGAACTACTAGCATACCAAGTTTGGTGGTGCTACAATCGATCCTCGTCTCAAAACCCAATCGTACTGGATTATTATGTCCGAGAATGAGACTGAATTAGTACTGAAAGTATCTTCAATATCAGAGAATAAACTTGGTAAAACCGTGAGTTTGTGTTCTGTGAACCTGCCAATTTTTCTTTCTTAATTTTCGAATTTATCAACAATGGCTCTTCATTATGTTGTCATTCAATGGAATCAGAGATTTGTCTAATAATTCAGTTTGTGCATAAATACAAAGACCTCCAGCGCGAAAAGCATGATCCTTTCTGCACCTTTATATTTCCTAATTTCATAATTTCATCTTTACCAAATTAAATGAAATTTAGTGGTAAGTAACCCAGTTCTTCATAATTATTATTCTGTGTCTAATAATTACCTAACTCTGAGAAAAAACGTTGGTTTCAATTGTCTAATGCGGTCCCATTGTTCGAACTATTAAATTAATAGCATTGCAAATATCAGCGATGTAATTATAAGCTCTGACGCATTCTGAGAATTTGCATTGCAACTGTATCCTGCACTTTCGTTTTTACGAAGATTTTCTCAATCCCAACCGTGACATCCTATAGGCAAACCGCACTATCTGCTAATTAAATTATACGATCGCGATCAAACCACATATTAACACATTTCTTATAACTACTTTATAATTTCATTATCTGTGTGGATTTTGAAATGCTTGTGGATAAGATAAAATTCAATTGATCATGAGAATTAATTGGAAAAATTAAAGCTTGTTTCTGCCAGAAACAGTTGTTGAAACATCACTGTTGGTTGTCCAATATCACAAGGAATAAAAAATTGAAGATAGGTATGAAAAAAAAGTTTTCAATTTAGTTCAGAAATGATGAAAACAATGGATATATGCTGAAAATGTTGGGGACTGAAGTGAAATTTTAACTATTTCTAACGGGTGTCCTACAGGGGTCAGCTTAAACCCAACATTATTTTTCATCAATGCGAAGGACAGTATTTGTAGCTTCCCACCAGAATGCACTTTTGCTGATGACAGAAGTATACTAGACAATGAGAAAAATACCTGCTACGTTGTCCAAAAGAATAATGGAAGGATTATCAGACTGAATTATTATAGCAAATGAAATGTCTTTCGATTTCTCTGAATCAAAGTTCTGGATTCCGTCTCAACAGAATTTCTGGCAATAACTATTGAAAACAAGTTGAAATGAGACCGTTCTGTACTCATTCCTGTGGGGGTATGTAACTATACCCCCACAATGCAAATCCATCGAAGAGGACAAAGAATGCAGTTTTAGTTCCAGAATATGTTAGATCATTGAAAAACACACTAATACATCCAGAAACTTTCAACACAGAATATCGGTAATGATAGCAAATATTTTATTATCTATATCTAATCCAAAATACCTTGCCCTCAGTGAGTATTTGTTCATTAGCTGCAGGTAGATCAGGAAAATCAATGCTGAATTTCCTCCATACCGCTGTTTTGCGGTTTTGCGCGTTTTTGTCATGCCATAAAATGGTAGTGCCTTCTGCAAACAGAGCGATATTCGCCATGATATGCAACTTGATGATGTTTTTAAAATAGAAAAGATATCAGGTCGGTCCAAGCACTGAACCCTGTGGGACTTCAAATTCAGTATTCGTTATATCAAATTTGTGGTATCCTATATGCGATATGACTTAATCTTAACGTACATTTCTGAAACTGAAAAGTTCAACTTCTGCAAGATCATATCGTGATTTAAACAATCCAATACTTTTTGAAAAATTGCAGGGTATGTAGAAAATTGCCTGGTTAGAGGAAACCAAAAAAGAAGGGAATAAGTGGCATTCATTCGTAAAACACATGAAAAAGATGGAGGATAAACTGATAGCCAAAAAGATAGACAAAAAATAGTACCTCATATTTACTTTACAAAAATTTTCTCTGTAAATGAAAACTGTCGATAATTGTATTGCGCTTTTGCGTTTTCGTTAATATTCATCTATAATTACCTTTATAGTTCCTACGTTTGAAAACAAACATGATTTTATTTCGACACGATCAGTAAATCATTTCAAACGGAAATTGGAAAAGCAATGTACTTTCATAATTCATGTTTAAATATACTTCGACCTTGGAATACAAAAATCATCGTCTCACCTTCTAGTTTGTTTTTGTCGTGTATATCAAGATTTGTAACCTCAATTCCGAAAACCCCGCAAAACGACGGATTATATCGAAATGAAATATACATACAAACAGAAGATCACCTTGCTTTGTGGTATACATGCTGTAAGGATAATTAGATGTACTTGCCTCAATAAATGAACACATAAGAGTTGGTTTTCATTCGTTAATAAAGGGCGTGTTAGTCCAAGGCGAAAAATATGTGTTATTGAAAATTACCTGGCGAGAGGCCAGACCGCAAATTGAGAAATTGTGCGTTTGAAAGTATTGGATGATTAAACCTGACATGTTCTAAATTTGACTTGTCAGTATTGGATGGCTAAAAGCTGTTGCTGTTTTAAATGTTTTAGTTTCGAGACGAAAACAAGGATATTCTCAGAATGACTATAACAAATCAGTATTCAACATAAATATACATTGGACATTGTACAAATTAAGAGAAAACAAAAGGGAGAAAGGTGCGAAAGCGCAGGAGGGCCACAAGAGGTTTTTTTTTCACCACTTCGACTTTTTTCTCGAAATTTCGACTTTTTTCTCGAAATTTCGTCTTTAATATCGAAATTTAATCACTTCGACTTTAAAGTCGAAATTTCGAGAAAAAAGTCGAAATTTCGGCTTTTATGTTGAAATTTCGATTTGAATGTCGAAATTTTGATTTGAATGTCGAAATTTCGACTTTTTCCTCCAAATCCGACTTTTTTCTTGAAATTTCGAGTTTACTGTCGAAATTGCGACTTTTATATCGAAATTTAATCACTTCGACTTTACAGTCGAAATTTCGACTTTAATGTTGAAATTTCGACATTAATGTCGAAATTTTGAGAAAAAAGTCGAAGTGATGAGAAAAAACTGATTTAGAGCTGACTAACTCAAGAACGGTTAGAAATAGACAAATTCTGCGAACGCCAATCGATTCAAAATGGCCAAATTAGTATAAACTGACAAAAAAGTCGAAGATATCGCCATACACTATTATTTGAACTTTTTTATTTTTTATTTTTCGAATTTCAAATTTTTGTCCTCCAACGTAATTTGACGTGCTGATTCCAAATTTTCGAGTTAGCATATACTGAGGTTTTGAACGGAAACTATCAACGGACAAAAAAGTCGAAGATATCAATCACCATACATAATTTTTTGAAATTTTTAATTTTTTAATTTACGAATTTCAAATTTTTGTATTCCAACGTATTTTGACGTGCTGATTCCGAATTTTATAACGAAAATGTCGAATACTCATCAGGCATATTTTTAGCGGGAAAAAAACACCTAAAAACTGATTTAGAGCTGACCATCTAAGAACGCTTTTAGATAGACAAATTCTGCGAACGCCAATCGATTCAGAATAGTCGAATAAGTATATATTGTGAATTTTAATTCAATCGAAAAAAAGTAAAAGTTACTCGAAAAAAGTTGCAAGGGTTCAACCCTAAAAATCATGAAAAATACTTAGTCGTCACATCGACTTGAAACTTGCACTGTATATGTAAAATTTCATTCTCTTTTCGAAAATGTATGATTTTTATATGCTCAGATATAAGATTCAGCCGGAAAAGGGTGTTCAAGATAGAAAATCCAATTTTCTAAGATTTTTTATTTTTCAATTTTCGAATTTTTAAATTTTCGAATTTTTAATTTTTGCCCTCTAACGTATTTTGACGTGCTGATTCCAAATTTTCGAATGAAAATGTCGAAAACTCATCAGATATATTTTTGGCGGGAAAAAAAACATCTGAAAACTGATTTAGAGCTGACAAACTCAAGAACGGTTAGAGATAGACAAATTCTGCGAACGCCAATCGATTCAGATTAGTCGAATTAGTAAGAATTGTATATTTCGAGTCAATCGAAAAAATAAAAATTACTCGAAAAAATGATGAAAAATACTGAGTCCTCTCACCGACTTGAAATTTGCACTGTAAACGTAAAATTTTATGCTCATTCCGAAAATGTATGATTTTTGTGTGCTCAGATATATGATTTAGCCGGAAAAGGGCGTTTAAGGTAAAAAATCCAATTCTCTGAGATTTTTTATTTTTCATTTTTCGAATTTTTAATTTTTGTCCTCTAACATATTTTGACGTGCTGATTCCGAATTTTTGAACGAAAATGTCGAACACTCATTAGAAATATTTTTGGCGGGAGAAAAAACATTAAAAAACTGATTTAGAGCTGACTAACTCAAGAACGGTTAGAGATGGACAAATTCTGCGAACACCAATCGATTCAGAATGGTCGAATTAGTAAAAATTGCATATTTCGAGTCAATCAAAAAAATAAAAAATTACTCGAAAAAAGTTGCAAGGAGTGTACCTCTAAAAATGATGAAAAATACTGAGTCCTCTCATCGACTTGAAATTTGCACTGTAAACGTAAAATTTTATGCTCATTCCGAAAATGTATGATTTTTGTGTGCTCAGATATATGATTTAGCCGGAAAAAGATGTTTGAGGTAGAAAATCCAATTTTCTGAGATTTTTTATTTTTCATTTTTCGAATTTTTAATTTTTGTCCTCTAACATATTTTGACGTGCTGATTCCGAATTTTTGAACGAAAATGTCGAACACTCATTAGAAATATTTTTGGCGGGAGAAAAAACATTAAAAAACTGATTTAGAGCTGACTAACTCAAGAACGGTTAGAGATAGACAAATTCTGCGAACACCAATCGATTCAGAATGGTCGAATTAGTAAAAATTGCATATTTCGAGTCAATCAAAAAAATAAAAAATTACTCGAAAAAAGTTGCAAGTGTACCTCTAAAAATGATGAAAAATACTGAGTCCTCTCATCGACTTGAAATTTGCACTGTAAACGTAAAATTTTATGCTCATTCCGAAAATGTATGATTTTTGTGTGCTCAGATATATGATTTAGCCGGAAAAAGATGTTTGAGGTAGAAAATCCAATTTTCTGAGATTTTTTATTTTTCATTTTTCGAATTTTTAATTTTTGTCCTCTAACATATTTTGACGTGCTGATTCCGAATTTTTGAACGAAAATGTCGAACACTCATTAGAAATATTTTTGGCGGGAGAAAAAACATTAAAAAACTGATTTAGAGCTGACTAACTCAAGAACGGTTAGAGATAGACAAATTCTGCGAACACCAATCGATTCAGAATGGTCGAATTAGTAAAAATTGCATATTTCGAGTCAATCAAAAAAATAAAAAATTACTCGAAAAAAGTTGCAAGGGGTGTACCTCTAAAAATGATGAAAAATACTGAGTCCTCTCATCGACTTGAAATTTGCACTGTAAACGTAAAATTTTATGCTCATTCCGAAAATGTATGATTTTTGTGTGCTCAGATATATGATTTAGCCGGAAAAAGATGTTTGAGGTAGAAAATCCAATTTTCTGAGATTTTTTATTTTTCATTTTTCGAATTTTTAATTTTTGTCCTCTAACATATTTTGACGTGCTGATTCCGAATTTTTGAACGAAAATGTCGAACACTCATTAGAAATATTTTTGGCGGGAGAAAAAACATTAAAAAACTGATTTAGAGCTGACTAACTCAAGAACGGTTAGAGATAGACAAATTCTGCGAACACCAATCGATTCAGAATGGTCGAATTAGTAAAAATTGCATATTTCGAGTCAATCAAAAAAATAAAAAATTACTCGAAAAAAGTTGCAAGGGGTGTACCTCTAAAAATGATGAAAAATACTGAGTCCTCTCATCGACTTGAAATTTGCACTGTAAACGTAAAATTTTATGCTCATTCCGAAAATGTATGATTTTTGTGTGCTCAGATATATGATTTAGCCGGAAAAAGATGTTTGAGGTAGAAAATCCAATTTTCTGAGATTTTTTATTTTTCATTTTTCGAATTTTTAATTTTTGTCCTCTAACATATTTTGACGTGCTGATTCCGAATTTTTGAACGAAAATGTCGAACACTCATTAGAAATATTTTTGGCGGGAGAAAAAACATTAAAAAACTGATTTAGAGCTGACTAACTCAAGAACGGTTAGAGATAGACAAATTCTGCGAACACCAATCGATTCAGAATGGTCGAATTAGTAAAAATTGCATATTTCGAGTCAATCAAAAAAATAAAAAATTACTCGAAAAAAGTTGCAAGGGGTGTACCTCTAAAAATGATGAAAAATACTGAGTCCTCTCATCGACTTGAAATTTGCACTGTAAACGTAAAATTTTATGCTCATTCCGAAAATGTATGATTTTTGTGTGCTCAGATATATGATTTAGCCGGAAAAAGATGTTTGAGGTAGAAAATCCAATTTTCTGAGATTTTTTATTTTTCATTTTTCGAATTTTTAATTTTTGTCCTCTAACATATTTTGACGTGCTGATTCCGAATTTTTGAACGAAAATGTCGAACACTCATTAGAAATATTTTTGGCGGGAGAAAAAACATTAAAAAACTGATTTAGAGCTGACTAACTCAAGAACGGTTAGAGATAGACAAATTCTGCGAACACCAATCGATTCAGAATGGTCAAATTAGTCAAAATTGCATATTTCGAGTCAATCAAAAAAATAAAAAATTACTTGAAAAAAGTTGCAAGGGGTGTACCTCTAAAAATGATGAAAAATACTGAGTCCTCTCATCGACTTGAAATTTGCACTGTAAACGTAAAATTTTATGCTCATTCCGAAAATGTATGATTTTTGTGTGCTCAGATATATGATGTAGCCGGAAAAAGATGTTTGCGGTAGAAAATCCAATTTTCTGAGATTTTTTATTTTTCATTTTTCGAATTTTTAATTTTTGTCCTCTAAGATATTTTGACGTGCTGATTCCGAATTTTTGAACGAAAATGTCGAACACTCATTAGAAATATTTTTGGCGGGAGAAAAAACATTAAAAAACTGATTTAGAGCTGACTAACTCAAGAACGGTTAGAGATAGACAAATTCTGCGAACACCAATCGATTCAGAATGGTCGAATTAGTAAAAATTGCATATTTCGAGTCAATCAAAAAAATAAAAAATTACTCGAAAAAAGTTGCAAGGGGTGTACCTCTAAAAATGATGAAAATTACTGAGTCCTCTCATCGACTTGAAATTTGCACTGTAAACGTAAAATTTTATGTTCATTCCGAAAATGTATGATTTTTATGTGCTCAGATATATGATTTAGCCGGAAAAAGGTGTTTGCGGTAGAAAATCCAATTTTCTGAGATTTTTTATTTTTCATTTTTCGAATTTTTAATTTTTGTCCTCTAACATATTTTGACGTGCTGATTCCGAATTTTTGAACGAAAATGTGGAACACTCATTAGAAATATTTTTGGCGGGAGAAAAAACATTAAAAAACTGATTTAGAGCTGACTAACTCAAGAACGGTTAGAGATAGACAAATTCTGTGAACACCAATCGATTCAGAATGGTCAAATTAGTAAAAATTGCATATTTCGAGTCAATCAAAAAAATAAAAAATTACTCGAAAAAAGTTGCAAGGGGTGTACCTCTAAAAATGATGAAAAATACTGAGTCCTCTCATCGACTTGAAATTTGCACTGTATATGTAAAATTTTATGCTCATTCCGAAAATGTATGATTTTTATGTGCTCAGATATATGATTTAGCCGGAAAAAGGTGTTTGCGGTAGAAAATCCAATTTTCTGAGATTTTTTATTTTTCATTTTTCGAATTTTTAATTTTAGTTCTCTAATGTATTTTGACGTGCTAATTCCGAATTTTTGAACGAAAATGTCGAACACTCATTAGAAATATTTTTGGCGGGAGAAAAAACATTAAAAAACTGATTTAGAGCTGACTAACTCAAGAACGTTTAGAGATAGACAAATTATGCGAACACCAATCGATTCAGAATGGTCGAATTAGTAAAAATTGCATATTTCGAGTCAATCAAAAAAATCTAAAAATGATGAAAAATACTGAGTCCTCTCATCGACTTGAAATTTGCACTGTATACGTAAAATTTTATGCTCATTCCGAAAATGTATGATTTTTATGTGCTCAGATATATGATTTAGCCGTAAAAAGGTGTTTGCGGTAGAAAATCCAATTTTCTGAGATTTTTTATTTTTCATTTTTCGAATTTTTAATTTTTGTCCTCTAACGTATTTTGACGTGCTGATTCCGAATTTTTGAACGAAAATGTCGAACACTCATTAGAAATATTTTTGGCGGGAGAAAAAACATTAAAAAACTGATTTAGAGCTGACTAACTCAAGAACGGTTAGAGATAGACATATTCTGCGAACACCAATCGATTCAGAATGGTCGAATTAGTAAAAATTGCATATTTCGAGTCAATCAAAAAAATCTAAAAGTGATGAAAAATACTGAGTCCTCTCATCGACTTGAAATTTGCACTGTATACGTTAAATTTTATGCTCATTCCGAAAATGTATGATTTTTATGTGCTCAGATATATGATTTAGCCGGAAAAAGGTGTTTGCGGTAGAAAATCCAATTTTCTGAGATTTTTTATTTTTCATTTTTCGAATTTTTAATTTTTGTCCTCTAACGTATTTTGACGTGCTGATTCCGAATTTGTGAACGAAAATGTCGAACACTCATTAGAAATATTTTTGGCGGGAGAAAAAACATTAAAAAACTGATTTAGAGCTGACTAACTCAAGAACGGTTAGAGATAGACAAATTCTGCGAACGCTAATCATTTCAGAATGGCCAAATTAGCATATACTGATATGTTCAACAAACAAAAAATCAACGGACAAAAAAGTCGAATATATCATCATACAAAATTTATTTAACTTTTTTATTTTTCATTTTTCGAATTTCAAACTTTTGTTCTCTGATGTATTTTGACGTGCTGATTCCGAATTTTTAAACGAAAATGTCGAAAACTCATCAGAAATATTTTTGGCGATAAAATAATTAAGAGCTGAGTAACTCAAGAACGGTTAGAGATAGACAAATTCATAAAGGTGTTTTATGTTCTAGAACGAAAAAGAGCCACTTCGCTAACTGAGATTTCAACGAAAATGTCAACATTGGAGTTCAGTTTTCGAAAAACTATTGTTTGCATCCCGAACTTCCATTCTCGAACGCAAAAGTATCATTTCGCATTCTAGATACAATAATATCTATTTAGTTTCAACTCAGTTTGGTTGTAAGTGAGCTGGACATAATTGAACAAAATTATTAATATCCTCATTAACACGCTCACAACGTAAACCGCAATTATAATATCAGCAAATGAATGATACATTGCGTATCATCCACATATAAATGAGTTTCTTAAGAAATATCATGCATCTATTGAATTGCTTGGTCACTGTGAAAAGGATTGGTTCAAAAAATCTGCCATTCAGGCAACTCACAGTACACTTGCTTTTCGATGATGAAAAAAACTGTCATACATCGGGCTCGAACCGACTATCACTATGATGAAGTTTCTAACGGCCTGTTCCTTAGACCGCTAAGATGAAAATTTCATTAAATTCAATCTTAGTACGTACTTTGTAGCAATGGATTTTGTACTTGCCAAAATTCATATTTTGACGACCTCTGGAAAGTGGAAAATAAAATAAATATGAGAAATGGAGCCATTACTACGTGGGAGGAAATTATTATTAGGATAAAGAGCAATATATTATATTATTGGTGAAATAAATAAAATCTTTCGATTCATTATCAATAATACGAGGAAGAACTGATTCTGCAATACCCATTATTATGTCGTTTCCTGCTGTGTTAACTCATTCCTGCAAATTCTCATTAACAGATTCTCGTTTGTTCGTTTATTTTAGGGTCGACATGACAACAGGAGTTATATATGTTCAATGATGATACTGGGTATCGAAACAATTGTGAGCATAATTATCATAGTATGTCGCCGATCTCCCAACTGACGCAATTACCAGGAAATTCAGTTTCGAAAAATATTTTCGAACGGAACTGTACACCAAGCGAGACTAGAACATAGAATCCATTCGAGCACTGGGAAAGAATACCATAACATGGTACACGAACGAGTCCAAAACACCCGAGGGAACTGGAGCAGGAGTCTTTGGGCCTCGCACCAAATACTCGGAATCTATGGGCCAGTTCCCCAGCGGAAATTTTCGCCATTCAGTTCAACCTCAACAGGAAATACCAGAATAATAAAATCGTGATTCTGTCCGATAGTCAAGCAGCCATCAAAGCGTTGAGCTCTTCCAACATCGACTCGAAGACGGTTTGGGAATGCCTAGACAAACTTAATGATCTAGGCAGGAACAACAAGGTGACCCTCCTCTGGGTGCCGGGGCACATCGGAATGGAGGGTAATGAACAAGCAGACACCCTTGCACGAAAAGGCGCATCAACGCCATTGATCGGGCGAGAACCATTCTGCGGACTTGGAAAATCTTACTTCCGAGAATAACTCAATTAAGCTGAAGAAGCAATGAGAGCAACATGCTGGCTAAGACTTCCAGGGCTGAGGCAGGCCAAAGATCTCCTCGGCAATTTCAACCGAGCAAAATCGAAGACACTGATTAACCTCATCAATACTAGTCTAAAGACAATCACGGGATTTCTAACGGGGCATTGCAGACTCAAAGAACACCTAAGGAAGCTAGGCTTATAGGAGAAGACAGCACCTTCAGATTATGTGGGAAACATCCAGAAACACCCCTACGCTGTACATCGTAAAAGATTTAATATACTGGGATCACACCAGCTGACTGGGAGAAATACCACAAGTAGACCCCCTCAAAATCTGAACATTCCTGAAGGAATTCAGGCTTGAGGGGCTGCTGTAAACAAGAACACCTTGTGATAGCAGAAAAAGATGGGGCACAATAGCAACACCAATATTATAGTATATATTTGTTTTCACGTCTATATATCAGTAATGATCGCATCGAATTGTTATGAATTATGAAAATTAATGGAGTTCAAGTTATAATTGAAATCGTTTTACTTCAAAAGGAAAAGTTGTGTTGAAGAAATGAAGTATGAAAAGGGTGCGTTCAATTTAATTTTCACTTATTAAAAATGACATGCCTTCAAACTCGTTGCATCAGTGATATCATGAATCTGTAACTATTAAATAAAGAGATAGGTAACAATAATATTTGGTTTGATCAATTTTGGCGGAAATGCGTATCAAACCCTTATACGTTCTGAGGTTGTTGTTATTTTTTTTGGGTGGTTTTGGCATCGAGTATTCCTTGTTTTTATATAGACCGTATGGGCGGTACGATGTCCATTAATTGAAATATGTTACTAAGTTTCCTCTTCCAATTTTCCAATTGTCGCGATACTTGAACATATTCATTAGTCCATTAGTAATACAAGACTTGATTTTTTTGTTGAAATTTTCAATATTTTATTTCAGTTATTTGCTTACATGCGTGTATGAAGCTGTTAATAAATATGTCATAAGCAAACTGGGCATCGCCAGAGTTAAGATTTCTTCACATTCATTTGTTCATTATTTTTTTCGAATTCTTGGAAATTGAAAAAATTTCCTGGCTTCCGGCCTCATTATTTTTGTACGGCATTAGGTTCTAGGAGATTATTATACCACAATCTACCAACGTGAGTTATGCCATACAAGAATATTTTGTCGGAAAAGCTCATCTTTAGATGAAAAATTATCATTATTCATATTAGAGTCAAGTGAGAATTGACGACATAGTGCCTAAAGTTATTCTTTTATATAGCAGTACCGTTCTGATAATGTTTCACTAATGACCCCCCAAAATTGTTATTTAATTGTAATTTAATTAAATTCCTATTCGACCATTTATTTCTATTCAGTAGAAATAAAAATTGTTTTTTTTTCCATGGAAGAGTTTTACTGAATAAAGGTTCAAATTCTACCTAGTCGTGAATAAACCCCAATTTACGACGATGCGATCAATTATGGTATTTTCATTATCCAGTACGATTCGGTTTTGAGACAAGAATCGATTGTAGCACCACCAAATTTGGTATGCTATTAGTTGGAAGCACGATAAACATGAAAAAAAATTGTTTACCAAAATTCCAGGGGTGGAACATATATTTTTTTTCGTTTAAAAATAAATGAATACATTTTTGCTGTAATCTTGGAAAGTATATGATTTATCGAAAAAAATACTCAACAGAGTGAAAGACAATTCAATTCTTCACAAAAATGATTCCCAGTAATTTTTTATGAAATGACATCAAATTTCAGGTCCATCCTTATCCGCCGCTGAAAGTTCTGGCGGAGCCGAATACTTGATAGGTCATAACTCTGCTAAAAATGATCGGAGAAGGAAAAGGAAAAGTTTATATTGTTTCTGAAGACTCCTACTTTCTCATGCAAATATAATATGCGAGTATTTGAGTACCTAAAATGTGTTTTGTGGTACTTCACGATGTTTGCGGATGATTCGAAAATAATGAATAATTTAGTAAATATGGAATTATTATACTAAAGAAGCAACCCATACCCTTTTTGGACTATATGCAACAATTTTAAAATAGTGTGACAGGTCCCACTAATACATGCCAAAAAAAAACTTTGTTTACTTCTGCTTCATTTTCAACTTAACCATAAAATCGGCATTCTCTTCACTAAATGTTGAAAATAATCGCTTATTCATATCCTGCATATACATTTAATAACACTATTGTGAAGTGCAAACCTCAAGCTTGAAATCACATATTTCATTTTTTATGTAGGATGTGTATGAGCGATTATTTTCAACATTTACTGATGAAATTGCCGGGATTATGGGTGAGTTGAAAACTGAGGCAGGAGTAAAACCCTGTTTTTTCTTTGGTATGTATAAGTGAGACTTGTCTCACTAGTCTAAAATCGTTGCATATGGTCCAAAGAGGGTACTGATTCCTACTTCTGTATAATTATTTCATATCAACTAAAATATTCATGACTTTCGGATCCTCCGTAAATATCGTAGAAGGGTTATGTGAAGTGGGACAAAACACATTTTAGGTACTCAGATACTCACATGTTATATTTGCATGAGGAAGTAGAAGTCTTCAGGAACGATATGCACTTTTTTTTTTCCTTCTACTATAATTTGTAGCAAAGTTATGACAAATCTAATTTTCGGCCCTGCCTGAACTTGCAGTGGCGGGTTCGCGCGAGCATGAAATGTGACGTCGGCGTTAAACCACGTTTTCTGAGAAAACGAGCGTATTTCATAAGGTATTACTAAAAATCATTCTTGTAGAGAATTGAATAATCTCTCAACCTATCGAAATCGTTTTTTGATAAATCTGAAAATCTGAAATTTCAACAACAAAAAATTATATTTTTTTCAAATGAAAATTTTTTTAGGTTCCACCCCTGATTTTTTCGTACACAATTTTTTTTTAACAATACATGAGTCGAGATGTTATGTGCCGAGTTTCAGAGTACTACAATTCATTCTTCACTTTTTGTTCGAGTTTGTCTGTCGTTACTGGATTAATTTACTTTTTTACAGGGTACGTAAGAAAATGTTACTTTTTCAAAGAATCTCGATGATTCGGTTAGAGCACACCAGAAGCGACTAAAACAAAATGAAAAAACTCCTACCTGATTTGATTCCCTTCGCCATTTCAACGAAATACTAACAAAAAAGTTTCCACCTAACTTTCCTCACATCCTACGATTAGGCGAAGTCTCCAGCAAAACGTCTAAACAATTAGCGCAACACCAACAATACTAATTATCCTCGCACGTTCATAAATCGGTCTACAGCCGACAACTGATTCGAGTTCTTTTTTTTTCTAACAACGGCCGCCCGGTCGGAAGTGATTTGATTAAGAGTGTCACTCGACGGTTGGAACGACACAAGTGCAGTGTAGGGAACAGATTCCAGAGGCTGCGTTTATACTGGTCGGCTGAGCTGGTGGCTGTTGAATGTTGGTGCAGTACCGATAGCAGCGAGAGCAACCTAGAGGCTTGCTCTCGCGGTGTGGGTGGCCGCGGAAAGTAATACTAGTATCGGGGTAGTTCGGCGAACGCCCAATTCCTAGTAGTACCGTCGTGAGCTGGGCCCTTATCCTTGAAAATCGGAGGGTAGGACATTCAAGCGAGGAGAGACTACCGCCCAAAACTCAAAACCGTATTTTTGAACTGATAATGCGAGAACGGCACCATCAAAAGAACCAAACAGGGAATAACTATGATCTGCTCCCTTCCATTTCTAAATTGAATGAAAATAACAAGACAGGTATCTCATAGATAGATAGATATATAAATAAACTCCATTGTCTGAATGAAAACATTTGTCCCATAAAGATAAAAACATTATTTCGAAGTTCAAAGTTACAAGAAAGACATGAACAAAATAACATCGCAGAATAGATGATTAAATAGAACGACAAAATTGCAATAGACCAGAAGAAATAGGCAATCAATTCACATCAATTCCAAAAGTTTTCAAACTTTGTTCAAGTGATTGTTATATCGAGTAAGCAATAAATCTCAGTTTGCAACCTCTTCCGAAGAAAGCAACATTGCCGAAATGGCAGTTAAATTGAATTTTGCTGTATACAGGGTGTTCCAAATTAAGTCGGCACCATTGCCAACTCCGTTATTATTGATGCTACGAATTCGGTTAAATGCGCAAACTAGTAGCATTTTTGATGGCCTTCTCGACGCCGAAAACAAAAAAAAATTGACAGTTGCGTTTTTGAAATATTTCATAAAATGATATTTTTTTAAATGGAACACTCTATATTTTATCATGCATTTCGACTCGTAACTACATTCTCAATAACAAAGCTCCCATGACTTTTTTTTTCCTAAAGTTGAAAATAAGTCAGTTTTGTCAATAGGAAACATTTATAAAAATCAGATTTGATAAAGCGCTATGAAATATCGAGTAAATGTTCAAAAACACCGCCTTCTGTTTGGTCTAGAGGCTAAGGCTCCTTCACCTCACCCGTGTTCAAATCGTGGTCGAGCCATTTTTTTTTTTAGGTGTTAGAGATATGGATTGTATTGCCAGTAATTTGGATACCGACTTTAGCTGTATCTATTAAAAATTGTCAGAATTGTACATTCAATTTTAATCTAGTAAATAATAAAAGAAATGAATATTATTATAAGGTAATCAATGATCAATAAAGTATCGAGTGTATTGTCTGTATCTGAGATCTGCGTTTGTCGAAAAAATATTGTGTGTATTTCGAGCACAAAGTGTAATTGCCGCTCTCCAAAGAAGAACTCTCTTTGTTCGAGCGGCAATCCATCACTTTGCTCTCTAAATACACAAGGAGCTATTTCCAACCGCATTAATATGACGCTCCAAAATTTCCTGTTCTGTACAAAAACGGCTTCAAAGTTATCATTATGTCAGAAATATTTTGATTCACAAACTAAATACGGCTAGTGGAATGGTTTTAAGATGGAAATTATCCTTTTGTAAATTAATACCAAATAGCTCAGTTGTGTCAATTGACGGGTTTCACGAGTTCAAATCTCAACGCAATTTTTTCTTTTTACAGTCTTATTTTGCTGTTAGTAACAAAATATTGTCATTCGTATAAGTATCGAAGTTGGGTGTTTGGACAATCATGAGGTTTTATTCGCCAAAACAAAGAAATTTTTTGTACTAGTGAAAAAAATAAATATTTCCACATAAGTCGCTCAATTTCAACTTTAGGAAAAAAAGTCATAGGAGCTTTGTTATTGAGAATGTAGTTACGAGTCGAAATGCATGATAAAATATAGTGTTCCATTTAAAAAAATATCATTTTATGAAATATTTCGAAAACGCGACTAACAATTTTTTTTTGTTTTCGGCGTCGAGAAGGCCATTAAAAATGCTACTAGTTTGCCCATTCAACCGAATTGGTAGCATCAATAATAACGGAGTTGGCAATGGTGCCGACTTAATTTGGAACACCCTGTATACTCGTTGAGAAAATTCTAAAAGTTCTGCAAACTTTGAGTAGTATTGAATATATTATATTATATTACGAATCAAGTTTGCAACCAATTCAAGTGTACGGAACATTTTTTTTGCATAACTTCTGGAATTTTCTCAACGAGTATAAAACAAAATTCAGGTTAATTGCCATTTCCACAATGTTGCGTACTCCGGAAAAAAATGTTTCCTCCTACCCCTATAGAAAGTACACACTTTCCTCCCTAAAACCAGGGAGGAAACTCATACCTTTCCTCCCTAGGGAGGAAAGTAGTTTTCCTCCCCCTTATTTCAAGTAGGTTGTAAAAGATGAAACTTGTGAATCTATTATAATCAAATTGTTTCTGTAATTTCTAGAACATCTTATATATCCTGTATTCTGGTAAAAATCAAACATGAATGTTACTTCTACTTCTACAAGCGCAGCTCTTAGAAAAAAAATGATCGACACTTCATTCAAATAGGCACATAACATTATTTATGAGAAAATCACTCAATAGTAATTCGAAATGTATAAGCTATCTAAATGTCCAATAATTCAAATCACTAACAAGAAAAAAGTAAAATAACGTTCTTAAAAATAAAAAAAGGTGCAATTGCCAGGAGCTGAACCCGGAACCTTCGGATTACAAGCCTAAGACGCTAGCCATTGCACCACCGCATATTCTCAGATGGACATGACTGTATTGTCTATACTTTCCATCATGCAAGTATAGGCCCGTTTTAGACAAAAAGCAGTTGAGATGCGTTTTAAATTTACAAAAAAGGTTCATTGAGTGTGTAGGAGGAAAAATCATAAGTATTACATGGGAGTAAAGTGCCTTTTCCTCCCTTGGATATTTACTGCCCGACTACATCCTGCGGGAGGAAAAGTGGCACTTTCCTCCCTAGTAATACAAATAGCTTTTTATATCATTAATGTATCTGATTTGACTAAGTAGATGATTATAAATATAAAATAATAAAAATAAAAAAAAATAATAAAATATAAAAGAGAGTGGGAAGAGAGAGAGTAAGTTATTATTTTCATGTCGTCAAAATCAAATGCAAGCTGTCTCTAAAATGAAAATTTCTTAAAGCGTAAATATTTGTTTTCAACTCTTTCGCACTTCGAAGCCTCCTCTGATAACTTCTGATGTCGTTTGTCAGTTGTGATGATTTAAGTTTGAATTTCATGGCCAACTTTGTTTGACTGAACAATCAACTGTATCTCAGCTATTTTTCAACAGATTTTCGATTTCGAAGAACAGTGTTATCACAAACTGCGTGCTCTTTCGGATAGTGAAAAAATATGTACAGGGTGTCGTTTGAAAAAAAAAGTTTAGGGTCACTTCCGGTTGAACCGGAAGTGGTGAATTTTCAGTAGAGGCTTCAAAATATTCGTATTCAAGTACTATAGCGACACAGCAAATTTGAACCTCACCTCGTGGTCACCTGGTATAGGGTGCAAGGGCTGTAAGAAATGTTGGTATAGTGGTATAGATGCAATATCTTCACGGGGACAATCCAATTTCTTGGTAAAAAAAATCATTGATATCTCATTTCGATCTTTGAAGATATAGCCGATTGTACATTTTCAAATTGTAACCCTGTATACCATAATCAACAGAAATAAATCCACTCGAACCTGCCCCAATACGTCTCCAACTGATATCCTCAAGGACGCATCAGTTTACTGCCTCATCTCGATTAACAGCGAACTTCTTACTCTCAAGATTTGGTTTCCGTACACAAATTGGCATTTCCGTTGTCCATTAATAATAAATCGAGTGAATGTCTCCCCTCGGAAAGCACATACACCGCTACAATATTCACGTTATGGTATCCGGATTCACATTTGTCAATGTCAAGATGAGCTTAGAACCTACCGATGTCGTCGGAGTTGACTGAATTTTGAAGATGATTATTATTATTATTTTATTAAATAGTTTCCGTGAAATAAGAAACCATGTATTTTTCATTGAATATTATGGGAATCATGCACTGATATTTCAGAAGAGCATGATAACATTTGTTAAAAAAAAACTTTTGAAAAACAAACTTTTATTGATAAACTTGTTAACCAAAACAGTAATAAATAATATGGATTTGTCGAGATTGATCTTCGATGGCCTGCTCGATCCCCAGACTCGAACCCCCTGGATGATTTCCTATGGGGCCATCTTAAGTATTTAATTTACACTACGCCAGTGGAAAAAGTGGAAGACTTGCGAAGTCGTATAACTCGAATAAGAAACGACCCCGGTGTTTTTGAGTTCGGCAGACACTGAGGAAGATATTGGATTCTCCACTGGAGGTAGTTATCCACTTTGGAATCCAAACTGTTACAAATACTAGTCAGTCAGTCAGTAACCATTAGGCAGGGTGTCCCTCAGGGTTCGATACTTGGACCATTACTATTTTTGATATACGCACATGACTTGATGGAATATTTCCACAATTTGTTATTGCAACCGATTGTAGGGGAGGTAAATCTTGATCATTCGGTTTTTCAAATCCGTTCTGTCCGAGGTTGATCTTTTTGCTCGGAGAAATTGAACGGACGAATGAGATTGATTTGAATGTGTGGTAAGGTTTATGTTTTTTTTTATGTAGGTAATGGTTTGATGCTGAAAGTTCAAAGAATTACCTTGAAATAGCCACAGTTCAGATTTCAAACTTGAAACCTGTTTTACAAAAAATATACAACTCAAATTTAAATGTTATAGGTTAACACTATTCTGTCAAAGTCAAGCCCACGATGATCTCGTTCGTTTCGTTCGTTCATTATCGACTAGTTCGATTAATTTATGGCTACGTCACAGTTTATAGCTAAAGAATCAGTTCGCTCACTTTGCGTACTCTGTGAGCGGAGTGCAGACTAGAGCGGTAGCGGTCGCGGTGGAGAATGTCAATTGACGTTCTGAAATAAACGAAAAATCGTTCTCTTGAGCCTTGAAAAATTATATGGAATTCTCCTTCACTTTCTTTGTCTAAGTTGATGTCGCGAACCCAAATTCTTTGTTTTTTCCTGAAACGAAATGGTATACTTGACATCCATCTGTCTCAGAACGTCTGCATTGGTTTCCATTTTCAGTAGCGATCAAACGCGGTATTATCGCGTTGGTGTGCGCTCATGGTCGCTTCGTGACCGCACCGTCGCGTCACCGTGACCGCACCGCCACCGTGACCGCATCGCGACCACTACCGCTCTGGTCTGTGGTCCGCTTTATCTCACGCGCATACAGGCGTTGAGATTTCATATGCTCAATTGACAGGCCACTTTGGATCCAAGACCCAGAAACGTTTGAGACTTTCAACTAAGTAGCCAAATATTTCCCTGTATATCGACTATCAGGAGTTACATCTTCATTTCTGTTGCAGTATTTCAGATTTTTTCATATAAGCCCTACCTAGCAATTCCAGCCATCGGAATCTGTATCATTATAAATGATTACAATTCAGATGAAAGCATTGATGTATAATGTATGAATACGCGGCTGTTTATTATAGTTTTTATTATTCGTAAAAACCAAGAAGGCCACACCTATTTACCTTTGTTTACTCGTTATTGATGCATACTGGTGCCAGTTAACAGCATTTCCGCTTTCTCTACATAGCATTGGCAAGGAATTTCGTGGCAAAGAAATGAAAATGTCACAAATCCTTGGACTATATACCGGCTGACCACGAGGTGAGGTACAACTCCCAATTTTTCTATAATACTACTCGAATACACATATTTTGACCCCAAACTTTTTCTTCATATGACACCCTGTACATTTTTTTCATTATCCGGAAGAGCACGCAATTTGTGTATTGAAAATCGGTCAAAAATGGCGGAAATACAGCTAATTGTTCAATCGAACAAAGTTGGCCATGAAAGTTAAACTTAAATAACTGAAAAACGTCACCAGAAGTTACCAGAGAAAGATTAGAAGTGCGATAAGGATGAAAATTGAGATATTTCCAACAATTATCAAAAATTTCCTAAAAACAGATTAGTACCCATAAAGAAATGCTCACAACTGTCATTTCTCCGCTTCGTGTCGGGCAGTAAACTACATCCTGCGGGAGGAAAAGTGGCACTTTCCTCCCTTTGTATTACAAGGGAGGATAGCTATTTTTTTTCTTTAAGTTTTTTTCTTTTAATACTTCTCTAATCACCGAAGAGATTGCATTAAGTTTGCATAGGCACAGACATTTTGTACAACATTCCTTCAATCTCAAGAGATGGAATATTGGCATTCTGTTCAGAATTAGCAAATTCTGCGATGATCGCGGAGAAAAATTATATTATTACATGTGCTTAAGGAATCATACGATTATTAGAATTAAACATACATAATCATCTAATGTACTCTTGCATGACTCCGGTTTTTTTTTCAGTAAGAGAAAAAACGGTACCTAGACACTTCAACTAGCATGATTATTGTAATTTTCGCGTCCCATATTCTAATAATAATTATTGTTCATCGTGACACTAATGAGATTGAACGAGTTGCACAATCGCCATCGGACATATTGAACTTTCTAAATATTAAGAAATGGTACTACAAAAAACTCGTAACTTGCAGCAAGATTGGGTCCTATTACCTACTCTCAATTCGCCATATTATATTAATTAGATTTCATAGCTACATATGTCTAGTGAAAGGTTTGCTATAGTCCAACTATATTCCAAAATTATACGGATTGCAAATATGAAAACAGATTGAAAATTGAGTTGCTACAATGGTGGAAAGAATGTGGTGTTAAGTTACTTTTATAGACCAGTTTGTCGATTTCAAGAGCTCCATATTCGTCAGATTCACAGGATTTTCCCATATAAAATAATTATATTTCAGACGGAAAAATTTCAACTTTTTGGGACCTTTCAAAGACAGCTTCCACCTATTTCCTTGTACAGTATTCCTAGGCTATGGTAAGATTGAAATGGTTTACGTGGCAATATTTCTATATCGTGTGAAAATGGGGAGAATGTTATCTGTTTAGTTTACAAACTTGCATGTTTAGTCTATAAAGTGACTTGCTTATTTATAATTCATAGGTTTTTCTATGATTCTTGGTGTTTGGGAGAGTTACCTATGCATAATTCAAAAGAAAGTATTCATTGGTATTTATACAGGGTGTTTCACAACTTATCCGACAGATTTGAAACACTTATACAATAGGAAGTCGATTACACAAAAAAAAATCTAATAAAAGTTCAACAGAAAACGAAATGAAAAGTAAAAACTTTCAAGAGTATTTTTACTTTAAATATATCAAGAATACAAAATTTTCAGGAAGAAACTGGCAGAGAAATAGGTATAGCTAATGGACATAAGTTGAAATGCGCTGGTACAGGACAAGTTGAACTTTTACCTGCACCTGAATTACATATGAAACTCATTTCCGTCAGTCAGTCAATACTGGCAAAACTTTAATTTTTGATGTTGACTATGGATTTCGAATTACCGAGAGCAAAGTTGAACTTGATGCCAACGAAGTTGTATGTAAAGCTTTCAAAATCAATGGAATGTACAGTATTGATCAATTTTCTTCATCTGCAAATGCTATACAAACGTTGCCTGTTTATGGCATCGTCGTTTTGGCCATCTGATCTACGAATACATGAAAATGCTAAAGCGGAATTTATCCACAGGACTGGATTTTTCTGACAAAGAATACAAACAATTTGAAGAGTGTATTAAAGGAAGGATGCATAGGAGTCCGTTTAATAAAATTAGTACTACACGTGCAAAATCTTTTTTCTACGTTCATGCAAAAAACAAAACTTAATTGAACTATATTTGGTGGAAAAACTGTCTCTTTATTGCACTGAGTGCAATAAAGACTTTATTGCACTCATCTGTCATTCTACTATAGCGTTCTGTCATCATGACAGGCATAAACTCTCAAATCGACGCCAATTTAGCCGATTTTTTGTAAGATTGTATTACGTTTTAGATAGTTGCATGCTTCATCATATTCATTATATAAGGGACTATGAAATTACTAGAAAATGCAATTTGTTAAAAATAAAATTATTTTCTTCGAATATCATCTGAATTACACAAAATGTTTTTGAATTACTTTTAGCAGATAGATTTAAACAAACAATGTCTTACTTACAGTTTATGGCCACCTAAATGAAACCTTTTCTGGTTTTTGCATGAACGTAGAAAAAATATTGTATGAAACTCGTACAAAAAGAGTTTATTGCACTCGACGTGTAATCGTCCAACGAGGCCATCAGGACTTTTTGCACTTGTTGCATAAATAACTATTTTGGACCTCGTCCACTCTGATGTATATGGTCCAATACAGGAAATATCAATTTATGCAACAAATAATGACTTACCGGAGTGAATAGACTGGTGAAACATTCTGAAATGCCAAAAACGGCATTTTAATTTCATTTTTGACTGGAGCTGGATAACTATTTCAACACGAATGCATCGATAGAATTTTCCATGAATACAAATAATGAATCTACTAACAATAAGTATAATCGTGAGCGGATATAATTTACCGAACAACAACGTGCTGAATTGAATGTGGCACGCTATCCGTAATCCGAAAAGTGTACATGGTATACAGGGTGTAAGAGGTGTGATTTCCATAATTTCAATAGAAGTTGGCCTAACTCTAAGAAACTTCATATTGGTTGCTTCGAAGTAGAATATTTAAAGAGGGAGAGGAAGAGGAAAAGGAAGAGGAAGAGGAAGAGGAAGAGGAAGAGGAAGAGGAAGAGGAAGAGGAAGAGGAAGAGGAAGAGGAAGAGGAAGAGGAAGAGGAAGAGGAAGAGGAAGAGGAAGAGGAAGAGGAAGAGGAAGAGGAAGAGGAAGAGGAAGAGGAAGAGGAAGAGGAAGAGGAAGAGGAAGAGGAAGAGGAAGAGGAAGAGGAAGAGGAAGAGGAAGAGGAAGAGGAAGAGGAAGAGGAAGACGTATACTTATGTATGCATTCCCATCATTTCATTATGATATCAGAAATTGTCTCGGATCGGATCTCCAAAAGATGAACCCACTATCTTCTGGAAATTCTAAAACATGGGAAGGTCATAAATTGAGACGGAGCACTGTTGGGGTGCTTGATGGTGAAGAGAAACAGCAAAAATATTAGAAATGAGGGCATGGTCGGAGTTTGCAAGTGTCCCACAAACTTCTGTAGTGTATAGATTAGGCTTGGTGGTGAGAAAATGATCAAGTATAGGTATACAATGAGTATGGGTAGCTGGGCAGCCAGGTAGGGTTATGTATATTGAAATCCCCTATTATTATGTCTTCAACTGTTAGATTATATATCAATATAAAATACACAAATGAAAAAATGAAACGAAAGTAAAAGAAAATATAAAACAACAACAAAAATTAATTGGTGCTCCGGGGCGTCTTGATTGATTCCAGTGGCGCATTTGCTTTTTCATCTGCAGAAAAACCCGGAAAAACCTGCAGCACCACATCATCTGAAGATCCCGATCTGCCAATGTCCTCTCTCTCATAAAATAAAATGTAGGGCGTCTCCAAAGGCTCCAATAAATTCAAGACATCGTCAGAACATTCAGTGACACAACTATCATCAATCTTGAACCAGTCCGTTTTGTCTTTGGCCAATGCCTAATAATGACCACATTCAACGCCAGAACCACAGTGGACAATGATTGCATAAATATTATAATAGTGGTCCGCTAGATTGAGGTGTTCATCTATTTCGAACTTTCGTAAGAATTTGGTGCTTCCGCCGGTCGAGTCGAGTGTTTGAAGAGCATTAGTGTTATTATTAGATTGGATATAAGGACCAGTGTCATGGATGTGATAAGCAAAGGAATTCGGCCTGTTTTGGTGAGGCAAAAGGTGTACTGAATATGATCACCAATGCATGACAGAAACCTCAAGGATTCAACTCGCCAGGAATGAGACAGGCCAAAGACTTCAAAAAAAGAAACTTGGGTACCGCGTTGGAAAAGAGGAAGATAAATATTTCAACACAGATTGTTTTTTTAGTTGAATCGAAATACTCTTCAATTCCACTGGACAAAATAACTAACGAATTGTTGAAAGTAATAGCTTTTGTGTAACGAATTGGGCGAGTTTTTAAATTTATCGATGGACAATGCGCATTCGTGTTGTCATTGTCATTTTCCATTAGTTAAATAAGGATGCAATGCTCATCGATGGATCCATCGATGAGTTTAAACACTTGCCCGTTTCTTCGGAGTTGATCTAATATAACGTGTTAGTAAATAAGTGACAATTATTCATTTAGGTAACAGTTGACAAAATCAATACCGCTTCGATCAAATGTAATGTGTTGTTTTGTTTGCGAAAAAATAGTTGACATTGGATAAGAGTTTCCTGGAGTTATTTACTACTGTAATAAACATATAAGGAAAATATGCCGCAGTTCATGAAGCGTAACATGAATTATTGTACGTATTAACGGTGTATGCGGATTGGATTACCATGGGAAAATAAATGTAGTGTGCACGATTAAAGGAGTAGTGTGGAATTATAATCGCCAGATGTTTATGACAAAATCATAATAATGACGTAAGGATTTATTATGAAATTTTTTTCAGAAATCGGCTTGGGTAAGCATTTTGACTAGTTCTCAAAAATAACGATTCTTATACAGATTATTTAAAAATCATGAGATTGATCAAACTCATATAGCGTAACTCACGATCGATGGTAGGTTAGACGTTTATGGAAAATGCAACCAGGGATTATTCTGGCTATTCCCCTCATATTATATAATCCAATAAAACGTCAATTTTGCATTTCAAGCCAACAGAAATTTACTCCTTATATACAGTGCGTCGCTAAATTAATAATGATAATAAAGGTATTTATAAGGCAAATACAATATACTTCCTGGTAGGGTAAGAATGACAAGGTAGGTTGAAACGTTTGTTTTGGTGATATTTTATATTTATGTTAATACCCTGAACTTAATTTTTTCTAAAACCTAAGACCTGTATTTTTTTTATTAATTTCAGTGGTTATCTTCTCGAGTTCAGAAATGTATCGTACTTGGTATTTATTCAGGCTTGTAGGCTTTTATAGAAAATATCTATCAGAAAAAGCTACTCTGATGGCTGATACACCAAAGGGTGTTAAATTATATCAATCAGAAAAGGAAGATACCATTTTTATGAGAAGATAGAGGATTACAATAATAATATTAATTTAAAAAAAGCCAGGTATGTTTTGTTATTTTGAACAAAAATATGGCAGGGCATGTTAACAGGGACAACACAGAAGAAAATTTTAAAAAAATTATGAAGTGTTGGAGATATTGGGTAAGAATTAATTGATTTTTTTTGTAAAATAAAATATTCATATATTTTTTTTGTTTTTCCTCTGACAAAACACATTTTTTCACATATTTTTTTCGGTTTTCTATTTCTAAAGGATATGGATTCAGGAGAAAAAGACGTGGTTCAGTCAATATTTTTTAATAAGATTAACAATTACCAGTAGGTACCGTAAAAATAACTTTAAAATTATTCAGATGTCACCTGAAAGCTTATAATAGTTTAGTTAATTAGGAGTAAGAGTGATAGTTTTTATGGCGCTGCATTCAGGGCAGAGACATATAAATTCACTTTTACCCCAAATAAAATATACAATTTCATCCGCAAACAAGAAATAAATAAAAATTGGTAAAGATCGAGAGTAAAGACCCCCCCCCACCCAGTCCGTGGTGCAATATGTTGGATGATGATGATCTATAATATTATTCAACTGTTATTTGCGTTATCTGAATTTGCAAACATTATGAAGTAAACTTCTTGTTTCATCTTTGTGGTTCACTCAACGTTCCAAATACATAATTAGAATTGGTAAGACATTTAGTCACAAAAGTTTTTGCTTGTGTGACTTTTGCGGATAAAATAATGAACTGATCAGTTACAATCATGGATGTTTTTTTTCCGTTGTATGATAATTATATCAGTAGAAATGAAATTATGCATAAGTGAAAAGTCAATTTGCATATGTGCTTCAAAAATAAACATGTTATTATTGTATACGAGTTCTTTTAAAATGTGTTTTTAATGAGCCAAATGAACAAAGAAGATAATTATAAAATATATCGAACACGTTTGCGTATCTTTATTATTCCTGATGTGCGTTGAAATTACGCATATAGTATATTTTGGTGGCCAAAACTATCACCCGAAACTCAAATAATCATAAATATTTATTGAAATAAATAATGTGTAATTGGTTATTCAAATGAAAAAAATAATTTGTTTTAAATTTCTTCAACTGGGACCATTCCATGATAAATATAATGGACTTATCTGCTTCGTAGTTTCTATGAATCACAATTCTTCAACCTTTGGCAGCGACTACCCTTTGTTCCGCATTAAAATCATTCTCATTTTCAATCGGAGTTATCTCCCCTTCTTCTATCTCACCATCGAAGGAGTCTCTTAACTGTTTTTCTCCATTTTGCCACCTGAAGAAAAAAAAATTGTACATTATCCGTGTCACGCTATTTTTACAAGCGAGCGCCTGAGGGTGCTCGGGTAATTACCCCCCACCCCCCATGTCTGCCTTAGTGTGACTGAAATTTAATTATTTGGAAAGTACCTGCATAGTTAATAATATGCCCGAAATCACCCTCAGCCCACGACGAGGGTGAATCCCCCCTCCATGGAATGACCCAAGGCAGGCACCTGTTTCTAGAAATATTAATAGATAGATATATTTATTTACTATGTGACATAGTCCCCCCCCCTGTTAACTTTTGAACGGTTTGACGTAGACACATGAAAAAAAAATACGTATCGTGTGTTTCACAATACTACTTTTTGAAATGAAAAATATGGTGATTGCTCGACAGAAAGCGCAATTCTCTTTACAACCATCTAAATATTCTTGAATTTTGTTTCCAATGTAGATTTTTATGCCTTTCGAAATTTTTGAGTTATTGTGCTCCCAGCGCCATCTGTCGATAGAAAATCCAATTTTCCGAGATATTTTATTTTTTATTTTTCGAATTTCAAATTTTTGTCCTCGAACAAATTTTGACGTGCTGATTTCGAATCTTTGAACGAAAATGTCGAAAACTCATCAGAAATATTTTTAGAGGGAGAAAAACCACCTGAAAACTGATTTAGAGCTGACCAACTCGAGAACGGTTAGAGATAGACAAATTCTGCGAACGCCAATCGATTCAGAATGGTCGAATTAGTATATATATTGCGGATTTCGAGTCAACCGAAAATATTAAAAATTACTCGAAAAAACTTGCAAGGGGTTCACCCCTAAAAATCATCAAAAATACTAAATCGTCACATCGACTTGAAATTCGCACTGTATACGTAAAATATCATGCACATTCCGAAAATATATGATTTTCATGTACTCAGATATAGGGTTTAGCCGGAAAATAGTGTTTAAGGAAGAAAGTCCAATTTTCTGAAATTTTTTTAATTTTCATTTTTCGAATTTCAAATTTTTGTCCTCCAACGTATTTTAACGTGCTGATTCCAAATATTTGAACAAAAATGTCGAAAACTCATCAGAAATATTTTTGGCGGCAAAAAACCATCTAAATACTGATTCAGAGCTGACCAACTCAAGAACGATTAGAGAGAGACAAATTCTGCGAACGCCAATCGATTCAGAATGGTCGAATTAGTATATATTGCGGATTTCGAGTCAACCGAAAATATTAAAAATTACTCGAAAAAAGTTGCAAGGGGTTCACCCCTAAAAATCATCAAAAATACTAAATCGTCACATCGACTTGAAATTCGCACTGTATACGTAAAATTTCATGCTCATTCCGAAAATATATGATTTTCATGTACTCAGATATAGGGTTTAGCCGGAAAATGGTGTTTGAGGAAGAAAGTCCAATTTTCTGAGATTTTTTAATTTTCATTTTTCGAATTTCAAATTTTTGTCCTCCAACGTATTTTAACGTGCTGATTCCAAATATTTGAACAAAAATGTCGAAAACTCATCAGAAATATTTTTGGCGGCAAAAAACCATCTAAATACTGATTCCGAGCTGACCAACTCAAGAACGATTAGAGAGAGACAAATTCTGCGAACGCCAATCGATTCAGAATGGTCGAATTAGTAAATATTGCGGATTTCGAGTCAACCGAAAATATTAAAAATTACTCGGAATAAGTTGCAAGGGGTTCACCCCTAAAAATCATCAAAAACACTAAATCGTCACATCGACTTGAAATTCGCACTGTATACGTAAAATTTCATGCTCATTCCGAAAATATATGATTTTCATGTACTCAGATTCAAGATTTAGCCGGAAAAGGGTGTTTAAGGGAGAAAATCCAATTTTCTGGGATTTTTTAGTTTTCATTTTTCGAATTTCAAATTTTTGTCCTCGAACGTATTTTAACATGCTGATTGCGAATCTTTGAACGAAAATGTCGAAAACTCATCAGAAATATTTTTGGCGGGAGAAAAACCACCTGAAAACTGATTTAGAGCTGACCAACTCGAGAACGGTTAGAGATATACAAATTCTGCGAACGCCAATCGATTCAGAATGGTCGAGTTAGTATGTATTGTGAATTTCGAGTCAATCAAAAAAAAATTAAAATTGCCCGAAAAAGTTGCAAGGGTCACCCCTAAAAATCGTGAAAAATACTAAGTCGTCACATCGCCTTGAAATTTGCACTGTATATGTAAAATTTTATGCTTGTTCCGAAAATGTATGATGTTTTTGTGCTCAGATTCAAGATTTAGCCGGAAAAGGGTGTTTAAGGGAGAAAATCCAATTTTCTGAGATTTTTTATTTTTCATTTTTCGAATTTCAAATTTTTGTATTTTGACATGCTGATTGCGAATCTTTGAACGAAAATGTCGAAAACTCATCAGAAATATTTTTGGCGGCAAAAAAAATTAGAGCTGACCAACTCGAGAACGATTGGAGATTGACAAATTATGCGAATGCCAATCGATTCAGAATGGCCGAATTAGTATATACTGAGATTTTTAATGAAAAAAATCAACGGACAAAAAAGTCGAATATAGCATCACACATAATTTTTTGAACTTTTTAATTTTTCATATTTCGACTTTTAAATTATTGTCAGAATCATCAGAAATATTTTTGGTGAAAAAAAAAACATATAAAAAGCTGACCAACTCGAGAACGGTTTCAGATAGACCAATTCACGGCGAAGCCGGACTGCTCGAAATAGAGCAAGTGTTTCAAAAATCAGTTATTCACGAACACTTTATGTTATTTTTTTCAATTGGTGCATTTCTAAATCATAAATGCTTTTCATTATTACAAATAATGGAAATGAGAAAATATAATGTAAAATGGTTGGTTTGTAATATTTAATTTGGCGTTACAGGGGACTCCTAGTAGAATAATAATCATAAAATTGTCATTCATCAGTCATCTACGTTCATGGCGTATTACTTAGACACAAAATTATGCCACTCTGTTGAAATAAATATTTCTGTATTCGTATCAGTTACCACTTACCTTATTTTTTGTTTTCCTAGTACTGGATGAGTGTTATCTCCGGTTCTGAGCGCCCTCTGCTCAACCAACTTATAAGGTGTGCTCTTTAGGTCATAGGCTAGACCTAAATAGGCGCAAGCTTCGATAATACGAGTGGTCAACTGGAATCTTGACCCCAGCTCTGACGCCCTGTAGTCCCAGGGAAAAGTGTGGTGGTAGTTGTGCCAGCCCTCTCCCATGGAGATAAATGCTACGAAATTTGATTCGACTGGAAGAATGTACCTAAACAAAATAATAAAAATAATAGTTTCTTTATTTTCAAATAAATACTGGATCAAATTGGATTGGAAAGGTGTCAGGTGAGTATGACGAGAACAGCAAAAAACAAAACGAAGAAAAAAATATAATGCCATGATTATTGAATGAAAGAAAAAAAGTGGAATACCATGCTATGAATGTTGAAAAAGTACAAAAATATGACAATAATATGAATCATAATTACTTTTTCATATTAGTTAGAGAGCCGCGGGTCTAAAACCGCAATGAGAAGCTATATTTGAAAATTTTGGGCCACAAAATTGATCATCTCAAAAACTCGATCAGCTGGCCTGGTTGTTCAGAACATTTCATTTGTTATAAAATAACACTATTTGAATTGCATTATGTAGTTGCAAAACGAAACGTGTCAGATAACAGTCGATATTTGACAGGTGACAAGAGACATGAGAGTAGGGACAGGTGACGGATGACCTGTGACAGGTGGAGTTGACAGAAGACAAGTGACAGATGAGAGGTGGCAACTGAGAAACGACATGGATGATGATGTCACATGATCGCTTAGCGCGCTCTGATTGATTGATGGTAGGAGAGGCGGTGCTTGAATCCGAGTGGCGGTGCTTGAATCTGAGTGGTGGGGGAGTTTTCTCTATTTTTGAGTTCTGGTTCCCACGATGAGAAAAATCCTGTATTGTTCAGAGAACATCGTGATGGCCGAAGAAAAGTGGAAAGCAATTGGTGTTCTTCAATGTTTGAAGGCTTGTATGCCTCAGGGAACACTTCACGAGGCAGCGAGTTCCAAAGCTTTGCCGTTGGCTGGAAGAACGAGCCCTGGGAAAGAGGTGTCTTCAAAGTGACGGCACATGGATATGAGGACTGAGCTCGACGGGTCAGTCTCGAAGACAGATCCTCAATTTTCCTGCGGTGTTCCAGAAGAGTGAGCAAGCTTGTGAGCTCTTTTTCGGACAGAATCTAAGACGAGAAGTGAAAAACTTTTTAGCACGAAACAGAAAACCAAGTTTTTGAGAGGCACTTTTGACAATGGACCTCACATGGTTTTCCCATGAAAGGGTACTGATGATGGTAATACCGAGCATTAAAGTGGAAGATTTTATTGGTATGGATTCTCCTGATCATCGTCCCTGGCTCACTGAAGACATTTGAGGATTGCTCGTAAGGGTAGAACCGGAACAGAAAGAACAGATTTTCAATGAAAGGACAAACAAATCAATATAGCGTGAAATCCAAATTGTCGGTTGGAAAAATAAGCTTCGCAGTTTTGAGGAATTGTGTAATAATCTTACTTGTCGAAAGGCTTCGTTCCATACAAATGAGCAGCGCTGTTCACCGACCAAGTTCCGTTCAAAACGAAGATATTTCTGGCCATATAGCTAACGAAGAAAGAATTGTAGACAGTCTCTTTCCAGAAGTATACGGGAATCAACACTGGAATAACTATAGCGAAAATGAAGTAGAGAGTCTTGTAGTATCTGAAAATATATTATCCATTAACATATGGAAAACTTTTTTATGTTTCATTATAGAAAAAAACAATTATTGGTTCTAAAAAGTTTTGCATATTCCAGAAAATAATTTTGAATAATCAAATCTAGAAATGTGTCAGTGGTATACGAGAAGTATCACAGAAAAATATAACCCGAGTACTGAAAAATGACGATCTAAAAATATTAAACCAAGTAACGATTTTGTTTCCACATTATTTTATGATATTCAAAAAATAAGAGAATGTTGATTTTTTCTAACGAATTGCCGGAGTGAATTTCAAATCATGAGTGTAATTATTCTGTTTGAACTATTTTTGTACTCACTTTTTCTGGAACATGACTATGGAATCCGCCTCCAAATCTGACATGTCAATGGTTTTGCCTTTTTTTATAACCAGCGAATGTTTTTTGCTCATCAACCAGCCTATGTGAGAGAAGAAAAAGCCTCTGCTGGCATTGTGGGGATCTGCATCGGTGTCGCTGAATTTGTGGTGCTGTCTGTGATCTCTGGCCCATATGTAAAGACAGTTCTACCGTGAAAAAAAAATAACTCATGAAAATGATAATTTATGAATCAATATATGCAATATCCGATTTATTGAGAAAAATTTAAATTTGAAGATCATCAGCGAACATAATAATAGACAGTGTTGCATTACATTACATGTGTGAATCAGAGGTCTCAGAACTGAACCTTGGAGGAGCCCACGGAATATGATTCCCTTTTCAGATGTGATCCAAGAATAGAAGTATAAACCTTCTCGCTTAGGTATTTCAAGAGCCTCCAGGCGGCATCGTCAGCTTGAAAACAATAATCTGCGCAACCCCATAACCCTGGAGTTCGACAAGTTTTCAAAGGCTCGAAGAACTTTGGTGTCCCAAGCCCTAGTAAGCTGAGTAACTATTGGTGGAAACATTTCCAAACACCCACCACATCCTGGCAAGAGATTTCCACCCAAGGCTAGATGGGAAGACATAGATTCCGGAATTGAGAGACGAAGCTTGCTCATCCCCAAAAACGGAGATTTGTTTCATCCAAAGAACTACAGAGCGATATCATACTTGAAGGCATATTATAGGATGTTCACCCGCATCGTATAAATGCAAGTATATTCCTCAGGGTACCTGGTGTACGAGCAAACATGGGGTAGCTAGCTGAAAGAAGAACCTGCTTATCATCAGATATATCACGTAGGACTCTGATGCTACCTTGGAGACTCGTTTCACCATTAGATCTGGTCATGCAGAGTTCAAACAGAGCAGGAAATCTTTAGAAGCGACATGTTTCAGGGAGATTTCTACAGCCTTCCTATCTTCTGCACCTTCCTATCACCGTTGTTCGTTGCACTCAGGAATTTATTAGAACTGTGTGCCTCCTGAGCGAAGGCTCTTCATCAGTCCTTGCTGATGTCGGAATGGAATTTGGTATCACCAAATGTGCCACACGGTTCATCTCAAAAGAGGACGATGCGAGGAATATGGAGACGATTTCCAGCTCGTAGACGAAAGCTTCCTACATCATCTCGATACCATAGAGACGTATAGTTATCTAAGGTTGGAACAACGCCGCTCTCAAGAGATAACCACGGTTAAAAACTCTCTTCGAAGCAAAAATCAGCATAAACTCCGGCAGATCTGGTCATCAGAAGTTTCTGCAATAAATATGTTTTCCGTTCCGATTCTGATCTACGCGCAAAATGATGAAATCGTCTGTTTCACGGTTATACTTCCACAGACAAAAAAGAGTCCGTGGACTTTTGAGTTTAGAGTGTCTTTATAACAGAATGATACTGGATGGAGCCTGTGGAGTCATCAGGAGTTTAAATTCCTTTTTCTTCCTGGTCTGCGACCATGAAAAACAGCCGATAAACTTGGTCTCGTGTTCAGTACTGAGGAGACCCCAATTCTGTCACTGAATTTGAACCTGTTCAGCAAAAAGCTCACGTCAAAGCTATGGAGACTGAAGTACCCCTACAGCTACATTGGGATAAGCTAATGAATGGTGGTCTTGTGCAAGAACATCGAAAACCTTTGTTCATCAAAAAACTTGACCTTTGCCTTTAACTGGTCAAGTGGGCTGGATGGTGTCTACCGTAGTCGCGTGATAGGTATAATGGTAGCTACTGGAAGCAGAGCATGTCGTGGGGCTGCTGAGATCATAACGCGGCACTACGAGTATTCAAGTACAAGTATGGTATAGACGGGATACCAGTGTTTCCTTATGCTCCAGGGGATATTGAGACCGTTGTTGAGAACGAGAAGTGTCAAATCTATTGAAACTACTTATATACTTATTATACTTCGGGGCGACTAACTGACTCTCGATGGTGCATTCACTTTCCATCTTTTCTAGCCCAAGGTTCAGAGATTCTCTGATAGGTAAACAAAATCACCCACCGCGTCTAATTATTTCTACATGTAGGGTAATCTGGAACACTTCTGAAGTCATCAGGTATTTATTAATTTATCAAGTCCTCCGAGATTCCTAGAATATCGATTTTTTCGGTCATTATCAAATCCTTTATATCGTTTATTTTAGGTAATTCTTTCAATTATCATTTACTGGTTTAATTACCTACGTAAGTGGGCGCAAACATTTCGTGCTAAAGAAAACAGTTGACTCACCTGTCCTGCTACCGTTTGTAAAATGACGAGAACGAGCCTAAGTGGAAAAGTTGCTTTGAAAGATTTGTGAGAGTACAGCCTATGTGCTCCAATAGTTACGCCCTCTGCTGATACGAATGAAATAAAAAACGCTGAAAATAAGAAAATTATGTTTGAATCTAAATTCAGTGTCTTTTGATTATTTAACACATTCGTGGACATATCTGCTATAGCCGTCATGCGCGCTACGACACGGCTGCTGTAGCAGTCATTTCATATTGTTACGTACCGTCCCCAGCAGACCTGAAATACGTGTTATTCGTATGACAACCTCCAACGTGTGTCCCAGTAGACTGAGGTAAACGGTATTCTGATACTTTGATCGCGTGTGACTGCAAGAACTGTTCCAGAGTGATGGAAGCGGTAGACAACCGTCATCTGTATTTTGTCAAAAGGTAGGATACGAAAATTTTTATTTCATACAATTCCTCACATTTACACAAAAATAAATTCGATCATGTTTAAAAAAAATTGGGTGATGGTTTATGTCCTTCGAACTCCTGTTGTCCTCGAATGTGTTTTAACCCTTTGCGGTCCAATTATATTGAAAGGAAAAAAAAAAACAAAGCTCTGAATGTCTGAATGTGTGAAATGAATGTATCTCTAACCGGAGACTTCTACCGGAGTGCTTCTACCTCTACTTGAAAGATGGTGCAGCCTAGACCACATTTCAGAGCGCGGGATCAGAGTGGGCAAATAGCCAGCCATGGTAGAATGGGAGATATAATGATACGGACGAGGAACAGTTGGTATTAAAACTGTCTGCACAGATCTTTCTCCTTTTCGTTTCTGTAAGAAATGAATGTGTAATTTACACAGCAGTTGAAGTTGAAAATTACTTTTTACTTCTGTATGTGCATATAATAATCCAATGGATTTTATTATCTTCATATGGAACATGCCAGGACTGCCAGGAACAATCAACAGTCCAGCAGAATATCATTGATTTTTTTTTTTAAATAATCAAGTGACTGCTATAAAATCTCATACGTTCTCATTTATTTTCAAACTGGATTACCTCATAGAAACATGTAGCATTCATCCCAGAAATCGCTGATAACGAATTTCAGTTATGTCTAAAACACACTCAAATATCATAGATTTACGTTAGGAAATTAAAGGAATATGTATCTGTAATGTCTTTTAAATACTGATGAATATCGAATATGGCTCTATACGGTTTTCGGTTTCACTATTCAACTTGGATCTCATTAAAACCTCTTATAATTTTTTTTATTAGTCTCTATGAGACATTTCTGGCAGGGTATGCTCAGTATTTGCGATGAACCGTGATAGTAAGTTAATACTTATGAATATTTACTTAAAGAATGGGAAAAATTACCAGAAGTTATTTGTTGTCTAGGAGACATTTTCGAATAACATCCCAGAAGACTTTATAGAGAAGTTTTGAAACTTAACTTGTAGATAGATAAAGGTAACTGGGGGTCATCGGGCTGGCACTCGACATTTTGAGGACTTTATTGTGAACGCCTTGAAAGGGTCACAAAAGGTATTTGTGCTATCTGGGCTTGACTTATAGTAAAATTATACAATATTTTCCTTTCCGTGCAAAACTGAAGATGCAAAAATATCTACTTGTTTCCGTTTGCCACTTTTCAATGTCATAAAGTTTCCTTACTTTCTTCTGGCTTTCAAGAAATCCTATACTTATCTATTAATTATACACTGTATATATTAATGAAACAACAACTTACTCCAAGCAAACGTGGCATAGCTAGCTTTGAAGAAACAAATATAGGCCCCGTACAACGCAGCCAGATGAAGCGCCAAAAATCCCAGAGCGTTTTTCCACACGATTTTCCTCTTGAAATTGTAGTCGGTCCCAATTTTGGCGGGCATACTTGAATGGGACCCTATCACCTCTTCCCCGTTGTCCAAATCGTCAGTCACTGTCATCTGGGGTTTCAAAGTTGATTTTTCCTCTGCCACCGTCATTTTCTTCAACAAATAGGCAATAGAGTTATAGAATCACAAAATTTTAACTGAACGGTACCCATACCATTAAAATACTGATATAATATTTCTATAATGATGTTTTACCAAGTTACTTGAAATAAAGATAAGAAGGTAAAAACCAAGTGGGGACATTATATTTTCATAGGTGACATCATTGGTATACCAAGGGCTGGTAAAGTCTACGTTTTTTACGATTGAGGGTGAATTATTGAAAAACTACGCATTCCTTAATGATTGAAAAATCACAATCTTCTAGAAAAGGGGAACATTCTCCATGAAAATTGAAAAATGAAAAACGTGATTTTTTTGTAATATCTATCAGAAAACAACTATTTCCCCCCAATTTTTTCAAGTTTTTTATGTTAATGATCAACTTGTTAAAAATATGTTAATTGATTAAATATATAATTAGCGTTTGAAAAAAAGGTAGACAATATTTCCAAGACTACGTAAGTACCGCCACTTTTTTTGACATGTGACATTGATATGAATAGTGAGTGTTTATCACTATCATGGTGTTAGTCAAAGTTCGATGTTGTATGGCATATAGAAACAGGAAAATATTATGACAGCTTGCTAGTGGTGGGTCATTGTTTTAAAGTGAGGAATCACACTGATCGACCAGGACAGACCGTCCGCGACCGTCCACCTACGAGCAAAAGTAGAAGTAGATCAATGAAAACTTTCAAAGTCACACTGATCGACCATCCACGACCGACCACTAGAATAATTTGTGAATCTGACATTAATTTGACATTCGAAAGGTTATGTGAATTGTCTGTTCATTTATTGAAAATAAGTTAAATTCATAATATCAATAGTTTTGCAATTCCTAACAGACATTTTATTTTTCCAGTAGGAAATATACCTATTTACATGAGTTTTATTGAAGTCAAAAGTTCTTATAAATGTGTCAAAGTGACATTACGTCATGATAGTGTGACACCGACCAAAATTTCCAGCAGACTACAATTTCGAACATGGTCTTTGAAAAACGGTCGAGGACGGTCAATGACGATTATACAGTGTGAGTTGTGCGATGAGAATATACGTGTTGGAAATTTTGGTCGTAGGTGGACGGTCGCGGACGGTCGGTCCTAGTCGTTCAGTGTGATTCCAGGCTAAGACAACCATTACATTAATAATAATGAAACTTTTTGAATTCAATATTCACTCACTTCCAATCGTCCAAATAATCTGGATTTTGGATCACATATTGAGAACCGATAGCAATACAAGAATTCCATAATAGTATTGTGATAATAATAATGATAATGTAATTTTTTCATTTTTGTTCGAAATTATGAATGGGATATTCATAAAATCTGTTTTGGAATCACCCGTGATGTGTATAATTGCTTCTGAAGAGCCTGCTTTCCATTTATATCAATCTTCCTGATGAGCTTGGCAAAACGAAATAGATTTTCGTCGACCAAAATGTATTGGGGATCAAATGCAAGAGAAGCGAATCTTGCTTCAATGAAATGAGCGATTTCTGTGACCAAAACATTATTAAAAAAAAAGCTGAGATAATGACGGTTTTTGATGGTTTTAAAATTTAAATAGTTTTTGTATGTTGATTCAAAAGCAATATAAGTAGAATAACAAGTATACATGAATATACTAAATGCTTCATGGGAAAAATAATATAAAAAAAGTTCCAGTAGTGGGATTCGAACATAGGCTTTTAATTGGTCGAAAATGTTAGGTGTGGAATTTTCAAGAAAATTTTATTTTTTCAGAATACTCGTTCCTTTCCCAAAAAATGTTGCAGGTAATCCAAATTTGAGGTCTTCTGTGTGTGATGAAAAGCTTACTTACCTTTATTTCTTCTAGCACGTCTCACAATATTATCTATAGGAAGAGCTATCGGTTTTTCGACCGTTGAGAAGTGATTCCGATTGGTTTTATAGCTTCAAAGTGTCTATCGAATGGGAATTAGAACTTTTGCGTGTAAAACAGCGTTTATCTATTGTTATCGAAAAACGGCGTAAAGCTCAAGGATATTTATGTCGCTGTGTGTTACTGCCTACAATCGCAGAGGTACTAATCGAAACTGAACCAACTGAAGTCAAAGTGGTACAATTAAGCTATTTTTTTCGGAATATTTCAGAGTTATTAGCGATAAGCATAATTTGCATGAAAAATATAGTTTTACTCAATTATTTTGGATTCAGGTTACAGGAAAAACACTCATTATTTTTGAATATGTATTGGAATCAATTTTTTGGTTTTAATGAAGCTAGTTACCTAGTCATAGTCCAATTGACTCAAAAGTATATAAAATAAAAGAGTACATGCCCTACTTGGCAGAAGATCAATAAATTACCTGCTATAAAGAATTCTTCCTCATATACCAATAAAATAGTTATTTTTGTCGGCAAGTCCCTAACAGAAAACAAGTACTGCCCCCTACGACCGTTGGGTTATATCTGGCATATTCTTAGCAAGAACTACTTTGAAAGACATGGCGCTGTATTCAATTGGGTGGACCGTTTCACGGGTGTTCTCGCATTTGAATAGAGACATTTTTGTTATAAGATTTAGAGAGCATGTTACAATTCCCAGATTCTCAACTTTGAGAATTGAAACAAATTTTCAAATTTTCAATCGTTTTAAATCTTATTTTTATTCAAAATTGTTATACAGAATCTGACAAGACATGACAACTTATTTTTTATTGGCAACTATTCAAAATCTAATTTTTCGTATACAAAATGTTAAAATATTTTCAAACATCACAATTATGTAATTCACTTTGATTTTTGTTCGAAAATATGAATAGGACATTCACAAAATCTGTTGTGGAATCATCTGCGGCTGAATTTATTTAATGAATTTTCAGTGAAAACTAGAGAAAATTCAAAAAATCAACTATCGGAATGAAAATGCGAATTTTCACTTTCAGATTTTTTCTTTTGAGTTAGAGTCTTTTCACAATATCTATCAGATTTAATTCAATGTCCAGCGTGGCTTTAGCCGGGGAAGTAATTGTTTGCTGTTAGATATTACAAATATTTTACATTTTTCAATTTTCATGGAGAATGTTCCCCTTTTCCATATGTAATTCACATTCACACATACCTTAAAAGGACATGAAAAGTCACAGCCGGAGCACATCTTTTATACAGTGTGTCCCAGTTACCATGCGAAGCACGTGTATCTTTTTAACGGTGAGAGATACGAGGTCGGTTAAATTGAACCAAATGTCGAGTTTACCACATTTTAGTTGATAATGTGAAAAAATATTTCAATGAAATTTAATCGTTTTTGTTGTATACACAAAAAAAATTGATCACCTCCGGAACTTCTTCATTTATAAAAATATTTGAATAGAAATGGCAGTTCAATTCTAGATTTTGAGATATCAGCACAAACTTTCCCTTTTCTCTTAGTTACACATAACTTTTTTCTTTAACTTTACAACTGTGACACATCATCCGGAAGAGAAAAAAAAGTTATTTGTATTCAAGTCACAGTGAGCTATGACCCAAATTTTAAAAATGAAAGTTGTCGCTGATACCACAAAATCTAGATGAGTTGGTATAAAGTTTATATTCGCTTTGAAATCTCTTTGAAAAACTGTCACAATGTGGAATTAATTCTTTTTCGAATATTTTCATGAATAAAGAAAACGAATAGATTTCATCAAAATCCCGTGTGTCTCAGCGCGGTTTGCGGTTTGTTACCAAAAAAGTCTTGAAAACTTTAAAATTCAATATCTCCCAAAATATTTTTTTTTCGACAAAGTATTCTTTCATTTCGTTTTGTTTTGTCCTCTTCTACTTCCCATTTCATTTATTGCCGCAATTTCGAAAACACCCTGTATTTTGTTATGTTTTGGACACGCAACTGTCATTTACCAATTTGTTATAAACATTTAAATACAAAAAACGTATTTTTTCTTTATTTTTCTATTGTACAGATTTGCAATGTTTTACGTTGACCAGAACATATATTTTCTTAAGTCGTGGTCATTTTTTTGGTCATGGTGGTCTCAAAATGATTGCAAAAGTTCTGCAACCTTGTTGAAAATCTTGAATGCATCAGAAAAGATGTCCTTATACATGAATCGGAAATTCATGCATTTTTGAAAAATATAATTAATTCACAAATTAGATTTTGGCAAAATTACCATATATGTTCCGGTCAACGTAAAAGATTGCAAATCTGCACAACGTTTCGGAATATTTTTCCGATGTATCTGCCAAGTTTGCAGCACTTTTGGAATTTTCTCTTATAGTAAGTATATCAAAAAAACATTAGTTTTCCATAAAAAAAATTACGTACACTTGAATTGGTTGCAAACTTGATTCGTGATATGAAATAATATATTCAATACTACTTGTTTGCAGAAGTTTTGGAATTTTCTCAACGAGTATACAGCAAAATTTAAGTTATTTGCCATTTTGATAATGTTGCGTACTTCTAAAGAGGTCACAAACTAAGATTTTTGCTTTTTCGATGTACCATTCACTTGACCAAAGTTTGAGAACTTGGAGGTGTGTTGCCATATTGAAATAGCATAAGATAAAATTATACAATTTTATAGGCAATACACTTTTATTTATTTATTTATTTATTTTGTAATCCAAAGATCGTGTGTTCGAATCCTCATGGATCTTATTTTTTTTTGTTTTTTCTTACTAGCAGTAACTGTTGAACAAAAAAATTTGTATGATACATTTGTATTTTGCTCGTGGGGTTTTTTACTCTACAGATTGAAAATGAAATAAATGAATATTTTCATGCGACCCGAAAAATATACTATTTCTATGATGTTAATTCTACTTCTACCGCGATTATCACTAAAAACAAGCAATAGATAAGATGAATAATTATACCACGGTAGTGAGTTTCAAGTTAATTAAAAACGAAACAAATTTTTGCAATACTAGTCCATACAGCAAGAATATTTCTGATAACAAAAGTGGAGGCCAACGATAGTTCGAAATATGTTCGCCAGTGTAATATGGAAGTTTCCTTTGTGTTTTTTGTATTGGCTATGGTGATATATTACGGAAAAAGTACCTCAGGAGTCACAACGAACGGTAAGGATATTTCTTCTTCGAGGATCATAGCCACGCTGAACTTTTACAGAATACAGGGTGTTTATTAAAAATAACTTTGGTCAGTATTTTGGGGAGTGATAGGTTCACTCCCTAGAACCATAATATTGAAAGATCGTCTTCGTATGAACCACGTGTTTATCAGAATTGCTGTGACTTCGGTAGATGGAATTCTTGGTCAGAAATGTCGGATATAAACTCGAGAATATAAGGATACTGACGGTCACTTGAAAAAATACAGTTCCGTATCAGAAAAAATTGAGTTGAGGGAAGAGCGAAACCAGTCTTATCCAAAATCAAAGTATTGCAAATCAAAGCAATTTGCCGATTTCGCAAAAACTGCTTAATTTCGAAAAGCTAATTAGTCCATGAGCCAGGTGCAGATTTCAGTCAGTTATTTCCTCTCGGGCGATGACTCATGAAATGCTTCAGAGAGGTGTGTATTTAAGCCTCGTTAACTTCACTCCGTGGGTGGGTTGACTAGCGGCCGCCTCCCACTAACGTAAAAATAAAAACGGCTGTGGGATGGTAGAGTATAAGTCAGCTGGTCATACGAACATGAAAAAAAAAATAATAATAAAAGGGGTGAGTCAGAATTGGACCGACAAAGTCCGCAACAAATGCCGTACCTCATCGAGGTGAGAAGTTTCGATCAATGTATATCATAAAATGCATCCCCTCTGAGATACAGGGTGTCAAAGGTACGAAAATCTATGATTGATTTTAGTTAGGCATTCGATACCATTAACCATGAACTTCTTTTACTACATTTTATGGGATTGGGGAATGTTACTATTATAGCATTTTTCCGAAATTATTCATCGAACAGAACTCAAATAGCAGATATCAACAAAACCAGATCTCTTCCTCGTCGAATAACATCTGGTGTTCCTCAAGGTTCTATACTTGGCCCCATACTATATATTGTATACACTGCTCAGTTGACAGCTGATTTGAGTCACATTAAGTATCATATGTACGCCGATGATACGCAGGATTAGCCTTATTTTTGTTTGTGTTATTCACTAGCTTGTTATAAGTACATACCTACAATGCCATATACACGTTGACATGCTGCTGGTTTATGGTGAATGTAAATAAATCTATTCTGTCAAGTTTTTATAAACGGAGGCAATTTTTCATTTTTATAAGGATAATTAGGTAACGTGAAAAAAGTCACAAAATGTTAATGATTTTTTTTTTATTGATAAAAAAATATCAAGTATGTGCTATCGTTGTATTCCAAATAGAATAACACACGATTTTCCATTGCAATATACAGGTGGTGCCATTTAAAAATAAAAAGTGAGGGGTAGCTACCATGCACAGGCTCGACAAATCAAATTTATTTTATTGTACGTTATTAGGAAGGTACTTTAATGCCATTCAAAGCAGTTTTTCTATTTTTGAATTATCTTGTCAAATAAGCGAGATATTGCTTGTATACGATAACTTGGGACACCCGGTATAAAGGTTTTTGGAATTTCTTAGATAGAAATGTAGTATTTGACAAAATTAGTTTGGTAAACAGCTACAAGAGGAAGAATGGATGATAGCTTTTTTTTCATTTGTCTGTTATGAACTTTCAAATCTGTCATTAAATCAATGTATTATTATTATTATTAACAGTTTGAAACACGAGCCTACTGTTGCATTTTCACCAGGGGGCTTAGTCCAATAAATCTTTCCTTCCTATTGCCCGCAGTTCTCTTCGAAAACACATAATTTTCTCACTATCATTATTATAGTAATTTATTTACAATAATAATAATAATCTTTATTCAGCACAATATACAATTCCTAGTTTGGTAATACATTAAAGATTGGCTGAAAAGGCGAAGTTCATCTGTTGCAAGGAATGCACAAGATGGTCTTCCACTTTTCGAAAGTAGATTACGAAACATATATACATATATATGCATATATATATATATATATATATATATATACACACATATACAGTGACCGCCAAAAAGTATGCACCACATGGGAAAAAAGTTTATTATCAGATCACTGGAAAGAAGATTCTTGGGAAAAGGCTGTGCATGTCCGACAACCAAAAAAATTAAGGGGAGTTTCCTCGCAATATGTGCTGGAATGGTAACCAAAAATATTGAGGGGTTCCTGTTTTAAATAACACATACTGCACTTGCATCCCAACACCAAACCGCTATTTTTCACACCTGGATACCAAGTGATCATCTTCAAAAGGAAGATTAATCTAACACGTGTCGAGGTGTTGGGATAAAACTTCAGTATTGTAAACAACTTTGCAATTTTACTTTAAAATTCTTTATTCCACACGCTAATTTATGTACAACACAATCACTGGGCTATATTTATCTCGACACTCAATGCTTCCGTATTCGATACTTGTCAATCGGCGACTCGCACGGCCTCTTATAGTGAAAAACATTTCTTCTAGTCGTTTTCGAGAGTTTTCTTCAATTTCCATTTCCTTCGAGTCTAGGGACCGCTATTACTGCTATCCTCCACTAGATGGCGCCCGTTCTGAGGTCTAAATATTCGTGACAGTACATTCGAAACATACTGTATCAGTCATTTGTGCTATCCGATGTGTTATAATTTTCACTTATCCAAATCGTCCTTTTTTCAGAACATGTGTGCGGCCGACCAATTGGAACGGAGTTCCGCCTGGAAGAAAACAGAATAGTCGCGGGATACGACGTTGGATATTACAGGTATCCTTGGTATGCCGCTCTGGTGAGATACAACTCGGTGGCTTGCGGCGGAGCTCTCATCGGCCCGAGGACCATCCTCACGGCCGCTCACTGCTTCAAGGAGTATCTGAATCTAGAGAAGTATGAAACTTTGAAACATTACAGCAATATTTGAAAATTGCAATATTATTTCCTTGCTACGAGGCGATACAGAAAGATAAACAACTACGTATGGTCGTGAAAAAGTCAATCCTGCAATTCGGGTTTGAAATGAAACAGAGGTTGATGACAAGAATGATGTTTTTTGACATATAAATAATAAAAAAGTTTTCCATTTGCTGCGAACTTTATGCCAGACACTGTATAATAAAGTCATAGTGAGTTATAACACCACTACATTTTTATAAATGATTCCAGCCAACTGGCTTTCCTTGAATCAGTCGAGAGTCTTCGAAGATCTTGTATATTTAGGTATGCAATAAGATGAAAAATTAGTGTTTCCCATCAATCTTCTGGACTGACTGGAATATTTCACGAAATATCGCACTATTTTATGGAATTTTAATATAGCGACTTGTTCTTGACTTGATTCTTTTTTTTGCAGTAAAGGCTATTTGAACCTAGCGTCAATCTACACCGTGAAACTAGGAGTATACAATATTTGTGAAACCGAGCAGACTAGCAGAGATTATAATGTAGAGAAAGTACACATTCATGAAGATTACTATAGCAAAAAGCCTTACTACGATATTGCTTTACTCATACTGGCAGATGATACCAGCAAATATAGGCCAATTTGTTTGCCACAATCTGGTAAGAATGCATTATTCGTTTTCTTATAGAAAATTGAGCTAGTGATACAAGGAGTCTTTAAATATCATGAGAAAATATCATCAGTAAATCAAAATTTATTTATTTTTTTCATTCAACTCCATATTAATGTAAAAATTTGATTATTTAAACACTACTTTCAACATGTGTGGAATAATCTATCCCATTTTATGAAAATAAAGGTGACAAAATCCTTTGGTAGATTCCTTACTTGATTTTAGGGCAACAAACATATCCTCTAGGATAAGTATTAACTGAGTTACAGGGTGCTTAAACGGTTTAACTTTTCTGAATGGATTTTGGTATGACTTTGATTTGATAGCATTCAGATTGAAATATCAATGCAAATCACTTTCAAGATATTTGCAGTTGAATGAATGCATACCTTCGCAAATGATCTAGACAAACATTTTTGGTTATTTTGTTTGAAGTTATTTTGAAAATCGGTTAATTTGGAATGTCCACAAAGGTGTCATTTTTGTTGAAATTCAGAAAACACTGAAAAAAAATTCAAACATTGCTAAGGATAACAGTTTACCACTCTGTGTGATTGTATGAAACGCTATATCCATCAAATTATTGAAGCATTTGTTATGCTAGTGGAAATAAGAAAATATTTGAGTAATTAAGTACATAAGGTATATTTTTTTTTAAATCTGTTTTTTACATCTGGAATGGAGCAAATGTGCACCTGGTACCTAGTACAATTGAGTGAAATACATTCAAAATTTTATCAGAATTTTCCGATTTCTGAAATATATAAATATTTTTAGGAAAATAGCCAACAAAGAGTTTTCATACCATACCATACGTACACGTTTCAATATTTCGAAAACTGTGCAACGGATATTTTTTTAAACTTACCCGATATTCAAAACGAATAACATGGCAACCTACCTATACCCACGCACTTATTCAACTTATATCTTGACAACCGTTGTTATTTTCAAAAACGAATCCTATATCATTTGTTTTGTAAGTTTGAAAAATTTCAAGAACTAAGAAAAAAGATAACATCTATATTAATCTGGTTGCCGAAATTACATTGAAATTTTGATCTAAATGCCGTAAAAAGATGTGAATTTTCTCTGGAATTTTGTTTACACTTTCAGCACCCTGGAGCAACAACTGAGCTTGTTTTCTACAAAACAAATAACATGGCAACTTAGGTTAATAACGAATCCTATATCCTTTCTTTTGTAAGTATGGAAAATGTCAAGAACTAAGAAAAAAAAAGACAACGCATTTATATAAATATAGTAGTGTCAAAGTTGCCGAAATTACATTGAAATTTTGATCTGAATGCTGTCAAAAAATGTGAAGTTTCTCTGGAATTTTGTTTAAACTTTCAGCACCCTGGAGCAACAACGGAGTTTGTTTTCTTCATTCTGACACACCTTGTATATGGTGTGATGTGGTAATTAACAAATTTACCTACCTCAGTCTGATAAGCGGCAATTAACAATAATTGTCTTTTTTTATAGCAGGCAGTTTTCCCCCAAATTAGATTGGGGTAATTACCCTTTAATATTTTCCTAGAATATCATTTGTTATTTTTTGTACAACTGACATTAAAAATGACGTTTTTAATTCATTGACACATGAACTAAAAACTGACGTTTTCACAAAATCACTTTTAACACTAGTGTTAAAAGTACTTTTAACACTAGTGTTAAAAGTAAAATGACAGATGAGATGATGGATACTCAGTAATATAGATCTCTCTAATAGAAACACTTCAATCAGATATTATAATCAGAACACCTACTCAAGAGGAATCGTTTATAAAAGTTCACACATGTATTTGGTCGTTTGCGCAATTGATAATACTAATTCCTTTTGAAGTTACAAACGAAGTAGTATTTAGTCCAACTGTAGAATGTCCTTCATCACTGACAAATAATGACATTCATAAATAAAGTGCGTTGGGGTTTATTATATTTGAAGTATCTGTCAGTCAGCCTTGTAATCCAAAGATCGTGTGTTCGAATCCTTATGGATCTTATTTTTTTTTTGTTTTTTTCTTACTAGCAGTAACTGTTGAACAAAAAATTTTGTATGATACATTTGTTAAAAGTGATTTTATTTTGCTCGTGGGGTTGCTCCACTCGCTAACGCTCGTTTCGCAATATTCCCCACTCACAAAATAAAATGCCACTTTTAACACTTTATCATAAATAACTATATTAGTGTTCTGCATACATTCTTTATATCTACTCTCAGTTGACTGATTGGCAATAGTGCTTCAGGTTACGACTGCTCGAGTTTCATGATTGCTATCAATAACCAAAAATGACCGAATATACAGGGTGAAGCGAATAGAGTCCTTTTTTCTTGAGTAAAACTCATCTAAAATAACAACTAGTAATTTACAGTGGTTCCTTGACGTGATTTGCTTGTTGGTGAAATTGCTATATTTTGAGGTTTTATCTTATCAAGTTGAGAATTGTTTGTCTGTTTTTGCCCAAGTTTCTGCTTCATATATATCGTGGAAGTGAAATATTTGCATAAGAAGTAATGAAGAATAATTTCGGAAAGGGCACAATTTGATATTTGGTCATCAAATGAAAACACAGGTCGTTAACGTTTATTATAAAAAGCAATGGCCTTAGGACAGATCCTTGGGGAACGCCATGTTTAACTTAGTATCTCTACCATGTCGCTACTTGGGGGTGTGAATGTTTACATGCGTTTCAATGCGAAATAATACTTCATTCAATGTCTTGCTCGAAAAACAATAAACCCCGTCGTCTCTCGTTTTTAGAAATGAAAGAGAAGCCGCAAGCTGGCACCGTCCCTGGATTAGGGGTTCTGAAATATCACGGAGCCATGCCGTGTACGTTACACGAAGCTAGACTTTTGGTATATAACGACACTGACTGTTTCAATATGATAAACAGCACGGGCAATGATCCGAAAAGCATAAAAAATGCATTTTGTGCTGGGTATATCCAAGGGGGCATTGATACGTGCCAGGTATTGATACTTATGATTTATAATGATGTTGAATACTGTATTATCGTTATTTTTTAATTTGTAGGGAGATAGTGGAGGTCCGTTGCAAATAATGAACTCGGATGGTGACTATGTTTTGATAGGTTTGTATTGGTACGAGGGTAAATTTGTAATTTTTTGATAAAATAATTAGTTATTTATAAGTTAAGTGAGTTGAGTGATACTTTTTTACGAGTAGTTTACGAATACAAAAGCTTACTAACGAGTTTCATGCAATATGTTTTTCTACAACTGTCAAAAAAGACAACCAGTCCAGATTTTTATTGCATATATAAAATGAATTATTATCATTAACGTCGACTTAATGACTTTTGAATAACTAGTTCATCGAGAATAATCTAATTTGTAAATTAATTAAAATTTTCAAAATTACATGAATCTGCGGATCGTGTACAAGGTCGAAAATTTGTGAATGCATCAGAAAAGATGTTTTCAAAATTTACAAGAAAGTTTCAACACTTTCGACCACGCCACTGATGATGATTGCCGCAGTTGTAGTTGAAATGTTTGGAGATTTTTACCAAAGAAGACTACGAAAAAACCCCGAAACCAACCAAAAAATTGACGCATCGTTAATTTGGTATTATGTATGAAATTTTAATAACGTTAACTTCAGTACCTTGTATATTCTAAACTGCAGAATTTAGAGCATTGATATTTTTTAATGATAAAAGTTACTCCCATTCTGAAAGTACGACCTCCTTTCCAAAAGATAATATGGTTATTTAAATTTTTGTTGAAAATAATAGGCATTCGTGTTACATTTGTTATCTTCGTTTTCATTTATCAAGGTATCTGAGCATTTATTCAGAAATGCTTAGTAGTTCACGAATGTCATTGTTCCAGTAAAAAAAATGGAGTCATGCATCTTAGTCTAAGTCTGTTTCTTTCAGGAATCGTCTCCTTTGGGTTTCGATGTGCAGCCCCAGGTCTACTAGGCATGTACACTGATGTATCCAAATATCTGGACTGGATTGAAGAAAAATCTGGATTAGATGCTGGCATAGTAAATATAATTTATAACAAGTCATCGACGCCAAAACCTGCAGCAGCTGGTACTGCCTTAGGTGAATTGAATAAACACTAATATAGCACATGTACATATACGTCCATTCCATGTTCATTGGACATACACAATGGATATTATGGACGTCCATTGTACGTCCGGGTATGTACAATGATACGTCCAGAAAATATCCGAACCTCACTGGATTTAACATCCTATGGATGTACATTCAGGATGTGCAATGGACGTTCATACAGGATGTCCAGTGGACGTCCATTGGATGTATGGAAACATATCAAATTCACGTTCATTGGACGTACAACATGGATCTTGAATACGTCGAAAAAATAAATAATAAATATATAAATAAGATGTCACGTCTTTAACGTGGATACAATGTATAATGATTAATAATAACTATTTATGGAATAATTGACAGAAAGTCGAGATTTCCAACAAACAGTATTTTCGAGCTTTTACTATATTACTTTTTTTTTGTGTGTGATTGATGGCTTGTTTATTTTGTGGAAATTCATGACCGGTTTCGACCCGAAACCGGTCGTAACAATAAAAATCTAGTGGAAATAAGACAAAAGAGTGTTCTTTCGTTTCATCAAAGTATCTTACTTTTATTGATTTACATGATTCGTTTACTAAACTTTTTTGTTTTATTTCGTTTTAAGGTCATCACAAGAGGAGGCCCCATTTTGGAAGACCGTTTCGTCGTCCAATTAGGGTTGTTGTTTATAGGAATAAACAATTTCAATCAATGACCAAATCCGTTTTACATCATCCACTAATAAGATATAACTAATATTGTATTATATATTTCAACATCCAATAATATATCGTTGTGAAAAAAAGTTCAAGTTTATATGAAATATTATTTGAATAAAAATGTCTGTTATTTCACTCGGGCGTCGCCGAGTTCCTCCACGTACCTCCGCGTTAATTGTAATCCGGAAGCTGAATTCCTCCACGGTACCGAAGGGAGAGGGATTATAGGATTATAGAAAGATATTAAAAGAATAATTTTCTACTTACATTTATGTTTGTGCGTGGAAATCAAATATATAAATTTTGCGCCGACGATTAATTATTTAGTCTGATCTAACCCGAACAAACTAACCTTACGTAGACACTTCAGTGCTTTTTTATTAGGAAAGAGACAAGCTTGTGGGACATTATGGGTCAACTAACGAACATATCCCGCTCCACATTTTGTAACGCGCCTCTCTCTTAGTTCTTCCATATCATTGAACTGTTGCACATGGTAAAGTTTTTTCTCCTGGCTAAACAGTTGTTCCTCTGAAAAATTAGTTATTTTCCTTAATATATCTTCAGGTTGCTGAAGAAATTAAACTTAAGATCTCCAAACTGCCCGTCTTCATGTTAGCTTGTGCCCGTGAAGTTTATACACGACATATTTTTGTCTGTAAGAGGAAGAGGAGGCAGTGTATTTGGAAGCTCTTTTCATTTCCGATTCGAAAGTTAGGTTAGGATAATTCTTGTCCTTTCTCCTTTACTATATGTACATTTTTTGTCAACCAATTTAGCAAACAGTATGGTCCTGGTTACTGAAATAAAAAAATACGATAAATTGGGTCAATTATTATTATTTAAATTCGACCTACACGTCCTCTGCAATGAATATTTGAACAAAGGTTAGGTGTGAAAATGACTCTTTAGAAAACGTTTTCAACTTGACTGAAAATTTACCCGCTGCTTCGTTAAATCTCACGAGGTCGCTTTACCATCAGGAAAACGTTTAAAATAACTAAAGTTGTCACTTTAACGTTTTTAGAACGTTACTATTCCATTCCCAGAATATTACCACTTGTAGTCGGTTGAGTTAACGTTAGGACAACGTCGTAGCATGACCGGTGGTTTAGATGTATTCTAACTTGGTGGTTATTTGAATGTCTGTGAACCTTTTGACGAAACGCATTTTTAACGATACTGTATTTTTGTCAAGAGTGGAAAACAATTTCATTATCATATATCCAAACTTTTTCTCCAATTTTTCGAAAATATTATTCTTTAGCACTTTTCGGCAATCCACAAAGTTGAAAACTTGAAAGGACAAGGTTAAAAAACAGACGAATTGTACAAAAAGTTTATTCCAGTCAGCCTCAAATATCAAGTAACTTCAATAAAGCGTGTTAGTACTACTCCAGTCACCTGACATAGGAAATAACTATATAAAATAATATATCCTAAAAACAAGAGGCACATATTAATATTATGGCTGTAATTGGTTGATTCATATAGGTAATACAATTATTGATACTTACATTGGTCTATCTATATATGTGATGATATGAGACAAAGAAAAACGGTCTCGTGAAAAAGACATGATAAAATGCCACATAGAGGTGAAAATAAGCAGTTAGGATCATTCACCATAGTCTGGGATATATGAGTACAAATGAAACGATTTTCAATCTTTTGAGTAATTTCTGAAGAAATAACTGGAATAATTATTATTATTTTTTCCTTTTTACTTTTAATTCTTCAACCTTGAATCTTATAAACAATATACTAATTTTTGTGCCATCGTTGAAAAACAATTAAGTTTCGGTAAGGGTTCTTTTCAGCTATATTTACATTTTTACACATAACAGATTTAGAAAAAATACTAACACAGAAATGATATGAACAATGACAAACGTTACCCAAGTTAAATGCGGCTAAGCTATTCTAGTCATTTAATAAATAACATTATTGGAATTTTTGGTACAGGTTGATGAGATGGCTTCTTCTAGATTACTATCCAACTTATGATAGTTAGCGGAGTTTGGTCTCCTACCTCTGTATTGCCTCTTATTCCTTTTGCCCTCTAATACCAAGGCCATTACCTGAAATAAAAATTACTACCATAACAAACTTAGATAACAAATGCAGTATTTTGGTTTTATTTATTCATCAATTTATGTTATGAATACTTTTCAATATTTTCTTCAACGGTTGACGAGTTATAAGCGAAAACAGACTTTTTTGTCCAAAGCTAATCAGGTTGGAGTTGAGATATTTCTCAATGTTTCATTACCACTTCACCGACATGGCGCCCAACGTGGGGCGTACCGGACACAAAGCTAGCTCGGATAAAGTTTATATTTTTCTCAATACTTCATTCCCTCCTTATCGACTCTAGACTCAGGATGATTAACTTCCCCTCAGTTGGGTCATACTTAAGGTGTTATTGCCTTTTGGGTTGTATGCTGCGATCAATTAGTTTGTGTTACAAAAAAGGTAATTCTATATATGGGTGACGATCCGTAACTCGATAATAATTGTGAACCAGTTTTACAGACACCAGCATTCGAAATGTCGTGGGAACTTTTCAATCCACTATGACAATAAACACCAAATAATAATTATCATTGTGTATGACACGCGTATAATTCATAAGTATTATGAAATTATAGGCAACTTTTGAATTAAAGTAATTGTTTGTGTCTAACCTTTATCCTGTTGTGGTATCCCACATATCCGAGAACAAAGAACACACATATAACCATGAAATACGAGAAGAAATAAGAACCTCCGTCCAAGTCTTCCAGGTTTTCTTCATTGGCAGCAGTTTCTAGGGTATTTGATTTTTCTGGTTCTTTCGGTCGTTGTTTCACTGCTAAAACTAAATTGAAATATTTTTATGATTTAATAATTGAATAAGGATTGGTGATGAGCCGAGATTTAATGTGTTCTTCAAAAAGAAATTTAATATAATCAAATGGAAAGCCAACGAAAAATTATTTTGACATTTCTTGTCACTATGATGCCAGTCAATGCCAGTGTTAGAATATTCATTCCTTAACAAGTGATAGAATGAAAGAATACCTGATTCCTCAGATTTTTTTGTTTTATCTTTATTATTCTTGATAAACTTTCCCAACGTGTTATCTGTTCCATACGCTACTCTTAAATTTTGTTCATGCATAAATAAAGCTATTTTTTCCGTGGCGGTCCTGAATAAGTTAAAGTTCTATAATATATGTCAAGGTTTCTAAGTAGTTTTTTAGCAAGAAACATGTCGCAAAGACATTTTGTGGAAATTTTAATCGTGTTTTACCTTAGTGTCATAACTATGGATTTCCATCAAGTAACGGCCACGTCAATTCAAAATTATTAGCATTAGCAACTACATAATTACAACTCATTTAACAACTTTTTATTTTTAACATTTTTACATACCTGGTGCTGTCTGAAGACCGTGGACTTTTTCTGGAACAACAAATATAAAATATTTATCAATTTACTAATAATAATATTGATTTTTATTTGAAAACATGAACAGGATATTCATAAATTCATTTGTGGAATTATCTGTAGCTGAAAGACAAACTTTAGTCGCTATTTTCCATTGTTCAAGATAACCTCTTGGGAGGTATCTAACATTTAAATGTGATTTTTTTGTAATATCTAACAGAAAACAACTACTTCCCTAGCTAAAGCCACGCTGGACGTTGAATTACATATGATAGATATTGTGAAAAGACCCGAACTAAAAAAGAAAAAATGAAAGTGAAAATTTGGATTTGAAATTTGCAATTTAAAACTGGGTAATTAAAAAATCAACTATCTGAATAAAAATGCAAATTTTTCACTCTTTGATTTTTTTCATAGAGTTTTCGGCTCCTGGTGAAACAAACATCGCCCGAAATGATTTTGCAATGTGAATTTAATGGCCCATGAATTGCAGAACAAAGACGAAAGGTGAAAATGTATCGTGCTCCACAGAGTGGGTCTGACCGGGACATTACTTATGAAAAATTGATAATAATAATAATAATAATTCTCCATCATGAAAGCTAATAAAGTGTTCTCTAAGGCATGGCCTGAGCAGATGAGAGGATTATGTAAAAGTCATTTACAGTGGAACTGTAATTGAAGCAAAAAAATGTTACATACCTGGTAGTTCCTGTTGCTCATGTTCTACGTCAGCGTCTGAAAAATACAAAGGTAAATAACCAAAAGTTCAGACAAAGAGAGAATCACCGAGTTATAAGTAGTTTCCAAGCTTGATGGCCCTGGACTAGGGGATGTTATGCTAGACTTTCCATAGGCATACAGTATCGGAATTTATTTATCTGGGGTATAGACAGAAATCTACGCGAGCAACAAGGAAAGCAATAATATGATAATACACATAAACAGGAGATGCACTACTGTGCGCCTCTGTGTATGTCATTTGTGCGCAAAACGCGCTGTCGTACTATTAGTTTTGGCCCAATTGCAATTTGAATAATTTTTTTGCACCATTTTGCAGCGTGCCTGGATGCTCTAGTGATGACATTAACAGTTGAAAGACCTCCAGCCTAGCTAGCGCCACCTATTTCAAGCTTTCCAGTTTACCCGCCATTAAGTAGAATTTCATTGGCAAGAGCTCCAACCATGAAAGTATATATTCAGATATAGAATTTGCGGCAAACGAAGCTATTCAAACCTTAGTACCTGCTAAATACCTGGTTTTATTGATACGAAAATGAAAATAGGCGATAATAAATTAGTTCTTGTTTTCTGTTCGACTGAATAAACTGAAATTTAATGAGAAAAAATGGTAAAGAATCTCATTATGAAACTCATATCAATATCACAATGTTTGACATTACACATTGGTAGTAGGTAATGTCATTCATAACTATCACATACCTGGTGGTTCATCATGTTCATTCTCCATATCAGCGCCTGAAAAATTCAAAAGTAAATAAGCAAATGTTTAGACAAAGAGAGAATTGTTGACTTATAAAAAATAATAGATGATTTTAATGACCTCCCATAAGAAATCATAGAGAGAGAGAGATACTTTATTATTCAAAGATGTTCTTATTGACAAAGCTTGTTTCCAAAAAAAAATCCCAAGTATAAAAAATAAAACAATAGTAATACCAAAACAAGTAAGTTTAAAAAATATGTTAACAGTTAAAATGAAATAATCGCAACAAATAGTTCTAAAAATATCCATCAACATAGAATTGTTTTCTTTTTTTTGTTAAAATTGTTATTTTCGTCATCCAGCTGCCCCCTTACCACCAACCCTTAGAAGTCGAGAGACTTGTGTAAGCTAGAGAAGACGCAGCCCTTGCCTTTTAACGTGTGATGCCATGCACGAGATAAAATAAATAATTAAAATTTACGTAAAAGATAATCAGTCCAAGCCTATACATATAAATCTGACAATGCTCGCCATTAAAAACTTGGTAACACTATAAAAGGGTCTATCCAACAGCAATTATAAAGTAAATGTTAACAACAAGTAAATTTGAAAAAAATACCCATCAACATTTCAAATTATTACATTTTTAATAAAAGATTGTCAATACAAAACAGTAAAATAAAGAGGATCCCAAAAACTCACCTTGATCATCATCCTCCAGGTTCCCAAAATCGTCCAGTTCCCTATCAGGATTCAACGACATACCTTCATCCTTCTCAGCATTGATTTTATCATTTGTGCCTACCTCTACCTGGACTTCATTAGGTAAGACCCCAGCAACAGAATTTGCTTCTATATTATTTTGTGTAGCTAAGGATATCTTGTTTTTAGCATTTTTAGTGTTTTGATGACTTGGGAGGTACTTGGAATCCTCATGATATTGTCCAGGAACTCCAGTTTGGAGAGTTTCTCCCACAGTCTCCTGTTTTTTATGGGCATTTTCAATACGATTAGGTTGTGGTTGAATAACACTGATATTTTTATCAGCTTTTTTAGAAAAACCGTGTGATACAGCACCAATATGTGAATCAGTTTTATTTACTCCTAATTTGGGACCATTTGAACTATCATGGGTTTCTCCTGCTATATGAACCATAGGTTCATTAGCCTTTTTCTCAAGTTTTGTATCATTCACTTCTGGAGATGGTTTTTCACCTATTGATTCAGCATTCCCATTTGATTTTTTTTTATCAACAGTATCAGCCTGCTGACCGAGAATACTTGCTCCTGGAACGGAATGTTGTACACCTTTTGTTGTATCTGAATCTGATGTTATAGTTGTTTTTGGTACTAAAGAACTAATATTGAAGTGAGCAAAATAATAAGCCAGGCTACATTCCACAACAGGCTCTGTCATTTCATAATCAGTACACAATTTTTCACACTTCCCTTTAGTTATGATTTTCGATAAGTCATATTCCAATTTTTCATTTGCAGGGAAAAGATTTTTGCAAACTTGTTCGGGTGTGTAATTATGTATGGGTTTCAAATCCAACTTAACATTAGATACATTTAGTTTCATAATATATCCACAAAATGAGATTAAATGGTCATGCAAAAGCAAGCACAGGACTTGTTTTTCATTGTCTTCTGTTAACTTTATATTGGTATAGTTCAATTTATTCCAAACAGTGCACTCTTGTTTTTGGAGAGGCTTCAGTTCGTCGAATAAAGTATCAACAACACTCAAGGGGCACATACTCTTGATAGCTTCTCGAAATTTTGACTTTTCTGTCACTGGCGATTGGCGCGGTTCTGGCAGCAAGATGGCTGAGGCAAGACTAGCAAGAGTTATTAGCAGGAATGATCCTAACACGAATACGTTCATGGTTCTGTAATACAAATATTTTTCTGAAAATTTGAGGTTACCAAAGGCAAATGGATAACAATCTTTGAAATAAATAATCACCTGTTTTATTATGATTCCAAATTATTTTTTTTCACATCTCAATATTGAACCACATAAATTGATATGAGATTCAAATTCGAAAAACAACTCAAATTGTATTATTTATGAAAATTTGAAGTTATTGTCAAGTCAAAAGTCAAGAATGTCAAGGAAACGTAAAAGTTAGATGTCAAATCAAAAGCTGCGTTTTTTAGTTAATTGTCTCAATTTGTTTTTATCTGAAGTTTATTTTATAATAAATTATGTGAATGAGTGTTGTGATGTTTGCCGTCATTCAAATTGGTATGTGCATTGAAATAAATATTAAGTGTTTGTGTGAAGTCTGCCGTTACGCCACATGTACATTACATTGCATATTATAAAAATCTATAGATTTTTTATGGGTTGAGATATTGCTTCGAGCAAGATTCCCCCTTCATCCTACGGACGAAGTCAACGATAATTACGCCGGTAACCAGGTCGGGGCGGATTCCCGTTTACCAATAGAAGAAGGGGCTGGATAATAGCGACGTTCTCTAAGCTCTTCCAAGAATTCAAAAAGAGAAGAAGATGATAACACATCGTTCCCGGCTTCCCGCGTTCCCGCTAGGTGGCGCTAAATATTCAGGGCGAAACAATGAAACAATCTAATGGTGATCAGCTGCTAAATTCCAGAAGAGACGGTAGTGTTTAATATCATTCTCATTCAAATTTGAATGAAGTACTCAAGATATCGAAAGTTGAAATAAATTTATCAGACATTTTTATCAACGACGACATTGCCATATCTGGCATAACATTTTGTTTTCAAATGGAAAATAATGTTAAGGAACTTTGTCTTCTATTGATAGTACATTCAGCATTGCAGCACTGAGCAAATACGCTTAGTATTGGAACTTTAGACTTTTGCTGCCATTTTAAGTTGACTTATTCTCAAGGTATGAAAACCACCAAACTCAATTTATTATCCAAAAATCGATTAGTAATAAGAAAACACTTGAAATAGATACATTACTGCTCATGACAAGAATGACCTAATCGACATTGTATCAGTTCAACAAAATAGTTATAGAAGTCGCAACCATTGTCTAAAGAAGAATAGTCAAGCAACGCCTGTGCTGAATGCGTTGGATGGCTCTCACTAGAGCCATCTATAATATTTTACTGGAAATATTAAAAATGTATCCAGTAACGTGGCGCCGTCGTTGGATGGCATGCAAAACTATACTTCTGTCTCTTTTTAAAACAGAACGTCATTTTCATTCAATTCATTGTGTAAAATGTGGAGTTTAATCAATGGCAAAAGTTGACCAGTAACAATAAAAGTTTGCATTCGGATGTTTCGAATACCAGATATATGATCATTTTTAATAATTATATCTGTATTACTTGTAAAGCTTGTGTTCTGTTTCACTCACAAGTAACTATCTACGGTCTATCTAATGGAGTCAAAACTACGGGTCAAAAGAAGCAACTTTCTTCATTAGAGTTTTTTTCTGGCTCTTCAGAGTGAACTACAAAACTGGGTTGAATATGTCTAACGCTAATTATGGAAAGTACTTCCTGCGAGTGGATTTTTCTTGATTGTTGATGTGATAAATATTAATTTCCTTCAATTATATCAATTATTGTGTACATTACTACAGGGTGAGGCAGAAAACGCAATTTTTATGAAACTCGTTGATTGACTTCCCTCCCAATTGTGGGCGTTGACCTTCAATCCATTTTTGTAGCTGACCCTGTAGAGCCAGAAAAAAAGTATAATGAAGAAAGTTGCTTCTTTCGACCTGTAGAATGATGAATCCAAAAATCAAAAAACTCTATCGTGCCCCAGGAATACATGTACCTATCCAGTGCCATGTCCTTTGGCGGGTGTCCATTTCATTAATTTGGGTTCATTACGACATTTACAAAAGAAACATTTAAGATAGCGGTTTATGGACTTTATGGTTAGATTCTTACAAAATTGATGAATTTATTAAATTCGAAGATTAAATTCTGTGATAAATGTCCGAATCACTCCATGAGAGATATCCAGAATTATTGAGATAGGACACCACTCGCCTATGACTCATGGTTTATCATCTCATCACAATCAAATATCCTCTTTTCCGTACTAGTTGCAAAATATACTATTTCATCTTCTATATATGAGTTCTCAGTGCTTATTGGTCTTCGGATTGAAAATGCAAATGTTCATGATTTCCAATCAAGAATGTCCTCTTATTAAGGCTGGCTGTAGGCATGAAACAAGGTTACCAGCAGTTCAAGTTAACTCTTTTTGGTTGTTAGTACCTTAACAACTGATGTTTAGTTGAACTGTTGGTGAATTTGTTTGGTACAACCCACCCTTATAGAGGTTATTTCAAACGGTCTAGTGAAACTCCATTTTCAGTCGCAGATAATGGCACAGCTGATTTTACTAATGATTCAGTTAATAACTTCAATGAACTTAGGTTCTTTGTTTTGATAGTAATCCTTGAGTTTTTTTGCATAAATACCTTCCACAACCTGAAAACAAAATCATTGGTAGTCCTTGGACATATTCCTAGACATTGGACAGGAGAAATCACCCTGAAAATATTTGTGTGAAATCGAAAAGTTACTGAGACATAGTCTCTGAAAATCATCAACTTTCAGCCTCTAAATTTATTTCATTTAGTTGTTTTATGCAAATTCAGAATACAGTAAGTTAATACTTTTTTCGAAGAAAACAGGATTTGGTTTTGAAAAGAATGTGCCCTTCCACAAATTTATAGATTCTATAGTTTTTTTCAGGTTGTAGGAGCTGATAATCATGATAAAATAAGAGAAACAATGATTCTGCAAACGAAATTACTTTCAAGCAATACTTGAATTACTTTTTTGAACAGTTGCAATGAAAAACGCCACAATTCCTCAATTTTTTTTAGTATGAAAAACCATCAAATAATAATGTAATATTAGTATGGTCAAAACCATATGGAAATATTATTCTGAATATGTGTAAGAAAACGAAATAATAACAATAAGGTGCTTCTCAAAATTTTATTACCTAATTATGTTGTAAAATACTGAGTTTGACATTTTTTGTCCCTTTCCTTGTTTTAATTCTATTTGAAATATCTTTACAATATTTGAAAACTTGTGTTCTTAATAATAGATCGACAATATATTTCCTGTGTTCTCTACATTTTTCTGGTGCCTCAAACCATTCGGGAAGAGACTTGGAAAGTTGTACATTTACTTTTTTTCTAATATGGGTGATAATTTTTTTGGTACAGTATCTTTTGATATACTGATTATAGCATTGAATTGTTATAAATGTGAATTTCCTCATCAGGTTTGACGGTGTTTTCAAACCACTTGCGTTTTCAATATTATAATTTTTATAAAAAGTCAATAATTCTTCATCATCTGCTAAATTATCCTTGCTTTGTAAAATAACACTACAGTCATGACATTTAAATGTATCCGTACATTTTTTCACCAAGTAACCAGCAAAGTACACAACTGAGCAGGATTCTAATGTTGCGGATGAAAAATTATCAACAATGACATTTAATGTTTCAGATGCTTCACTTGAATATGAAGAAGAATCCTCCTCCTCCTCCTCCTCCTTTTCATTGAATAACTTCAAGGTGGTCTCTAGAGAACTGTCCTCTGAAGTATTAAAAATATTTTCATCCTCATCCAACGATCCTGCAGAATTCGCAGCTTTTGGTGGTCTCATTAAATTCGTCACAATATTCAACTTGAAGGCTGATCTGAATGACATAACAGTTGGATTTCTATTGTATCCACCTTTTTGCCTGAATATTGAGAATTGGTTCTCTAATGGGTCCTGTATGAGCCGCCCAGTAAATAAAAATGTTTGTCCTTTTTTTCTCTCTTCTGCAGCGAATAATTTCACTGCATTTATTGTCTGCAATATGCCATTGAAGCTCGGAGGTCGGGTTGGATTTCCTTTGGAGTTCACCATTATCAACTTTTTAAAAAGATCATATGCAGTGTTGAGTGCCCTCAAGACTTCAGGATTTTCCAAACTCAAAACCCGATTACATGGTTTCTTTGAATGAATTCTTGTACTATTCAAAGCATCGAACATCTCATCCACGGTCTTCACAAAGAATGCAGTGTTTTCCCCTGTAGTGGAAATCAGCTGGCCAGTACGCAAAGCTGTTTTGATTGCTGAATACACACTATGGCTAAGTAATTGTGCAGCCAATTTAACTCTCATTTTTTGAAAGTTATTGGGATTCAAATGAATATCTGTTAATTTGATCAAGGCTTTGCCTGTGGAACTCTGTTTATCCAATTCATAAACTTTCCTTATGTCCGAAAAACGAATAAAATTGCCATTTAGCAGAAAATCGTGGGCGATAAAATTGTTTCGGACACATTTTAATAAATGAGGGGCATCAAACAAAGCATAATACTTTTGAGAATCCAAAAAAAAATATGGCTTTTCAAATGATACTCCCAACATATCATAAAATTGTTGATTCCTTGATGAAAGGTCACAAGTCATCCCCATAGGTTCCAATCCAGACTCTTTCACTTTTCTCAATGTTTTAGTCATAATATCCATTAAATTGTTGGCACTCACACCGTCATCAGAAACAAAATAAGCAAGTGGCAATTTCCAAGGAGAATAAATGCCTCTTATCATAACTGCCAATGCCTCATTTGCAGGTACAGCTTTTCTACCAAATTGTCCAAGATCTTGAAAACCCTCAATGATGTCTAGCTGTTTGTTGTATTCAAGATTTCTCTTGATGGCCATTTCATCAAACAATATAATACATTTTCTTTCATTAATCAACATGGTGTCAGCTTTCAGTGCCAATCTGGAAAATATTTTTTTATTGAATCCTGGTTTGCAGATGAAATTTCTGACCCAGCTTCTGACAGTTGAAACAGATGGTAAAATAAGACCTTTTCTTCTAAGGTATCTGTACGTTGAAGGGCCTTTATAATAGATGGATAACGCAGTCCTTTTTTCGGAAGGTAACCAAGATGATCTTTTTTTGTGTCTTAGCTGCATATTTACTAATGATTGGGAAAACTGGGAAATATCATTCCTCACAGATACTGTTGCTGAAAGTTGAGCCTTCCAAAATTTTTTTTTCGCATGAGAAAGTTGAGTTTGGAGATTATTAATCTTCTTCTTGGAATATTTTAGTTGCTCTTTCAAAGATGCATTTTCTTCCTGAACTGATGGCAACGTTCTTTTCCGAGACGGTGCAACAGGAAAGTTTTGAATTTCATTCAACCATTCATCTGTAGATTCACTTGAAATCGTTTCTTCAAAGACTAACTCACTTGTTGATGGCTGATCTTGCTGTTTTGAACCTCTGCATGGTGCACCGTATGTTTTCCTAGCCATACTTTGTTCAAAAATCAAATTTTCGTTCTCAGCATCTTCACCCTCGGATTCATCTTGTAACTGATATTTGTCTGGGACAGCATCTAATGGCAACCGTTTATATCGAAGGAATTGTGGTTTGAAATGCCGATTGCACAAATACTTTGTACTTAGTGATTTTGGGCTCAGACCAGGCAATGTGATGTTGCCTGAAAAAGGGAAAAAACCAATTGGTAACTCGTAAAATAAAAAGTAAACAAATCTTTTTTTTTATTTTCACTATAGGACACAGAGGTTATTGTAAGGTTAAGCTCTTAAAACAAGTTAAATCTTATTTTATTTTCACGTATTTCTATCCAAGAAGTTGAGAGGGTACTTCAAGAAAAAAAATTAATTGATAGGGAAATGTATTTTCTAAGCAGTTTCCATAATATTTTGAAATTACATATTAATGATTTTATTTACTTGCAAGATAAACTCTTCAATTATTTATAACTTGATTGTACAAAAACTACACATCGGACAAAAACCATCTTGCGCACAGTTAAACTACATGTTATTACCTATCAGTTTCCTCTTTATTGTTTGTCCAGCTTCAGATTTAAAAAAATTATGATTTTTCAAAAATTTCGATGTTTTTCCCGATTTTCTCAGTGAAAAATGCACCGTTCCGGTCGCATTAAAAACTATTTTGTAGGTTTTTATAATTTTCTACAAAAGTTCCATTGACTGTAAAACGATTAATTCAATACTTACAACCAAAGAAGTTGTAATTTTTTTCACTATTTCTTCTTCAAAAATTTCCAAAAAGCGATTGTGCTGGGGCGAAAACCGGGATTTTCATTAACGAACTATCTTATAAAAATTATTATATGTCATTTGCGCCTTGTATTTTGTGTAGAAAAAAACCTCTATAGCTGGGTCTCATATCATTAATCACTAGCAAAACTTTAATATACCTGAGATTTTCAGTAATATCAATATGAGAGTAGGGCTCATGGAGAATATTAGATCCATTGATAACTTGCCATAAATACAATTTTAAAACTTGATATTATATTTTGGGAGCTGTTAAGTTTTCTTACCTGAATGGATTATCCATTGTTTACATCTTGTGGGGTCTTTGACTGGAAAACGGAATAATCTCAAACTAGGGTCTTTCCTAGTTGATAGTCCACAATTGCTGTAAGCACATTTATGGCCAGACATCTAAAAAATTATTAGAGACAATAGTAATATGCTTGTATATGAATAATGTCATTAAATTCAGGTGGTGAATACTTGTCATGTTTCATATAAACGTGTGACCAAACTAGCTTTGGTTTCAAGCAAGGATGTGTCAAAGTTTCAATAAAAATCTATATATAAATATATATAATTTATTAATTACTCAAAAGTATTTTTTGCCGAATTTTATGTAACCTAGTGGGTTTGTTAGCAGCTACAAGAGGCTTCTTTTTATTAAAGATTCCAAATTATAAGGAGCAAAGGGTCAAATGATTGGAATTTATGGTAAAATAAATTGTATACCACTGTTGTTTTCTGAATTTCATATTTTTAACAGATTAAACAATGAAAAATACCTACAATTGTCTCATAATGCCCTGATTTTGAAATAGCACAACATTATCAATGGAAGGATTGCCATAATGAATTTATTTCTACCTGAGCTCTTTAATTAGTTTCGGCATTAATGGTCTGGTTGGTTATCGTGTTTCAGGGTGTATTATTGTTGTCAACTGTTCCTATCAAAACTTAACATTACCCTTTTGCAAAAAATTAAAAAGAATTTTAAGAAAATAAGGAGTGTCTCAAAAAAGATCATTCAAATAACTTTTAGAACATTAATGATGCGTAGCCACCATTTCTACGCCACTGATTTTGATCCGATAAAGTTCAGTTATTTCAAATTCACTGCATTATAAGAAAGTTATATATTCCATTATTTATTCTGAAAAAATATGAAACTTGGTGGAAAACAATGATTTTTACCATAAATATCAATCAAATAACCCTCTGATAGCTATTAATAATTTGAAATATAACTTTATGAACTGAAGCCTCTTCTTACTGCTAATAACCACACAAGGTTTAATCAAAATTAGCAAAAAGTTATTAATGAAAAATCTATTTTTAACTGAAACTGTGACGCCTGCTACTTGGAAATGAAGCACGTTAGGACATACGTTTATATGAAGTTTCCTTCATAAAATATGACAAGGAATCACCACTTGAAATTAATGATATTATTTAGTATACACCCTGTAGGTATATATGGTCCTTCAATTTCATTTGGTGTTGCTTTTTTCAAATCGTGAATAAATACTAAACATTTCGTTATTAGAATAATTAACTGAAGGATAGTTCAAACAGCAAATAATGTATGAAATGTAATAATTAAAATAAATCAAGAATAGGGACAATGAAAATGGTTTATATATACCAAGTACCTATGAAACAATCAAATCGCAGCTCTTTTGGCAATGACTTTTCAAATCAATAGTTCAACAAATCATATTTTAAGGTTTTAGGTGTTGCTAATGCTCTAGGTTAGAATAATTGGAAACCATGAACTCATGAACATTTCAGAATAAAAATGATTGTTGACCATCTTTATTTTGTTTCTTATTTTAGGTAATTCTAATAACAACGGTTTCATAAAGATACGCATGTTCAACTTTGTTGTTTAATATATTTGCTGTTTAAAGTCTCTTTTAATATTTATGCAACTCAATAATATATTTAACACATTTCACATATTATATTAAACAATTTCTTACCTTTCTCCTATGTTTCGTCACAACTCACACTGTCTTATAAAAGTACATATACCACAAAACAAACTACAAAAGTTCACACAAACTTATCACGACTTGAATTAATGAATCACCAAACAATTGAAACATCCAAATAACACAAAAGACAAAAGTGATGAAAGTTAGCTTCGCTTTTCACCTCTTGATCGCTTGCTAATGGCAAGGGGAGGGGAAGCGTACACGGAGCCAACCAAAAACACGAAATAATATTCATTCATTACTACCAACACTACGATTACTACGACACTCTCCATCTCATTCGTTTGTCTCTTTTTTGGGGGTAACCGGAGTGGCGCCATCTACTAATAAACCCCATCGCCATCCAATAATAAGCCCATAAGGTTGACTGACTATTCTTCTTTAGACAATGTCGCAACCTTACCGCAGATTGGGTGCGACATCTATAATTATTTGGTTGAACTGATAAAAAGTAGACTACATTGTATCAGTTCAACCGAATAGTTATAGATGTCGCAACCTTACCGCAGACTGGGTGCGACATCTATAACTATTTGGTTGAACTGATAAAAAGTAGACTACACTGTATCAGTTCAACCAAATAGTTATAGATGTCGCAACCTTCGCGCAGACTGGGTGCGACATCTATAATTATTTAGTTGAACTGATAAAAAGTAGACTACATTGTATCAGTTCAACTAAATAGTTATAGATGCCGCAACCTTCGCGCAGACATCTATAATTCTTTGGTTGAACTGATGAAAAGTAGACTGATCTACTTTTGCGACATCTAATACTATTCGATTGAACTGATACAATGTACATTAGGTCATTCTTGTCATAAGCGGTAATGTATCTATTTCAAGTTTTTTCTCATTATTAATCGGTTTTTGGATAATAAATTGAGTTTAGTGATATTCTTCAGTATACATAGCTTGAGAATAAGTCAACTTGAAATGGCGGCAGACGTCAAAAGTTCCATTACTAAGCGTATTTTTTATCAAAAAACAAAGAATTGTGCAAAACATGATGTCGTAGATAAAAACGTCTGACAAACTCATTTCAACTTTCGACATCTCGAGTACTTCATTCAAATTTATGGAATTTAGCACTTTAGCAGCTGATCACCATTATATTTTTTCGCGCCATCTGGCGGTAACGCATTTCGCGAATAGAGAAATTAAAAAGCAAAGTCATTCCAGATATATGATATATTAGTTATTTACTATTTTATTAAATTAATGTTTTGATTTCCCGAAGAAGTTTGATCAGTTATGGGTGATTATTTTAGTGAAATGGGTTGGACACCTCTTGGAGATGGTGAAACTCCAAACCATTTTTTACATATGGCACGACTATTTAGGGATTATAACATGTTTGACGAATTAAATGTATTGAATGGCGAGAAACTTGCTCCTCCTGCATCTAAAAGTGCAATCGAAGCAATTCCCAATGAAAACATTACTTCAGATGGCAAGTCACTATATATTTACTACTCTAGTAATTATAAATTTGTTTCAAAGCATCTAATAGACAATCGTACAGCACAGAAACAGAAAATGATTTTATTTCTGACATTTTCAGGTTCCCAATGCCCTGTGTGCCTAAAGGAACACGTCAGGGGGGAGACTGCTAAAAAACTGCCTTGTGGTCATCGATATCATAAGGATTGTATACTGCCGTGGCTCTCTAAGGTACAGATTTTGTTGATAGTCCTTACTAACCTTAACGATTTCTAACATTTCAGACAAACTCTTGTCCACTGTGCCGATACGAGCTCCCAACAGATGATGAAGATTATGAAGCTTGGAAAAAAGAGAAGAAAAGGGCCATAGAGCGAGAAGCTGAAATAGAAAATCTTCATAACTCAATGTTCTCTTAGAAGCACAAGTAATACTGAGTATACTGTGGATCAAGCTTATTTATGGATTGTTGACATCCAACTATTAATTGGACTCGTTAGGTTTCAAAATGGTCAAGGGTTACATCAGACGCATACATTCCATGAATCAAATTTGTACTATTCTAATCTGTAGTTGAATCATTTGTTTGTACATCCTAACTTTTTAACATTTTTTTTGTAAATTTTTATTATTCCCAACAAATATATACAAATAATAATGTATAAAAATCATAATAAATGAACAACATACTCTACAGGACACTGCTCATAAAATAATATATGTGCTTCTCCACGGAGTTCAAGAATTTTTGTCGGAGAATAAATTAAATAGTAAATTTGACAATGTCGAAGTACCCTTCTCTCCAAATATTTCCAGCATTGTAAAATTCGTAATAAGTGATTATTTTTGCTCTTTGATTTTCAACAGTAGATTTGGTTCCTATAATTAAAAATATGGTTTTGAAAAATTGTATATCTTGTCCTTGCCAAGCAGATTCAGGTAAGAGGAACTAAATACAACGTTGACCAAGAGACTCATACAATTCAATCATTTGAAAAAGTTAATTTTTCCTCTCTTTTAATAAAAGGCATTCTGGTTACAAACAATTTTATTTAAAAAATATATAATTCTGGGCGTTGATATACCTTTAATGTTCACAGAAAATTGATTAATGCTGATATATGTTTATGGGGTTATAGATTTGCATATGACAAATGATACATTTATTACTTTTCGTCGTCCTCTATAAAAAATTACATTTTACGTACTATTTTCCGGACAAAAAATCGACTATTTTTGAAGGCAAATACTTTTCGTCCGCTGTGGTCACTATGCCGTATCAGAGTGACCAATGCGGACGAAAAGTGTTTGCGAACGAAAAGTGTTTGCGGACGAAAAGTGTCTGCAGACAAAAAATACTTTCCTAAAAAAATGTCGATTATTCATGCGAAAATTAGTAGGTAATTTTTAGAGGTCGACGAAATAATGTAATATGCACCTCGGCGAAACACTGTTTATTGTCTGTCTCGCTTGCTTACTAGCCTCGGCTGCGCCTCAGCTATCAATGTAAATGCTTGATGTCGTTTCAAATTCAAATTACGAATTCATGCAAAGGCATTCTTTTGGAAATAGTCGACTCTCATATTTTTTCGATCGATTCACGACATTTTCAAATTAAATTGTTCAAAATGATGCTCCTATGCGTCCATCAATAAAAAAGTTATAAGAGAATAAGATTTAAATTTCTAATGAACCTTCAAAATATTTTTTTTCACCTTGAAAATTAAGAATTGGTTCTGAAAATGAAGACCGAAATTTGGTGTCCAGGTGTACTTTTTGAATGTCTATACAGTGACAAATCATTCCAATATTAAAATAAGCATTCTTCCATCTTAAATTGGTACTGTATAACAAAACCCAACGGTTTTAAGGTTTACCGTGATGTATTAACTTTTTAAAATATTTATTCACGTTCCCGTTTGTTTCATAATGGTTTGTTTGATGAAAACTTGATTCTGTGATTTCTGGATTTGTTTATATATTTATACACAAATTTGTTAATCTTCATGATACCTTCGATATTTTACTCCATTTGATTAATTTATATATACATTTGTTACTTATTTTATACAGTCTTCATGACTGACACATATATTTATACACTCAATATATATTGTTTCTTCAAATGGGAATAAATATTATTATTCCATTGGCGTAATGTAGAGATCCATATTAAACATCACAGAATCATGTCCATATATATTTCCTGGCATATTCAGGGTACACATCTTTCAAAAAAAAAAAAAAGACATAGTACATACATAACTTAAATTCTTACTATTGACTAGAAGTTAATAATCGGACAATCTTTTGAATACATTCCCAGGATGATATTATAAAACATGTTTGTTCAAATACAAAGTGTGCTTCGATCTCATGTGGCTTCTCAGTGTGTCGATTCGACTGTAGGTGGCGGGACAGTACGGGCAGAAGGAGCGCTGCGTCGTGTGCGAATGGAAGTGGTGCCATCTGTTGGTGACTTCTTTGCTGCACGACTTGCACCGCCACAAAAGGATGTTCGTTGGTGATGGTTCGAACATTTCGACGTAGGTAAGGTTTGAGCCAACGGTGGTTTCTGTAAATGATAATAATAGTTATTGGATTTACTCAATTTATAAAATTTCGGTAGGGATTTGAATGTACGTAAATTTTATCCCAAAAGAATTTAGCATGTGCGATATATTTGGCAACTTTTTAAAAACAAAATTCATTTCACCTCTAGAAATAGAAGCTACCCAAAACACCAAAACTACGTCACTTTCACTCGACAAAGTTAGCATTCTCAAGAGTTAAATATATGCTTACTAGTAAGCGCGTATAGCTCTTTGATAGCGAAACGCGCGTCGCGTGAAAGTTACGTGTAGTTTTCATGTTTTGGATAGCTTCTATTCCTTGAATAAAATTCACCACTAATAGTTATTATTTATTTAGTATCCATTAGCAACGCCCAAGTAAAGCTTATATATACTTACATGACCTAATCTAGATATCGAATCTAAATGAGGTTAAATGTATGCAAATATTCAAAGTCGAAAAATGTTCCAACCGGTCCTGGTTTTTACTCGAACGGGAAACGTAAGTGCCATCTATTGTATAGTTACCTATAACATTATATTTCCCAAGGCCTGTTAGTTTTCTGTAATAACACTCAGATAACAGTTTGTCTACTAGCCAACAGATGGCAGGAAGTGTACGCGATTCGAAATCTAACATTTTTAACATAGATTTGTTTCTATTCCAAAAAATAGTATATAAGGAGCTCAACAATTAATTCAAAACGGTTCAAGTAAAATTATTGTAAGTATGGGATAAACCACATTTCTCAGTTGGTTGTATTTAATTTGAATCAATATATAAAATGAAAAACCTTACCTTTGGCGAATCTAGGCGAAGTTTAAACATTTTGATGTGCAGGTCTTATAGAACACATCCAGATGTCCATCAAAAATTCATATTCATTAATTCGTTAGGAGTTGATAATAATAATAGTAATAATAACTTGTCTTTATTCATAAGATGCAGAAACATAAATATATAACATAATTATTTCCTAACAAAATAATCAACAAAGAGTTCATTATTTCGCACGCACTGCTTATTCAACTTTAAATATCTTGAAAATTGTTGACATCTTCAATACTGAAACCTACCTATCCATTTTTTGTATGAAAATTTTTCAAAATTGAGAAAGAAAAAATCTATATTATACCAGAGTCCGTCACAGTGGGGGAGGGCTGATTAGGGCTATCCCATGTGCTGTACGCCCCTGTTAGAAGATCCTCTTGATTCGTTTGAAACTTCAAACTGAATGCTGTTAAAATAAATAACATACAAAATTTCTTTACGAAAAGTTACTTTTCCGCGCGCTCGTAGGAAAAAAACCTACCATTTGTTCCGACGGCTTCAGAGATTTCATTATTCCTATTCAACATCTATTCTTGAATGGATTCGTGGTCTTCAATGTATTTTTAACATGTCTGTCGCATTTTTTCCATTAAGCAGTTTTTACATGATTAAGTAACAAACATCCAAATACGAAAACTTTCAGATTTATAATATTTGTAGGATTATATCTCCCTGAAATAGGAAACAGCTCAATAGGTAGAATAAAAAATATGAAAAAAATACAGATTGATAAAAAAACTATTTATGCGTTGCACCCTGTAAAAAAAATACAATCAAAGAATATCATGTAAAAACATTTATTTATTTTTTCAAAAGAAATCAAAAGAACCAATACAGAAAACAACAAATGATAGATCGAACATATTATAAATTTAAGGTACCCTGGTTACATATTTATTGGTAGATATATACAGATTTGACGTCAGGAATATATTGCAGCATCCAAATACATGACTTGAACTGATTGCAAAAATGGCCGAATTAACAAAATAATGTCCAGATACCAATTTATTCCTAACTTCATCCGGTATTTTCAAGATTGCACTAGAAAAAATATTCAAACTTATTAGTAAAAAGACGAAATATGGCACGCAAAATATATACAATCCATAAGATAATTTATGGATACCTATGTACCATAAAAGATAAAAATCCTCATTTTCATGATAAAAGAAATAACATTGAGTCTTTACTTAATGTTCTAATTATTCATATTTACACATAACGTAATTTTAAAAATGGTTTATAAATATAGGTACGCAATAAGTATAAGTAAATAAATGATTTCTCTAAATGACTAGTTGAATATATTTTGGCAAATGATTCTTTGGCTAAAATTCATTTTAAATGACTAGTAGAAACCATATTCGTTCCTCGAATATGACGTTTTGTAGTCCTATTCCAAAGATCAACCAAACACGCTCAAGATTGCAATCTAATAATATCGACATCATGGAAATTCCATGCTCTCCAATTATCCCACAAGAATAAATATCTGGCAGAACTCGGACTTTTATTTATCACGTTTCGCATGAAACACTTGAGTTGAAAGTGTTCCTTGGCGAATGAGAAGAGCTACGTGGGCTTTAATCCTCATTTGCTTCGATGTAAGCGCCCTCCTTGAATTTTCGTTTGAATGGACGCCTCTTTTCATATAGAACATTCGCATCGTTCCTCAAAATTGGACGGTGCTTAGTCCAGATGTGGTCAGCAATTCCCGATTTGGAGTTAAACCCAAGGCCAATGAACTGTTAATGTTGCTTACTCATTTTGGTGAGAAAGTTTCGTAAAATACTGTCGGCAGCTTTTGATGTTTGTATTTGTTTTCAATCCACCTAATCGTTTTGGAGACACTGATGTATGGAAAGTGGATAACTCGATAAGTGAGTTCTATGGGCAACACTGCAGTAATTCAAATACCACTTAGTCCTTTTATGGAGCTGGTAAAGATACCGCACTGATATTCGTCAGATATGATTCAATTTACTGTCAGATATAGGTATGCTTCATATCCTACTTTTTAGGATTATTGTGAAAAAGGGGTTTTCTGTGTTATCTAAATAACTCGATTTTCATTTAGCGAACCAGAACGTTCCATACAATTTTCAACTGGAATAAGACTAGAAAACATCTATATTTTCAAGTGATTCCTATAGATGAATGAGCATTTCTTTGACATGAGTTAATATCAGATTGATCACAGGGGTTTCAATTTCACTCTTGCATACAATCAGAAAAAAATGTTTCATATGAATAATATGAGTTGTTTCGTTTTTACGTATTTCTAGTAGATTCAACTGTTTAAATTTTTGTTTCGGAGCAAACCGTGACGGAAAATATTTCGTCACCCCGAATTTTCAATAGGTTCGGTTAGATCAATGTTTTCTAGTGACAAACATTTTTCAGTTTCCTGTGAAATTAATGAATTCAATTTATATTGTATCATTTGGCTTTCGCATTTGTGAAATCGCTTATGGCCATAATTTCTAGTAATGCAAAAGCTTGGTACGAATCTGAATGGAAAAAGAACATTTTTTCTGTCACACTGAATTGATCCGGGATTATACAGAATTCATTCTGTTTCACTCTATTCATATTCTCACTCATTACTAAATGAGAATTTCTATGAATCCAAAATGAGTCAGTTCGATAATGCAATTTGAATAAATTACCGAATATTTACATAATATATTTCAAGAATATGGAAAAAATTATTATCAACCATCACATGAGATCATTTTCAATACTGCTCAATAGTTCGTTCACTGAGAGGAATTATTTTAAATTACTGGCGCCAACATTATGAGAAATCCAGCATAGCATATTGTTTTTTCTGACCATGAGTTTTTTTCTATTTGTAAATCTCAGCTAAATCTAGCTTGATTCTTAAAAAAAGGAGGACTTTACATCTTTGCAATGAATTTTTCCGCCAAACAGTTTTCACAAATCATAACACTGTTACTTCATGGCATCATTTTTATTCACTACGGTCTAGTAACTTCTTATCAATATGGAACACTTCTCCATAGTTTTTCCAGATGTTTCATGATTGTCACTAAAAGAAATATCTCAATTTTTTCAAGAAATATTTGTGGGTATCTTAAAACAACTGATTAAAGTAACATGGCAGTTCTGTTATCAGTGTTGAGTATTATTTTACAAAGTGTGGTTGACATTTTTTTGATAATATACGCCAAAGTAAGCAACATTTGTTGTAAATAAAATCAACTGAACAGATAAGCAAATTCTCTTCTTCTATTATTTTTTAACCTAAAGATTCTGTTATAAAAATGTTTTCACCTGTTCATGTAGTTCGATATCATCAATTTTTTTATAACAAAGATGTAAAACAAAATTTTTATCAACCTCTTTGGGCCCTCTTTTATTTCCTTACTGATGATGAAATCCCAATTATCATGCCCTAAAAGAATTTTTTGTTGAACTTCGTTCATTGTCGTAAAATTATATGCATTACTCTGATGATACAAAACCAAACTGAAATAAATAAAATGTAAAAGCTACGGATTTTCATTTTAATTTCTGTAAAATTTGGTTCCAGAGAAACAAATGAATTTTGATGAATCCAAAATCTTCATCCTCACTAAGAATTTTGTGAACGCAAACTGTTTAGCGATACATATACGTAACACCATTTTTTCCAAAGCAAATTATTTTTCATTGAGAAATATATCAATATCCATTCAATGAAATATTTTTAGTATGAAATCATAGTTTTTGTTATTCATTGGTTGAATAAACGGATCTAGGCAGTTTCATCAAGAATTGTGGTGAAGATGAATGTAAAAAGCAAAAATGGTCTGAAAAATTGTAGAAATACAATTTTTGCATATATATACCAGTACTGTAATTGAACCATGTCTGTCGGTGAGAATAGCAACTTATCGACTTTTATGGCAGAATTTTGACGAGCTCTACATCCTGTTGGAAGAGACGCCTCTTCTGTATATTGCCTCTTTTCCAGGCAAAAAGAGAGAGTGCGGGTATATAATATCTGCAGAAAATAGTGATATGAATATTTGAATAGCAGGTTGACACCAATCGATCTAATGTGTAGTCGATAATAATTTTCGCAAGAATTCGTTAATCTAACAGCGAAGCACTAGCTAAGCAACCGTCGGATGTTTGGTCCGCATGTGAAGAAGAAGAGTATCACTCCGGGTATACACGGCGGGACAATGCGTACACGAGTACTGTCCGGGAAAATGCACGTAATAATGGTTTCGCGTATTGCTTACGATCTTCCCGCACAGAACGCACCTCCTCCTCTCGTCCATGGAGCCCACCCTTTGGAACAGCTGCGACACCTTGTAGCACTTCATATCTGTAACAAAAGAAGACGGCGTTATTCTTCGAACCGATTTTCTTCTTCGTTGATATTACCCATTCGAGAGTTTCGATATCCAATGGAGAGATGGCGTAGTTTCCATCGGGTACATACATGAAGTTCATGAAGACCTACATAACGAGGCCTGAGACTATTTCATTGAAACAGACCGAATGATATAATAATAAGCATGGATGAACATATTAGTACAAATACAAATGAGTTATTGAATAGCACGAATAATTCTGAAGCTACCCCCTCCACGTATTATCTGAACCATAAATGACCAGGGAAATAGGTATCGGTAGACACAAACCTAAACTCCCATTATTACCAAAAAAATTCAGCTGTGAAATAATTCACAACAGTTAACTGGGAACCCTATCAAATGCTACCCTGATGGCTTTCACCGTAAGAGGGGGACCCTCAAAGGAGTTTATAGATAATTTTCGAAGATTGGTCAAATAACCAAATATTTTTCAGGACACACGCCAACGGAGATTATCACCAAGCAGACATCAGTTTTGAGCTCCAATAATTTTTTTCTATACTTACTCAGGTATTTGACAAGACAGAAACTTAAGCCAAGCTCTAAAACAACTCGGATGATTGGATTATGAATATATGGAATCGAAACTAAATTCAAATTAAAAATTGAAAAAAAAAAGAAAATCTGTAATGTTCAAAATACATCGTGAGAACCGAAAAAAATAAGGTAGGAATTGATATTTCTTGAATTTCAGAATGCTTTATGCCCCTGGAAATACCTATTTAAGCAAAGCTTAACACGTTGAAGGACAGTGAGAGTATTTGGAAGGTACCAATTTGGACAGTACAGTTCTTTGAGAGATAACCAACTCATCTTTGAGTACGACTATCACTGTCTCTAAAAAATATATTTAAAATGCGTGACACTTCGTTTATGCTCGATTGTATTGAGACAGTGCCGATTAAATTCTCATATTGTATGGTAAACGCAAACGCTGAACGACGTTCTGTCAGTCTTGAACCTCCACCTGACGACGCAGATCAGCGTTGTGTCATATCACACCTTCAACGTGTTAAGCTTTACTTTTCGTTGAACTATTCACTATAGTTTTCAGCCGGGTTCTAAAGGGGACGCGTTAACAGCGAATACAGGACAGCTTTTAGCTTATTTTCACTACTCAGCATGTCTAACTAATCTTAACAGAAACTATATAAAAGTAAAAATTCTTCAAAGCAAAAAACTCCTGCGCATAAAAACATATCAATGTGAAAAATTTCGGAAGGAGACTTTCACTATGTAAAATAAATAAAATAATTAGTCAGCTGTCCCTTCAGAACTCATTTTGTCATGATAATAAGGGGAATATGATAAAGAATAATAAGAATAATCGGAGAGGTCTAACGAAACATACTTGGGACGGTGTTAATTATGTAAAATCAATCTGGATGGTAGGTTAAATGACATATTACGGCTAAACTTTATTATAAACATTTCGAACTGCGGTCACATTCTAAGTAAAATTTTTATAACCGCGAAACATAACTCAACCCAAACGTGGGCAAAGCTGAGTTTCTGCTCAATTATCTGCTTATATAAAATGTATATAAACAGGTAATTGCCGTGAAACAAGCGGCAGAAAAAAATATGCTTAGAATGTGACTCTCGAAATGTTTACAACGGAGTCTAGCCGTAAAATGTCATTGGGTAGGTTCCAGGTACATTTTATATAAACGCTTCATTACAATAAGACTACACCGGAACTATGTGAATCACTTATGGACCACAGAGATAATTATTGACTGTGTTTCTACCGAAAATATGTGTTATTCTGCATGGATCCATTCTAATACAAACGATATTAGGAGCAACCTCATGTTCAGTACAGTTTCAACGAAAGTGGGCTCTGCATACCTATTTTTCCTCAGTTGGTGAATCCAGAATGGCAGAAGAAAATACTATTCCATATGTGTCACTTGCTTTTATCTTGACACACTGCAGATACATTTTTCGATCTGGGGTGATATTATGAGCACCCGATCCTATGAGTTTGCCATTCATCGGATTTATGCAAATAGGAAAACCAATACAATTCAAAATACAAATTTTAAAGAATATCAAATCCGATAAATGTCAATTTCGCTACGGATCAAGTGTCGAGTGTTCATAATCTCTTTGTACAAGTCCATAGGGCATATATTTTGAAGATGGAACATTTTTCTTCCACCTTTCAAGTTTAACTGAAAGTCCGTTGTATAATTGGGTAAATGAAACAAAAACCCTTGAAACACACCATTTTTAATAAAAATTATTAAAATACAATATAAATGCTTTTTGATGAATGCATATTAATTCTTAAATAACATAAAGTTTATTATTTCAAACACTAAACTATGTTTAACTTTTTAAGTAACAAATAATTTGACATTGATCAATTTCAAAGCAAAAAGTGGTGTTGTAATATCTTATTATTCACCACACATTTGATCGTTGAGCACTGATGGGTTTTATCTCGCGATAGGATGTGTAAATGGAATATAAAATTTCAAAATAGACTTTCCTTTTGAAGAACGGTCGAATTTTGAACTATAACTAGTATAATAAATATAATTTTTCAAATTTCGATAAAAATTTTGATTTATGCCAATATCTTCGAATATTTCGATTTTATAAACCTTTCACAGACAAAAAATCTGCCAAAAATATTGCACATACATTGGCACAAGAAAAACATAAGATATTTTCTTCAGAATTTCAAATCGATCCGAGAATACTCATATCGATTTGATCACTGATTTTTTGAATAATTTGCAACTTGAAGGCAAGACTCGATGATTTAAGATCTTTTGAATTGTGAGACCAGCTTTTCTAGATCTAAAACAAATCCTTGGCGAATCTGATGATCTCACTATTCAAATGACAGTGTCTTAAAATAAGAGTTTTCCTATCTAATTTAATATGAATCAAATTCATAGTAAATGTATATGAAAATTTATTAAATAATTTTTTAAAAGCACAATAGATATATTAATATGTTTATATAAAATATAAATCAACTATCAAAAAGTTAACCGCAACCTTTAAACAACAAAATGTTATTAAAAACAGAATGAAACATGTTAACAATAACAAACTTACCGACCATATTTCACAATCAGATTCAACTGTTTTATACAATTGTACAATTTTCACGTCAACAATCATCAGGAATTAGAACAACTGCCACAAATGGAGCAAATATCGTTCTAGTCCCATTGATGCAGTGACCGGAAGAAAGTAGGCATCATATGGGAATTAAAAATGGGCATTGAAAGAAATCCCAAAAGACGTTGAACAGTGCCGTTCGTCTTTTTGTGTTTGGCGGGAGATTTAAAAAAATTAAAAATGATTTCTCAAAACAAACTTGTTTGAAAGCATATCGAAAAATGTTATTCGGAAAAATTGTTCAGAATATCATTTTATAAGTATTTAAAGGTTTTAAAAAAAATTGAGATAAAAAAAATTTAAATCAATTTTTTGCGTAAAAAAAATTATTTGGAAAATATATTCCTCACGAATAAATCAATTGGTGAAGCCAACAATAATATTTTGAATAAAATTTTGTAGATATCTAATTTTTTATTAAAACAAAAAATTTATTCAATTTTTGATATAACAAGAAATTACAAATTTTCAACTTTTATGTATGATATCAATAATTTGTCCAACATCAATACATTTTTTGTTCTGATGAAAAATTCAAATTCAAATAGAATTTTGTTTTGTGGCAAAAAATCGATTAATACTTTTTTATCTCAGATCTTTTTCAAAACTTGTACAGAGCTATAAAATATCATTATGAATAACTTTCCAAATAACATTTTTCAATATTTTCTCAAACAAGTGTGTTTTGAGAAATAATTTTAATTTTTTTTTGATATCCCGCTAAACACGAAAAGACGAACGGCACTGTACAACGTCTTTATGGGTTTATTTTCATACAGAAGCGATTGCATCTGTCGAAATTTATTAACGAAAAAAAATCCCATATAATACGTACTTTCTGCCGGTCACTGTATGAAGACATAAAACAAAATAGAGTATTAAAAAACATTGTTATATAACTAAATATTGCACAGTTTTTAAATGTAACTCGTGTAGTACAAGGTTGCTTAGCACCAATCCTATCATATCACAATCTTTTTAGTTAAACTCACCCAACATTTTTTTAATAGTTAATGCCAATATGTAATATATAAGAAATCTTTAGTGTAGATAATATATTCTTATAAAAACTAACAAACGTTTTTTTGTGTCTACATACTTGTAAAAATATCGTTAAACTTTAAATGAATTCATAAGCAATCTCCAAGATAAAAAACAGAACCCTTAAGAACCACGCCTCTATATAAACACCAAAATTTAATAAACTTATGTATATACAATTTGCGATACAGTCCTGAAACGCACAGAATGTTCGACAGGAGATAAGAATATAATGAATTCCTGGAATTTGTTGTTTCTCTACTCTGTATATTCGAATACGAATAATATAACAGTGAATTGACATTATTCGAACTGTATCTACTAATAGGCTATATTTATACAGAAAAAGTATCACGCAAGTTTTACTTCCAAAGGACCACAGAAGATTAGTTTATATACAAAGTGTACATCAAGTACATAATAATGTAGTGTACCTCTCAAAGATTACCGGAAATAAGTACAAAATTTCATTGAACGCCGTCATGAAAACTTTACCTAATTTCCAATAATTATTGTGCAGCATTATAACATATCAATGGAATCGGGCAAATGATCATTATGGGACAAATAAAATATAAAATATTAAAATTTCCTATATGATCACGATTTTTACGAATATTTAAAAGAAAAAAATCCTTGAATCCAATAAATCAAAAAATATAAATCACGTTATTAAGATATAATTTTCTACAAAATTGTAGTGTTTAAAAAAAACAATTCCGTGTAGTTGCCTTTTATAACATACATTTGCCTAATTTCAGTCTCTGGATTATTTCGAATCTTTGAATAGCACAAACTACGTTCTGATCCTTCCACGAATGTTTTGAGCGTTAAGGTCCTCTTCAGAGAAACTTCCTTCTCCATTTGAGTATAAGTAGATATCAGCGAATTTTGATTACAGTTGAAATCAACTCGGTAATTTCAATTAGTTCAATATTTTAACTATTTAAAAGGCCGCAAAATACCCCTTAGAAAGGTATTATGTAAAATTCGAGAGATTCCTAATATTACAATTAATTTAATGTTTTTACAATAAAGTTCTAACTATGAAATACATTAAATAAAATTGAGATGGGAATATGAGGTAATATAAAGTAAAACAATTGCACTTACCAGTAAGAACTAGTTAGTTTGGCAATATTTCATAAAGGAAGATGTGACAAAATTGCTGAATCAGAAATGCATAAGAAACCAATATTTATTTAATAATATGTGCGAGCTATGTCTTACGAATAAGTGTAGTTGAATTCTCAAGTTATTTATATAACACATATTGAATGATTGTAAATTTGACCACTTGAAATCGATAGCAAATAATATTTGAATTGAAGGAATAATAAGTGAATTGAGTTATTGAATGAATAAATATGGCTAGATTTTTCAAATACCACTTAAAAAAAATGTTGATTTGCTGATGGAGAATTGCTGAATAACCACACTTACCTAGCACAGAAAACATGTTTTTTTTTAAGACCGTTTCTATTCAAAATGTTCTAATAACTAACTCTTTACGGACGGGTAGTAAAAGCTTTTTATTCAAAAGTTTTATTCTAAATACGAAATATGGATTGATCCTTTTCATTTCAAAAGAGTAGTTCTGTTGGGTCAAACTCCAAAAAACATCACAGATTTCTTACTATTCTTAGGTTATAAAATTTTTTCAATGTGTTAGACACAAATATATTTCTATCGAAATAAATTGCCAAGAGTTAACAAAAATAATAACGAAGAGTACGTTGGAGACTAGAATATAGAAAAAATTTCATGGATTTTTCCAAGTATTTGAAAAGTTGTAAATATATTTGTGTTCTTTCAAATGAACAGTTCAAGTAGTTTTTCTGATCTGTTTTGGCGACCAAAGTCACATAAATAATATTTTTAATATATTCAACAATAAAAGACAGGAAAATATATTGCTAACATCGGCATTTGCTATTTCATCGGACGGCTCATGGTACTCAAAAATACATTACCAAACATAGAGCAAAGGTCCAACGACGTGAAGGTATCAGTTGCCAGAAACAAGGTTAAACTCGGCAATCAGATACTTATCTCTCGACATATGTCGAAATGATCAATTACATTAATCTTCTCTAAATACACAGTATCAGTAGGAGCTGTAAATAATCTCGACATACAATAGACGGACCTATAGAAGCGGCCTTGCAATTTTTGACCTGTTTCCGAGAACCTTTAGTTTCTCATGAAAAATCTTGTGACTTGATGATAATGATGTTACCTCTAATTGAAGATTTGGTTAACGCCACGGTAGATTCTTAACATTGCCGTAGCCTTAGCCTATATCCAATTATGGTTTTTCAAATACTCACCTCCGATGAAATAACAAGGCCAAATGTCCCCCCTCCTCACAAACTACATGCACGAGTATTTTTGTTCGACACAATGTAGTTCTCGAACAACTTTGTGCATATCACCATAGAAAGGTCGTTAGATTTGGGGGTTGTAGGTACTTGAAAATTAAAGCACGGAGGAAACTGAAAATGTGCACACACACTAGATATTTCAAAGTTATAAATGAGACTTACTAGAGGTTGTCGATGATTGAGAAAAAAAATACTTTCAGTACACAAAACCATTTCAGTAATCTTTTGCAAGACGATAAGCGTCTGAAACGAGAGCAATCCGTTTACCAAATCGCTCAATACCACAATGAGCAATTCTCTATGAAAAGAGTATTAGGAACTTTTGATTAGCATCTTTTAATGAGTGCATAATAATCAATTTCAAGTACGAAAATATTCATGTTGAAACAGCGCCAATGCCAAAGTCAGATGCATCGCTATGAACAACTATGTGCTCTCAACGAAATTCGCAAATTTTAGGAAGTACGCTGTTACTTCATGAACCATACTCGCGTTTTTTTCGCCCAATAAAAAACTTAGTTTAATTTCTTACAAAAATAAAATAAATTGATATTTCTAAACAAAAATCCCGAAGAATTCAAAAACCAATTAGAGAATTCCAATTCTAACAGGTCTGTATCTAATAGGTGCCATTTATTTTGAAATATCTAGTAAGCCATCAGGTCGAAAGGAAGTTACATATTTAAATGTTGGTAGGACATGAAAGAACCAAAAAGATGTACTTGCTGGACAAAAAAAAAACGGGAACTGGCAATGTTGGGCCGCTAATAAGTTTGAAATATTCATTTAAATACTTGAAGGTGTTACTACTAGCCAAACTCAAATAGTTATGACAGGAAAATAATTTTGTGTTGTACCACTTCCACTAGTTGAATATTTTTTATCCGTTACTTTAGTATCATCATATCTAAACAGACCACAATGCCAGCTACTGTTTTCTTTCATATTTCCAGATAAAATAATTTTGATGCATTTTTTTGGCAAAAATGCCCTTACCAACTGACCATGTTCATCCATTTTGGGTGACTTCCTTACTTTAGCAGCGATACTTTTACATTACATTTTTTTATTGCTCCAATTTCGGAAACACCCTGTACATATAGTTGAGTAACAGTGTATCATAACTTCATATTCCATGCCTTGAAGGCCAATTCTGACTCGACCAACTCAAAATAAAAATAGCAATCCAAAAGCATGAACATGATCAATATCCTGTATACGTACGGTTTACCCAAGGTCACTTCAACCACGAGGCGCGCAACACCCAACTGACATTTTACGCATAGCAGTTACATACACTCAAATTTCGTCCTTATGGAGATAACTCTTAAGTTACATCTTTTACAACTTCCAATTCAAGATCTCACCCGCTGAAATTATGCCAATCATATAATACCATTAACGCAACAGAATAAGAATCTGTGATTTATTACTTGTTTCCAATTAACTTTTTACTGCTTTCTTCAGATTTCCTATTGATTTCATCTGTTACAATCTCTACATAAATCTGACATAGTTACATCAGCATACTGTACAGTCTGGCAAACACCTGAGACGTAACCTTGAGGTGCGCTATAGCCGCCTAAGGACAGAGCTATTTCATTCAGTGATCATACATCGTAGGTACAGCCTTGACGCGTAAAAAGTGCAAGAATTACAATTACAATGCCACTGAATACGGATCAATCACGATAACATAATCTGCTTATATTCAGCTTTGCCATATAGTACTCATCACAATGGAAGAAACATAAGTTATCCCCAGACATGTCTGATATGATGTAGTGCGGGCTGAGTCCATTACCACGTCTCGCGCACAAGATGAAGTCGACTATACGGTATTGACAGTATACTGAACTTATCGAATATTCGCCATCGAAGAAAGAAAGCACTTAAAAAATATAGCAAACCTCTTGGTGATTTGCTAAGCTTGCAACCAGAAACATACGAATCAACTTCTGAAGAATAGTTACCAGGTCTCTCCCATTGGGAAATGGAAACGAAGAAAAGGACAAGCTCCATCCAAGCCGATTCCCCAGAGAAGAACCATACAATGTTTACCGATGGTTGAAATTCACCGTGAGCTGGAATTCATCAGGTGTTGGAAAAGCAGGGTGTACGATTGGAGAGAAGTGCGAGGGAACAGAAATGAACCCAACCGAAAAAGCTTAAGATGATATTCCCATCGATGTTGAAGATCTGATACAACTCTTTGAACTGGTTGACGAGAAGAACGAATTATTTAGGAAACAAACTGAACTCATGTACTTGCGCAGGCAGCAAAGACTTGAAGAGGAGCATGCTGATGTGGAATACCAGATAAGGTGGCTGATTTTTCAACCGGAAGCGAATAAAATAGATTCTGACCAAGCTAGGGAAGAGGAACATATGAATTGGTTGATAGATATTGCGAAGAGGAGAAACGAAATAGTTGAATGCCTGGAGATGGATAGGGTCAGAGAAGCAAAAGAAGATGATAGCATAAGCAACCATATCATTGTATACCCTGAACCGAGAAGAGGATAAATCGATTCCTGATAACCCGAAGGAGGATAAAGATGAGGACAAGAAGAAAAACGTTGATATGGATAAAGATGTGGATGAAAGTGAAACTTATTCCACTCTGGAAAAAGAGAAAAAGATAAAGATTGCTCTTTTTTAATGATTCCGACTCTGTTGTCATTACTGAAGTTTATTTGAAACGTTTGTGAAGCTGTGCTTTATTTTGTTTTTTATTACTAAGACAATATATTTTTTTACTTTCGTTACTTATATGTTGTGATTTTCATCATTGTACCGCATCATAGTTTTAAAGTATTTGTTACTGCAATTAGTTCAAAAGCGATTCATTTTTTTCAATTTATACAACTTAGAAGTGAGATGCGCAAATATACCAACTAAGTATTTATGCACTGTGAATGGAAAGGACAGACAATCATATCAGATTCGTAAAACTCAGATTGTAATGAGTACTTTATACTAACGTTTGTATAATTACTTTTATTGCGGATTTCCATTGTCTGGATTGTTACTATAAGCACGACATTTCGGTCGGTTCAGTATCTCCGATCGTTAAGTTTATACCGACCGTCTGAGTAAATGAGAGAAACTTCATAGGTCTCGAGTTAATCAACGGGACTACCAGTTTTCTTAATTGGCAATACCTGAGCGTGGTAATGGGTAAGGGCTTTTATAGCTTGGGTTCTCCTAGAATTGATGTTTTCCATATATACTTTATTTCTACGCTCGGTTAACTGGAAGCGTTGTTGGCTTGAATGTATAGGAACTCTTGGAATTCTCGTTTAAACCAGTGTTCTTCTTTGTCTCAGACGTTGGCAACTTTCCACTGGATACGGATAAACAATTGTTTATTTGTCTGCTTACGTTATAGGCTTGTATTGAACGAGTTTGTCTTTGGTCTGACTAGATTGAGCAGTTTATTTACTTTAAATTGTTGATAATAACCAACCTTGGGATCAATGTACCGTCGTGACTTTTAACGCCAATTTACTTTAAACAATATATTGTTTATTTTTGTTTGAAAGTGGTTGACAATGTATCAGTATGAGTAGAATTCTTCTGGACTTCTAGATATCTCGGATACTTATTATATGGCAATATATGCATGGAACTAATGTACCTGCTATAGGGTCATTATGCTCTGTGTGGTGTCTCTTAGCTCATCAATGTTGATGAATGTGGTACACCCAACCTTAACTGGTATTTCTGGCGAGCGTAAATTTTAAAACTGGTATAAGAGAAAGTTTAAAGAGTCGGCATATATTCTGAATAATGACGTGTTCTGTCAACCGAGCCTAGAGATTCAGAATGCGTGGAAACCAATTACCACTCAACTAAACCAATTGAAATTTCAATGAAAGCCTGCGTCAAGGCAGGTCATCAAAAATAATGCTTACCAGAAAACCCAATAATTAAGATTGGGTGTACCTGAAGAGTCCAAAATGAATTTTTATTATCTAAGAATGGGTAGGCTATCACATTCATTAACATTGATGACCTGCGACAACCCACGTGGAGCATAATTACCCTATAGCAGGTACATTAGTTGAATATATATATATATATATCTTGTCGCATTAACCCACTTCATCAGACAGTAGATGTTGACTGTTGAAACGTCGTGCTCAAACACATGCAGATAATTAATTTTTTTTTGAATCTAGACCCTAGAAGTACAGAAGTATTCTACTGATTGGCAACAATGGACATTGGCGGTTTTATTCTTTGGAATTGAGGTTCGGTCGATTTTATAGTACAAAAAAAGTTCGGGTGAACGTCTCCGGGTGACTCCAGCAAAAAAACCAGGTAATCTAGTAACCACAGACAAACTCGAGCAAAAAGTGAAAAATGAACTGTAGCACTCTGAAACTCGGCACATAACATCTCGACATCATGTATTATCAGAAAAAAAATCAGGGGTGGAACCTAAAAAAAATTTCATTAATAATTTATTTTTTTGTTGTTATTTCAGAAAATATAGATTTATCAAAAAACGATTTCGATAGGTTGAGAGATAATTCGATTCTCCACAAGAATGATATTCAGTAATACCTTATGAAATACGCTCGTTTTCTCAGAAAACGTGGTTTAACACCGACGTCACATTTCATCAGTGCTGCCGTTTTGTGAGTAATTACTCCTTTTGTGAGTATTTTCAACGCTGCGGAGTAAAAGTGGAGTAATTCGATATTTTCTCAGAAAACGTGGTTTAACACCGACGTCACATTTCATCAGTGCTGCCGTTTTGTGAGTAATTACTCCTTTTGTGAGTATTTTCAACGCTGCGGAGTAAAAGTGGAGTAATTCGATATTTGTGAGGATTTGTGAGGATTTCGATGGGTCCTTTAAAATCATTTAATATAATTTAAAAAAGGCCATAGTTTTCTATGATCAAATTTGGGTGGATCACGGAACATGAAGTATAAGATAGAACTTCTGTTCTGACTGATGTTTTATGATTTTTATGCTAGTTTATTTACTTTTTAGTTTTGGGCGGTATATTTTAAATGAGTTATACTGACAGATGACAGGTGACACCTGACACTTCACTTCATTACGATTACGTTTTTTTTGGAAGATTAGTACAATTGTTCATTTTTTCAAAGAAATCCATATCATTTTATTTATAACAATCATAACCATTGTGTCAGTTTCTGAAAAAATATTGGGAGGATTTTCAAAGTTTTGGGAGTAAAATGCGCGGATTTTGATACGGCCTTGTGATCCTTTTGATTAGTGCCCAGCGGCAGCACTGCATTTCATGCTCGTCCTAACCCGCCACTGCAAGTTCAGGCAGGACAGATTTGTCATAACTTTGCTAAAAATGATAGTAGAAGGAAAAGAACAAGTGTATATCGTTCCTGAAGACTTCTACTTCCTCATGCAAATATATATGTATATATACATGTGAGTATTTGAGTACCTAAAATGTGTTTTGTCCCACTTCACATAACCCTTCTACGATATTTACGTAGGATCCGAAAGTCATGGATATTTTAGTTGATATGGAATAATTATACTGGAGCAGGAATGAGTACCATCTTCGGACCATATGCAACGATTTGAGGCTAGTGAGACAAGTCTCACTTATACATGCCAAAGAAAAAACAGGGTTTTACTCCTGAATCAGTTTTCAACTCACCCATAATCTCGGCAATTTCTTTAGTAAATGCAGAAGATAATCGCACATACACATCCTACATAAAAAATGAAGTATGTGATTTCAAGCTTGAGGTTTGCACTTCACAATAGTGTTATTAAAAATATATATACAGGATATGAATAAGCGATTATTTGCAACATTTAGTGAAGAGAATGCCGATTTTATGGGTAACTGATACTAGTCTCACTAGTCTTTAATCGTTGCTATGGTCCAAAGAGGGTACTGATGCCTGCTCCAGTATAATTATTTCATATCAACTAAAATATCCATGACTTTCGGATCCTCCGTAAATATCGTAGAAGGGTTATGTGAAGTGGAACAAAACACTTTTTAGGTACTCAAATACTCTCATATTATATTTGCATGAGAAGGTAGGAGTCTTCTGAAACGATATTAACTTTTCCTTTTCCGATCATTTTCAGCAGAGTTATGACCAATCAAATATTCGGCTCCGCCAGAACGTTCAGCGGCGGGTAAGGGTTAACTTGAAATTTGTTGTCGGCGTTCAATCACGTTTTCTGACAAAACTAGCGCATTTTATAAAAATCATTGGGAATCATTTTTGTGGAGAATTGAATTGTATTTCACCCTGTTGAGTTGTTTTTTTGATAAATCATATACTTTCCAAGATTACAGCAAAAATGTACTTATTTATTTTTAAATGATTAAAAAAATATGTTCCACCCCCGAAATTATGGTAAACAATTTTTTTTTCGTGTTAATCATGGTTCCAACTACTAGCATACCAAGTTTGGTGGTGCTACAATCGATTCTTGTCTCAAAACCCAATCGTACTAGATTAAGGCTAATCGTTAACCTAAAATTGTAAGTAACAATTGAATTATAGTTCTTTGAGCAAAACGAGCCAGCTGGCCACCGGACCATTACCTAACCTCTCCCCACTCTGACATACATTGCTGCGCAAACCTCTCGCGGTTGAAGTGACCCCGCGCAAGCCGCGCTTTCGACCTGCGCGCGCGCGCAACCAAACAAACCTACAGACCCTGCGCTATCGGCTAGCGCATCCCCCCTAGCTACGACTCGCACATGGCCCTATAGTAATAATAGTAGTAAAGCCAAAATCAATCGGCCGACGCGTCGTTCGCAATGGCGTTGGGCGGTTCGAACTTGGGCTGATCGAACTTCCTCGTGTCGGGATTGTAGCGCGGATGTTTAAATTTGCAATGGGTTCGTAGATTGTCACTGCGTGTATAGGTGGCTCGGCAGAGGGGGCACTCGAACCTGCCCGGGAAGTGCACGTGATAGTGGTTACGGATGTGCGTCACTATTTTTCCACACAGCTTGCAACGGTGCAGGTTGCAACCGCCCGGCAGCTTGTCAAACGTTAGTCGCATGTGCCAGGTTTTCGAACCTGCAAAACGAGAAAAATTACTTTTACTAACAATTTTGATTTCATCAGAGAAAGTATAATCCGGTCAAGTTAGCCCGAAAATAGGGGTAAGGTTGCGAAATTTCGCGTAGAGCTGAAAATTGGTAAGAATATTCGGAACACCATTAGGAATGAAATGTGAAAAGTCCCCATCGATCCGAAAGGACACCGCACTTTCCATATGGAAAATGGCTTTCGGTTAAATTCCCTGAATTTTTGGTATGTTGTAGATTTTAACTTCCTCGGCAAAGATGAAAAGTGAAGCTTTCTGCTAAGAATTTTTGACAACTCCGAGAAATGACAAAACGCCCATTCATTCATGGAATAACATGCCTGAATGATGGTAAAATGTCATCTAGATCTTGTCTCCATTATAATTTTACGTTTTGGGCTCTACAACAGGGTGAACAAAGAAAAATCCAATTCGATTAATTTTAAACCAACCAGGGTAAGTTCTTTCATGAGAATCAACGATCCAATTGAGCCTGGATGAACTTCCTCAATCTCGATCGAAGTTTACTGACATTTTTTTTATATACAGGGTGGTTCGAAAATAGGGGTACGTCAATCCCTAGTTTTTTTAATCGGAAAGGAGAGAGCATGTCATATATATATCAAACATTATTTAATGTTGAGAACGTCGCATACTCATTTGATATATATAGGGTGAGTAAAAAGATACAGTCCAAGCTTCTTGAAAAAATGCGTTTTTTTTTTTAATGAATACCCTGTATCTCGAAAAAGAATCGGTTAATTTTCTTGAATTTTTGATATAATGTACGATTTGAGGAGTCCGAGATGTTGTCATTGATATTAGCATAGCTATATGCTTTTGAATGTACGGATTTTATTGATATCCCATATACTCTATTGAAGACCGAAAAGGGCTATTTTCCAACAATTCATGTTGAAAAATATTCGAGCTAGATTGACGTACCCCTATTTTCAAACCACCCTGTATATTGAAGAAAAATGTCAGTAAACTTCGATCGAGATTTAATTCTCATGAAAGAACTTACCCTGGTTGGTCTAAAACTAATCGAATTGGATTTTTCTTTGTTCACCCTGTTGTAGAGCCCAAAACGTAAAATTATAATGGATACGAGATCTAGATGACATTTTACCATCATTCAGGCATGTTATTCCATGAATAAATGGGCGTTTTGTCAATTTTCGGAGTTGTTAAAAATTCTGAGCAGAAAGCTTCACTTTTCATCTTTGACACCCTGTATCTCGAAAAATAGTCTGCCGATTTTTTTGTGCTTGTGGACACTTTTGCCGAGGAAGTCAAAATCTACAACATACCAAAAATTCAGGGAATTTAAACGAAAGCCATTTTCCATATGGAAAGTGCGGGGTCCTTTGCAAAAAAAATTATTCAAGGTCAAAGTTAGCAGATATGTGTTTTTTGCGTTTATCGGCCAAACGGTGATTTTAGCCATAAAAATAGTTACAACTAAAATTGTAGATCATGAACTTATCCATGGAAATTGTCTCCACACCTTTTCTCCTAATAGCCACTTCTGAGATATAGATAACGATTCAAAAAGTTTCAATAGTGGAGTTCTTCTTCTTCTATAATACAAGTATAGTATATTGTGTATCTAGTATTAAAAGCATTACATTCCCGGACGAAATTGTTTACAGAGGCCAACAAGCATTGAAGTCTGGGAATGTGCTTTTACTACCAGGTACACATACTATTTTTTTTGAAATCGCAATCAACCGTATCATAAATTAAGCCATTTTTATGAATGCATAACAATTTTTGATTGATGTCATTATTGTTGAGACGCCGGCAAAATTTTTCCCGGACCGTTTTTCGATACGGGAAAGATCGTTGTCACTGTTTGTTTATTGTTGAGACGCTGGCAAACATTTTCCCGGACCGTTTTCAATACGGGAAAGTTCGTTGCTTAGCAACAAAAAAACGAGTGCAATAAGCTTTTCTTCCTCCTACTTTTGCTCTGCTTATCAACATCTATTTCTGGTATATTATATGAGTTCAACTGACTTGATATGAAACTAAAGCCAAAAGACTGGTGTTGAAAGTTATTCGACAATACATTGGAACCAATCCAGACTTTACTACCACCTGCACCTCATCATAATTTTTTGCAATTGTAAAAAGGGATATAATGCTGAATGCGGCTGCAAAGAAGTCGGATTGTTTTGTTCATTAGCGTGTACCAGTTGTCAAGGCCAGTCCTGCTCTGATGATGATTCGCCATCAGGAGACATCTGATTCATCGCTGTTAGGACAATTCACTTGCACCCAGCAAGAAGAAGAAGAACATGAAGAAATGGAACAAGGAGAACAATAGGAGTATTAGATGATTACGAATAATTTTCCCCAATTTCTCAAAATTTACACCGCTTTCCATTTAATGGCCATTTTTTATTATTAAATAGTATTGAATCAAGCAGTATCACAACATATCGTAGAATAGGCCTACCGGAAAAACCACGTTGAAAAAAACTCGCCAGGTACACTACTTCACAGGTGATGTGCAATCGTGTGAATATTATGAAGAATACAACTTTTTCAACTTTTTGAATCGTTATATCTCAGAAACTGTGTCTCTTAGGAGAAAAAGTGTGGAGACAATTTTCAGAGACAGTTGCATGATCTACAATTTCAGCTGTACCTATTTTTATGGCTAAACTTACCGTTTGGCTGAAAAACACAAAAACCCATATTTGCGAATTTGACCTTGAATATTTTTTTCGCAAATGTCGGATTGATGGGAATTTTTCACATTTCATTTATAATGGTGTTCCGAACATTCGTACAAATTTTCAGCTGTTTGCGAATTTTTGTAACCTTGCATGTCTAACTTGACCGGGCTAGTAGGCTTTCACGAACAGTAGTTCTAAGTAATTAGTCGGTTTCGGGCTTATTGGTCGTGGTATAGAGGTCGTTCCCTAACGTCAAGGTCTGCTCAAACCAGCGCGAGAACGTGGGTTCTAATTCTACAGAGGTATACATACCGGTGCGACTATTCGTATTTCCCGCGTTTCGGAATACGCATAATCGCCCCGAAATGTATGTTAATTATATCGCTGTAGAATTAGGACCAAAGTTCATCCCGTTTCCGCTTCCACGTTCCCGCGTCTGTTTGGGTAGACCTTTACGCTTACGACTGCGGCGGGCGTTATCAAAGTCGATGTGGCAAAGGACGAAGTTCTCGTCCTGAGGGCGAGATATCAGCTGATTAGATGAAGCGAAGAGTGCTGCTTTTATTTATCTCGAAGAGATTGGTTTGATTGATCGGGATTATTTTTATGTAATATGGATTACTAGATGCCTGTGGTATTACACAATGAGAACGACCAACAATTTTTCTCCATATCGCTAGATATGTGTGTTGATACCGTTATCTTCATATGATTTAGTGTAATAAAAATACTGGTAAAGAATTGTACAGAGGAAACAATATTGGTTTTCATTGTTATTCCCATGGGTTCTGTTTTGATCAGTACTGGTTGTTTCTGTGTTTCCACTGCTTCAAGATATACAGTTCGCAGCATAATTATGTAACAATTTTTTACAAAAAACGGCCAAATTTTGAGAAAAATCCGGAAACGATATTCATTTTCAAGTGCCTCGATTTCCAATTCACATGTGAAAGAGGTTACGTCACCCGTGTTGAAGTAATAAAGTAGTCAATGATATTTTATTTATAATATTTATTTGAAAGGCATTTCAACTCTACACAACCATTAAAAAACTTTCCGATACTGTTAATGTCTCTGTACCTATTTTCTTCTGAAGATTTTACTAGACCTTCCGTCTTTGTCGTTTTCTCAGCTCGGAATTCTCCAGTCTGCTTCCTCGTTGCCTTCAACACATCTGTGACCTGGCACCCACATCAAAGTGACCTGGTTGTTTGCTGTCAGCTGTTTCAGGGATTGTTTGCATGGAGTCCCAAGTCAGCTTAGATTCACAAGTTATTATGACTTCAGAGCTTTTAGTGCTGATTGGCTCTCAGACAGTTTATACATTTTTGTCCTTCCAGGTGACTTTTCAAGGCACTCCTGGGCATATAATATCTGTCTATTGCATGTACTTCTGCTTGAAAGATGGCTCGGGTTTTGAGAGCCTGACACTTGGGCCTGTAACGCCCATTCCAGCCCTTTAATCCATCTTGGATTCATCACACTGAAGCATCCCTTCCCAGTTAAGGTCTCTGTGCCAATTTGGTGGTTGTCTATGACCACTTCAAACTGCATTTTGAAGTTGTACCTAACTGGCATGTTATCTGTTTATTCAGACATGGCCTCTAAAGGAGTTTTTTTTCGAAAATTTCAGATCTCCGACCAAATTAAGTTTACTGTCTGGCTCAGTCTGAAGGCACTAATTGCTGATCCTTTCTTTACACATGCAATAAATCATTCAACACTCGTTCGATAATTTTTGCCAAACTTCTTAGTATAGGAAATTTGCGAAAGACTGTATTTTCATCAATATTAAAAAAAAGAAAAATAAATTAATGAACGAAAAACAAGGGCATATATTATCTCAAAAAAAAAACAGTAAGTTGTCAAAATAGTTGTTTGTATAGAGAATTAAAAGGCCTTTCAAATGATGCATCACATGAAACTTATTTTTTACTGGTTGACGATTTTTTCAGATGAATATTTACCTACTTCGAGATAGTTCTCAGAAGTCGACTGTCTGAAAAAAATATGATAATTTCCGTAATCAAGCCGTTTCGATGCGCCTGTATGTGATCCAATACCTGGCGTTAGTAGAAAATGATCTTATTGTTGTGCTGGTGGTATATGAACTGCAACTGTGAATTTTTCCAAATATCCATACCAACACATTATCCTACGCTCTGTGAAGCTAGTTTTCATACCCCGTTTTGTCGTTCCAATATACTAATGCGGCTAATGAATGCGCACTCCTAAATTTTTGAAGCGGTGTGGTTAGAAAATTGGAACTTGACACACACGTAAACTTCTATTTTTATTTTAATGAGAATATCATCGTTACAGCTTTCAAGATGACGGTACTGAAAGCCAGTTTGACTTTTTCCAAGGATAAAAAAGGTCTTGTGATACAATATTTGGAAGATCTAGTTGAATAGGTACTCTGATGAACTGGAAAATACCTATCAGATCAGAGTACTCAGAATGAGCTCCCCCCACTCCCAGAGAATGGAATAATTTATTGGCACCTTCCTTCCTCACAGTTTCACAGTATCATACACCAGTTTGAAAACTTACCATGAAAAAGTCGGTTGATTTCAGACCTGATCTACCAGATTACCCTATCAATTGGTAGTATGGAAATTTGTAAAAATCCCCAGTTGCAGAGTATACATTACCAATGAATAACAATGAGATCGTGGTACACCAGATGAATATACCGAGAAGCAATAGACATACTGTTGTATCCAGTAAAAAACTCGCAGCAACATGGAAAATAACCCAGACCAATCAACGTCTTTTCCGATTGGAACGGAAAGTCTCCACCCACTTCAGTATCATTATCGTCACCGAATTTTAGTTATAGTCCTACCACCAGGACGAGCACGTCTACGGTTGCCACAACGCTTTTGATAGTGTCTGCTGCAGTTGCAGACGAAATAACAGGTAGAATAACCGCTGGACCACGACCAATAAGCCGTAAATGACCAACCACTTAGAATTTTGAATTATCTTTTTTTTTAAATACGTTTTCCACTGGTTGGTACTGTATGTACATTAGGGCGTTGATAAAGGACGCAGCAGGCGATTTTTTTGGAATCGGGGTAATTTAGGTTGCACTGGATTTTTTTTCCAAATGGACATCAACGCGGCATGAGAACAGGATGGTTCCAAAGTTTCTGATACTAAAGAACATTGACGAATTATTGAATTTTTTTTTCCTCCAGTTTAATGGAGATACCGCTGGTATTCCCCTCCAGTGGTATCACAAAATACGAAAATTTTAGCGAGTCGAGCAATATTTCTATTCATTTTTCTTTCAGACAAAGAGTGAAAAACCAGACGCGATCAAACATAGTATTTTTCTGTTATTCTAGTAACAGATAATCTAGTAATATTTCAAATTCTTCACTATGAACTCTGCCACTCTCATATTTCGGTAAAAAACATGATTAAAATCATTCTTTTCTGTGACGGGAAAAAAGTTTGACATTTTATCCCTGTTGACAGGTAATAAAATATAACTTTTTATGAAATTACTTTTTTCTCCGAGAACCGGGAAAAAAGTGAGTCGGAGAAAAAAGTGAGTACTTTTTGCCCACGGGAAAAAAATGAGTACTTTTTGCCCACGGGGAAAAAGGTGAGTACTTTTTTCCCGGATATATATACACATAGGTTAAAGTAGATATTTCATTAAATCGTAATTTTTCCCGTCACAGAAAAAAATAGTGTATTATACACGGGAAAAAGATTAGATTTTAGCTCTCGGTTTTTCAGCTCTCGAGCTAAAATCTAATACTTTTTCCCTTGTATAATAAATAACTATTTCTGGGCATCCAGGGCCGGTCTGGCTACAGTAATATTTCTCAATTTCCTTATCATTGATTCTGCCACTTTTGCATTTTATTATGATAATAAAAATGGATTACGAAAAAGAACCTCATGATCGTAATAGTTTTTTCGTGCGTCTAGAGCCGGTTTGGCTCTAGCTATTTTTCTTTGATTACTTAATAATATGAATCCAACAACTTTCATGTTTTGGTAAGGAAATTATTATGAGCTGAGGGAAAAACCACATGATCAGAATATTTTTTCTGAGCGTCTAGTGCCGATATGGCTCCAGCATTATTTTACAACTCACTAGGAACTTTGTCACTTTTACATGTTTTCGAGTGATTCCCATGAAAAGGAAAATGTATCTTTCATTTCTCGGAGATACCGCTGAACTTCCTTCATTCTATTTTTTACATAAATTGGATAGATTCTCTTCTGCAGGTATTTAACGATATCTGTTATTTTTTACCGTTTTCGAGATACCCAACTTCCTGAATTTATCCTGAATTTCCTGACTTTTCGCTGAAATTTTTCCAAAAATTATGTTCACTGACATTTTCAGGGTTTTAAGGTTAGTAGCAACCCTTTAAGTTGGACGAAAATATCCCCACATTTTAAAAAAGGTTGAATAACTAAATAGGAAGGCTGTTTTGAGGTTGTTTTCCCAATCTAATTAATAGCCTTACTAAAACCAGTGACAAATTTTATAATAAGGAAGTTAAGAAATATTGCTGGAGCCAGACCTGTCTTGGACGCCCGGAAAAACAATTTCCATCATGTGGTTCTTTTCCTTCACATATTTTCATTATCATACTGAAGTACATCTGAAAGTGGAAGAGTTCATTTGAAAGGAATTGTGAAAAATTGCCAATTTTGTTTTCCACTCTTTGTATATATAAAAAAATAAAGATATTGCCGAACTTTATTGCGTGAGAAGCTGAGCTTCCTCTAAATTATACGTTTAAGTAACTAGGCTTCAAATTCCAGTCAATAGTGAACAATTTCGCATCACGAGACACAAAGGAGTATATTATATATAATAATAATAATAATAATAATAATAATAATAATAATAATAAAATATAATTTTGTCGTGAAATTTCTTTTGTCACAAATCCATCAGTGGCGAGGTTAGATTTTATTATCGATGATTCCGATTGGTATTTGAGCTACTGAAGCTTTTTTATTATAAAAAAAAATGATATTAAACGGACCAAAGACGAAGAATTATTAGTGGTGTCCCGTTTTTGATTGGGTCACTCTGTATATAGGCATTGTGACGCAATGCAGTATTTTATAATGGAAATTCTTCGAAATTCAGTTAGTTTCTACCAAATTGATGTCTTCGCCAAAGATTATCGTTGCAGATTTTACCAATATACCTAACCATACAGTTTGGACCGGTGGAAAACGCAATGTGTGTTAATGATTAATAGTGACAGCAAGAGGTAAAAATAGTGACAGTGTGTGCACCCCAGAGCAGAATATAGCATTGTGGAAGAAGGCAGGAATATTGTTACTACAGAATATAAAAGTAAATGTAAACGTAAATATGTACACCGCGAAGTTCTCGATATCATAGTTGGCGACAAAAGAAAATTTAATACGCCTTGTATTGCGAGGATTTTCAGACAGATGTCTTCGCCATCTTGACGATTTTTTCATTCAAATGATCTTTGTGGATACATGCAATATTAATCAAAAAATTACTCGCGAATCGCAAATCTAGTGGGCATACTCAATATCTTGCAGGAGCAACATTCCTAACGATTCTTAACCACGATGAATACAGTTCAAAGTGACATCCAAAAACTCACAGTTGACAGGAAGCCGAATCGAAAGTTCTTAAGAATCAACTTCATGAGCACCTGCTTTGAATTGATGGATGTTTGTGAATTTCTGTTCCTTGATAAATTCGAAAAGTTCAGATGAAGGCCAGACGATACAGAAAAAAACAAATTTTCAAATTCTCAATACACAAAAAGGAATTTCTGATATTTTGTTCAAATAAATCAAAATAATGTTTGAAAATTTAAAAATTTCGATTTTTGCATCTTCATCGAGTGGCCTTGAAAAGGAAACAGATATGTCAAGCTGCCGAGCCATCAAATTCATTAATTCAAAATTATTTGCGGAAAATTAAAAATTCAAGAACATGCAATAAGGAGATGTATGTATATAATGGACAAATGAGGAAAATGCCCTACACCAAGTAATTCATCACCACATATTTGAACTATTCATTTGATATATCACATGAGTACGATGTATACTAATTTTTTTCAAATTCATTCTGTAATTTTGTACATGAATGTTAAGGTTAGATGTATTACGATAATTTTATTACTGTAAATAGCTATAGCAGATGTTTCTCCACTCTAAAAATACAGTATAAATGTTTGATCAGTCACAATGAAGTACACAATGTGTTCATTTGAAAACGACTCACTCCATACCAACAACGTATATGACCAAAGCTGAGTCATTGCATTGAGTGGGCGACGTATTTTCATAATAACAGATCATTAATCTAGTTTGGATGGATGTTTGACTCGAGATTTCACGAAAAAGTAACAGAAATTTGAAAATATTCCTAAATAAATAATAAATGAATTTTTATTGCTATAAGCCGAAATTAAAAAACAACTTGCGAATCTGCAAGAATTCTGAGAAAAGCCAAACCTCCAAAATGCAATATTTCAAGTTGTGAAAAGCCCGCCAAAAAAATCCTTAATGGTGGGGAATATTATATTTTCCTTCCTACTGACAAAGAAAACGCAACAATGGTCTTGAACACCTCGGACTACAAAAGCAAGCTCGATAACCTAGTCAGTCAAGAAACCTACAGAACACTTCAAAAAGATCCAACAGAGAAGTTCCTGATCACTCGGCTAATGAAATAGCCTTTATTACCACCGTAGGTGAAGAAGAAACTATAGATAAGAAGCATTACGATCAAGGCTCTATGGATGACCGACAAATCATAACGAGGATATACCACTGAAAATATGTCAATCAAGGCACCTCGACGATGAAATAAATTACCTGTGTTACAAGCGAACGGCTCCAACAAAAAAGGAACACCAGTAAAGCAACCCCAGAAGGTATCGCCAACCAAAATGGGAAAATTCTGAAGAAGAAATTACACCAACAAAGAAAATATTGGGATATTTGAGATCAGCAAGATACAGCGGAGATCCACTCGAAATGAGTTTACAGAATTCCGTATAATTGTGGTAATGTTTATATGGGACAAACGAAAAAGAGCGCTGGTACCCGCCTAATCGAGCATAACCGAAGTTCGCAGGCGGATGTGACGCGCTTATAAAGCCTCTCCATCCATAAAACATTTGTAAACCAAAACGTGGTGGGCCTGTCTCTCACAGATTATTGGATCTAGAGAGTAAAATTCCAAAAAAAACCTCTGTACATTTCTTACATGTCGTGATAGAATTAAGGCTGGATCGTTTTCAAATGAACTCAATATACATCGGATGAGATACAAATAATTTCAAATAAATCACACAAGATCGTAATCGTCTTTAATTCATAATAAAATGACATTTTCACAGCAAATTACATTAATATCTACAATTCTCTTCAAACTCTATATAGTATACAAGTAGTCTATATCTATAGCCATAGTTGAAAGGAAGTTACATTAATCAATAGGCCAAACGCTTTCTCAACCTTTCAATTTCCGGAGATTGAATCAAAACACGGAAAACGAAACCAAACATTCAGTTATTCCAAACACTTCCATCTTCTCTTGAATTCTCAGATGATGTAAATCTATGAAACATAGTTATTTATTATACAAGGGAAAAAAGTATTCGATTTTAGATCGAGGTTATGTTGTCTCCCGACGCAAGATAAAATCTAATCTTTTTCCCGTGTTTAATACACTATTTTTTCTGTGACGGGAAAAACAACGATTTAATCAAATATCTAGCTTTACATATGTGTATATATATATCCGGGAAAAAAGTACTCACTCTTTTCCCGTACTCACCTTTTTCCCAGTACTCTGAGAAAAAAGTAATTTCATAAAAAGTTATATTTTATTACCTGTCAACAAAGATAAAATGTCTAACTTTTTTCCCGTCACAGAAAAAATAAGTTTCCATTTTTTTCACAGGAGTGTCTTCTAGAAGCGAATAATCCTAAAAGAACATGTGAAGGGTAACATTATCATTCTACTTACCTGGATATTATTGTTTCCATTTTTTTACACTGGATGTTACATTCACTTTGACTTTTATTTTACTTTAATAATTAGCATTAAATTAAATAAGAAGTGACGCGTGTACATTATTAGTGAATCTAAGTTGACTTTACTTTTTATGATTATCTTACATAAACTTTGCCAAACTTTATTCTTTTTGTTACTAGAAGAATTCGCTAAAGTTAAAGATTAAACCCATTTATTTTTCGAAGGTAAAATACACAAGAGATCTTATTTTTATCCATAAAAACATCTTTAATTGCATGGAAATTTTATTGTCCTCCAGCGATTTCATTTATATTTCATACTAGAAGAAAAGAGCAGAAAATGCGGTATAAAAAATAGAAATAAATAGCTTGAAAAATTCATTTAAGTTCAAGATAAAACCCATTTATTTTTGAACGTAGTTTTGGTGTTAGGGCGCAGATTAAGTTCCAGATGCGACGGAGAGACAAAAAGACTAGTTTCAGATAGAAATGGAAGTGACTCCGATTTAAAGGTCCACATATCTTGGATGTTGAGTTGAACGCACTGGCGACGGCTGCTGCCAGAGCATAGCACGATGTTGATGACAGTCGTTGCGCTGCGCTCTTCCACCCGCATCACGATATTTCAACGCTCAACGTGGCAACGCTGTGAATTCATCGCACGGAATCAGTCGTTTATGTGATTGTGTGTTCACATTCTGACAGCAAGCGTGCTTTCAATTTTAATCCAAAGCCAGCCTAGTTTACTTGTGGTTTCCTTTATATTGATTATATATAATTGCCTGCTGTGATATCGGAACACACTGTGGATAACATTGTTATGAATTCCTAGATTTAAATGTCCGAGCTGGGTCGAGGTCACCGCAAAGAGTGTATAAAGATGAAAGGTGGCGGGTTGAGCGAAGGATCTGGAACCCAATCTGTGGTTAGGGTAGTTTTTATTTCATGAGTTGTGTTCTATTAATTTTACTTGAAATAGAAGTAAACGATGGTTCTATGAACGCTATCACTGAAAAAAACTTTTATAACGTAAAAGTATACTAAGATTATGATCACATTGAATTGGTCAGACAGTAAACTTTTCTGTCATTAATTGAAATGTCATTTGAACTGCGTAAGACTGACCGCAGAGACATACATATGGCGTTGACATAACCTAAAACCACATTTCACTAGGAACACTATTCACAGTTATATCACCGTACGGAATACCAATGCTAGTATTGTCGAAAATCGCGCACATTTCAAAGAGACAATATACGATACATATCTCTAAGCTGAAGCCCGGCTTCTGCTCCGACACAGGGGCATTTTATCCATAAGGCTGATTAGGCTAAAGCCTCAGGCACCGCAAATTTTAGGGGCGCAGCAGATCCTAGCAAAAAGCCAAAAGTTGGCAGCACTGGAAACGAAATCGTATACATTCTTAGCCTTAGGCTGTAACCCTTAAAACGCCCCTGCTCCGACATCAACACGCAGGTGTCTTTTGATGGGAGACATTTTGTATACTGAATTAGAATTAATCGTTATACCTGAAGACGTAGATGAATCACATTAAAAAATGTAGGTAGTGCTAAATATATTCAAATAATCAACAAGGATATAATTCAACAGAAATGATGGAAATAACCAATGCAGCATCACAATGCATAAATTGAAAGTACATGCTTGAAAAATCATGAAGAAAAAGTTATCAACATTCCATGAAATTAGTGAGGAGGGTTCATCTGATTTCAGCGAGACAGTTTAATTGTAAACAATGAACAAACTGAAGCAAAATACATGTGTAAAAAGCTATCTGAATTTTATGGAAGATACAAGAAATCCTCTTGTCATACCAATGATTACGTTTTTTGAAGCATAATCAATTTTTTATGGTTTACTGGATATTTTTTGAACGCTGCCACACCACCGCACTTATTTACGTTCAAACTCAGCATTTCTATTAGAACCAGCCAGCGTGTGGTTAACATCGTTTTTACGGATTTCAATTATAGTCCAGTGAAGTTTGTATTTTTGTTTCAGCAAGATAGTTACAGGTTGTATTATATCCTGACGTGTTGCATATACTTCGCGCATTTGATTATTTACTTCGAAAGAAAATGTAAAAAATTGTAGTTACACAACAGAGCTCTATTAATTTTGTCTCTTCACTAATCCTACTGTTGAGACTAAAACAACTGAATCTTCAATACAGTGAAATTAAAAAGTGCATCAATTCACAACCAACATAGTCCATCACGCTCTTGGAATAATTGAGTCGAAAAGAAGAATCACGGTCTCAAAGATGCATATGACTATTATTCAACCTAGGATCGAAATCGCTATACAGTGTGACAAGCCTTGAGCCGGACCTGGCAGAAAGTTCTACATGGGGTAACTCGAGAGGATCTACGAGATCTTTTCGTGCCGCTCGAGAGAAGGCGGATTACGTCACACGAATACTACCAAGAGTCATTCCAAGACACTGATAATTCCAAACGGGTCGAAGTCCTCGTGATCTCGAAACAATCGCCCAGACCGTTCCGACTCGCAATCTGCGCGGATATGCAAGGAAGCACGGAGAGCTTGCTGACAGAGTAAACAATACAGAATTATGAACTAAAATCATTGATTTCACTAGTGTGAATAAATCAGTTTAAAACCGTTAAATCGAACCACTGTGTACGGAGATACAAAATTTTACAATTTGGCAGCCATTTTCAAATATGACACTAAGGTAAAACACGATTAATATTTCTACAAAATGTATTTATTAGCTTTGCGACATGTTTCGATACACAGTATCTTTTTCAAGCGAATGTAGTATTTTTCTTCGTTGAAAAATACTTGAATACCTTTCTCATCAATCAACATAATTAGGGACTAACTATAATAATCACTAATTCCTAGGCTCATACAACTTATAAAATTGACAATAACAATGAACCCACCTGGAAATATCAAAACATAGCTTCTACTTAATTGAATAAATTTAACAAAGGGGAACTGTTCAGGTCCAACTGATCTTTAAATAAACAAGTTGAATTTTTCAATTTATCAATTTCCAAGAATTCTAAATAATTAAGCCTAATGCCCTTATTTTCCACATGAAGAATTTCGAAGTTTTCATCAAAGTCCTGTCGTTCCTCCAAAATATGATTGGCACATGACGAGTGTGTTTCATTCTTTTCATAACTCATACGGTGTTCACGTATGCGGCTTTTAAATGGCCCACCTGTCTGGCCTACGTATACTTTGGAGCAAGATCCACAATTCGATAATTTAACTCCTGATTTTTCAGATTTTTGTGTTGTGTCTTTATTATTCTTGAAAAACTTTCCCAATGTGTTATCTGTGCTACTGGAAATTTTAATCGTGTTTTACCTTAGTGTCATCATAACCATGGATTTCCATCAGGTAACGGCCATATTCTCAAATGACTACCCTATGTCGCATGCGACAATATATCTCCATCTCTTTTTAATTCGTGGTCGAGAAAAGTGATAGAAATATTTTGTCGCATGCGACATAGGGTAGTCGACATTTGAGAATAGCGTCCATGGTGACCAAACTACCATGATCTCGACGATGTGACCAAATTTTTTCTTAAACTCAAAAGCGATTGATAAAAAAGACAAATTGCTTCGCAACGTGCACACATTTTTCTGTGATCGACGACGCAACACTTTGCTAAAATACTCAAGTGACAATAACAGTCTCGCTGAAATCAGATACGAATCAGAGAAGATGCACAAAGAAAGATGAACGAATAACTCTACTCAGCTGGGGAAGAAGAAAAAAATAAAATAAGCGTACTGCATGCCTGCATCACCGATAAGAACTTACCGTCGATCGTATCCGTGATTTCCGGAGGAGGTACAGGTGTGTCGTTGTCGCCGAGCTCGGACAGCTGGTGGGCTCCCAACAATTTTGCCTCGTCTTGATGTATGCTGACGCTTCCTCCCTAGGTCGAAAATAATTGGTGAATTCGATATCTGGACTGGACTCGAGCTTAGTTTGTCCCAAAAATTAACAAAATCCGAACTACTACTATACCGGGTCGCATATAAACAGAACGTACCACGTTTCAGTCAGAGGCAGATATTCTGGCTCTCTGATTGGTTGTGACCAAACACAGGTGCAGTTTGCCCATCGAGATTGAAACGTGGTGCATTTTGCACTAGCGTGAATTAGTTTTTTGCTCGCAATTGACACAAACCTAACCTGAGCAAGCTAACCTAGCTTGCGAGTCGAAAATGCGTGAATTAGTTTTTCGCTTGCAATTTACACACAAACCTAATCTGAGCAAGCTAACCTAGCTTGCGTGGTAAGTTTTACTTATATGCCACCCGGAACCAATTTACCAACATGTATCTTCATTGTTATCCTGTTTAGATGTTTTAAATTTCATACATGTATTTGATGACATGAATATAGAATTTAGCAAGTATCAGACCGAATATGGCACTTCCGGTTTGACCGGAAGAGCATCCAATTTTTTTATTTCAAATGGAAAGTACCATTTTTTTCAAATTACAATTCGGTACAAAATTACCTTTACAACGATATATCACAAACATACTTCCAATTAAAAAACTACTGATATACTTTTTGTATTCCCCTCGTAACGGGACGTTTTCATGAACGTGTGCTATGGAAGAAGAAACAAGAGCATGTGAGTAACAATAATTCGATATCAAAGTTTTCACACTATGATTTGTATGCAGACGTAACTATTGTCCCATTTTTTTTTTTTTTTCAGCACCAATAAACTAATTATTTTTTTAAAGCGATCATATTGAAATACAAAACATAAAAATAACTATTTATTTTTGTTTCCTAGTTATGTGTTTATGAATCTTCCAACTTCATGTTGGATTGATCTGTCACTGTGTTAATGCCAATTTTTTTTAGCTCTTTCCTTGCTTCGCCATAAATCAACAACATAACAACTTTTTCGTTTTGGGTAAATCGGTAGTAGTTGTTGATTCTAAGAAACCGAAAATTCGGAACTTCCGAAATGAAGAACTAACATGAAGTTGAAAGATTCAATACAAAAGTAGGTAAAGTATGGAGACTATCTTCATAAAGAAATAGATAGAAAACAAAAATACTCAAGTAGTTCTTTTCACGTTTTGTATTTCAACAGTGGCGCAGCCAGAATTTCAGTTTGGGTGGGGCTGAACAATTTATCAGTTACGCAGAGCTTTTTTTTTCGTCAGCCGGATGTTATGAATAAAACCTACAAGCGAACTGTTAGGCCAGCAAACGATAACATCCTCTTGTAGGAAATTTTCTTAGCTTTCTTTCTATATACCTATGTATTTAACGAATGTGTCTCGTTATGGTCGCAAAATGCGAAAAATGGTAATAGATGCGCTACGTTCCGACATCCTAGCACACAAAACAACTTATAACACCTACAAGCGAACTGTTAACCCGGTAAACAATAACATTTTCTTGTAGGTAATTTTCTTAGCTTTCTTCCTATATACATATGTATTTTACGAATGTGTCTCGTTATGGTCGCAAAATGCGAAAAATGGTAATAGGTGCTCTACGTTCGGACATCCTAGCACACAAAACCACCTATAACACCCACAAGCGAACTGTTAGGCCAGCAAAAATAACATCCTCTTGTAGGAAATTTTCTTAGCTTTCTTCCTATATACATATGTATTTAACGAATGTGTCTCGTTATGGTCGCAAAATGCGAAAAATGGTAATAGGTGCTCTACGTTCCGACATCCTAGCACACAAAACCACCTATAACACCCACAAGCGAACTGTTAGGCCAGCAAAAATAACATCCTCTTGTAGGAAATTTTCTTAGCTTTCTTCCTATATACATATGTATTTAACGAATGTGTCTCGTTATGGTCGCAAAATGCGAAAAATGGTAATAGGTGCTCTACGTTCCGACATCCTAGCACACAAAACCACCTATAACACCCACAAGCGAACTGTTAGGCCAGCAAAAATAACATCCTCCTGTAGGAAATTTTCTTAGCTTTCTTCCTATATACATATGTATTTAACAAATGTGTCTCGTTATGGTCGCAAAATGCGAAAAATGGTAATAGGTGCTCTACGTTCCGACATCCTAGCACACAAAACCACCTATAACACCCACAAGCGAACTGTTAGGCCAGCAAAAATAACATCCTCCTGTAGGAAATTTTCTTAGCTTTCTTCCTATATACATATGTATTTAACAAATGTGTCTCGTTATGGTCGCAAAATGCGAAAAATGGTAATAGGTGCTCTACGTTCCGACATCCTAGCACACAAAACCACCTATAACACCCACAAGCGAACTGTTAGGCCAGCAAAAATAACATCCTCCTGTAGGAAATTTTCTTAGCTTTCTTCCTATATACATATGTATTTAACAAATGTGTCTCGTTATGGTCGCAAAATGCGAAAAATGGTAATAGGTGCTCTACGTTCCGACATCCTAGCACACAAAACCACCTATAACACCCACAAGCGAACTGTTAGGCCAGCAAAAATAACATCCTCCTGTAGGAAATTTTCTTAGCTTTCTTCCTATATACATATGTATTTAACAAATGTGTCTCGTTATGGTCGCAAAATGTGAAAAATAACTGTCACCATCATCTATTCCGTAGAAGTATCATATACTTGAAATAATGTAAATGTGTTCAATAAAGCTTTATTGATTTTGTTGTTGCTTGTGTTAATATAAGATGGCCTTGAACCTTAATTCTATATAACATCTAAAAGACGATGTTTCAAATACAATAGAGACTTTCTAGTCGAAGATTACTTACCAAAATTGATTTTCTATGCCTTTTATTATACTTTTTTCCTACGAGCGTGCGGAAAAGTAACTTTTCCGCACGATTTTTTGTTTTGAAAGTTGTACTTTTCCGTACGATTTAAAATCGTGCGGAAAAGTTACTTTCCCGCACGATTTTTACTTTTCCGTACGATTTTTACTTTTCCGCACGATTTTTGTATTTTTGAAAATGAGGATATTTACAACTAAATAAATGATCTATGTAACTATTCTGTCGTATTAGTCATTTTGTAGCATTATTATGAAAACTTGTTTATTAAAAACCTTGTTTTTTCATAAATAAGATTGACAAAAACACTCGTAGGAAAAATATTGTACCTAACTCTTACGGAAAATGTCTTTTCCGCCCTTAACGGCTTGCCCGAACTCCGCTTCGCGTCGTTCGTGCAACTGCCGTCGCGTGCGGAAAAGTACTACTTTCCGCACTTGTTAGGTAAATAACTATTCTAACCCAGACCATTGAAGCTATTTCATAAATATTAGTTTTGAAGGTAATCGCATCAAAATGAAAAATAAATTGACATCCTACATTTCCTTCCTACACAATAACAATTTAGTCTACAACAAGCATCCAATAGAAAACCACTACTGCCCCTTACGATTATCGAATTAAATTTGTTGCTTGCCAATACAGGGTGAACTATAACCACTTCCATATTTCATATTTATTTTATCTGGAAGTTAAAAAAAGCCATATGTTGACAAACCAGCCCTTAGTGTGGTCTAGATGGATCGGTATTATTTTCGAAGTGTAACCTGTTATTAACCTTGACAGTTTTCGCTTTTTGCCGATAGATGGCATTGGTCAGCACTTCTAAGATTTTTTGCAAGGAATGCCTAGGAGTTTTGCAGTTGGTTGATGGAAAAAAGAAGGAATTAAATGTTGACGAGAATGCTGGGGAACGGCTTTTGAATCGAGAAAAACACTCTGTTAGTCTGGGCATTGGATTGTTCCAAGGCTGAAACGGTCTTCTGCCTATTTGTCTTGGCTTGGTCTAGGCATGAAATGAAATCTGGAAATTGTATTAGCACTTGAAATTTTCAATACTTTTTTTGCTATTGTTTGAAAATTTCAAGAGTTATCTTTCATTTGTATAACCTGAATGCTGATACTAATAAAGTATAAAATATAATTTAATTAATATGAGCGCAATACCTATTATTCAGCTTTCTTTATACAGTACCCTCTTTTCACCAATTTGAATATTCCAGGTCCTAGACTGATTGAATGTTGGTGAATTAAACAAGTTATTGATTTCTCAATTTATTACCTTGAATCAACAAAAAATAAAGAAATATATCATATAAAATTCAAATTTTGATAAAATATATAACATGGATTACACAAAAACATTCCTAAAATACAATACTTCAAAATATATGTCCATTTAATATCTGCAATATACAGTATCTGCCAAAGTAGATATCAATCATATTTTTTTTGTTTATAATTAGTAATCAATCATTTTCGAAACATATCACCCAAGTATTTATCCACAGAGTATCTCATAAGAAAGAGCACACCCTTCTTAGATAATTCACCACTTGATTTCCAAGTTGGGTATTAACAAAGCTACCAGGTGTCGAAAGTAACAAATAAAAAGAATAAACCCCAAAATAGTTCCATACTTCTTCATGTAGTTCGATGTGACTTAAGGCGGGACTCCACCAAACTGGGCTAGCCCGGCGGCACGTAACCCGCCGACTGTTGCCGAAGAGAAATCAATAATAAAGAAATAATAAAGAGGCCGCTAGCATCGGCCACCGGCATAATTTATAATATATTACCAACTCCGAAGCATATTGGCATACAAAAAAAGATAATCTACTTTGATAGATATTGGGCTGTACAGAAATGCTCGTTATTAACAACAAAGAAATGCCAACAGTTGTTTTAAACTGACAGAGAAGGAAGACTGAAATATTTCATCTGCCCAATTAAGATTTTTTACAATTCGGTAACTTCACAGGAAAACACTTTTTGTGATAAAAAATGGTAGTCCTTACTTAGACTTGCCAACAGTAACAAAATTTTGATGTATGGTAAGATATACAGTGTGGCTTTTAAAAGCCCCCCCCCCCTGTTAACTTTTGAATGGATTCACGTAGAAACTTGAAAAATAAACAGTTTTGATGGTTTCACCAATACTAATTTTTGAAATAAAAAAAATGGTGATTGCCCGACAGGGGGGGAGGGAGGACACATAAACACGATATTTTTAAATGACATGGGGGTCAAGTGGCACATCGTCGAAAAGGAAATTCCATTCTACAACCGTCTAAATTATTTTTAGTTTCGTTAATATTTTTTTTTCTATTCAAATTCGAAATATCAAATATAAATGCGGATCTGAATACTACTCATATCTCGATAAATTTGATCGGTTTGATGAGGAACAATGAAACCAAGAATGTTTTGAAGGGTATTACCGATACTACTTTTTGAGAGAAGAAACATTGCATTTACTCGAAAATTTCGAAATTGAGAAAAAAATAATAAAAAATTCAAAAATTCAAAAATATTTAGATGGTTGTAAAGAGAATTCAATTCTCTTTTCAACGTTCAAAAGTTTATAGAGGGGGACTATTAAAAGCCGCACTGTATAAGATGAGCTTGGGTCTGGTTCTTTTTATAATATTCAAAAATATCAAATGAAACATCTAAAAATCCATCTCTTAAAAAACAGGTACATCCTAGATAAAACTAATCAATCACAGGCCTTTTTCGTAATGATGGATAACAAATCTCCTCAAATCTTAGTCCACTTTATCAAGTGTCCCATTACAATATTTTTTTATTATCCAACGGGTATACATCACAACCAATTCCTTCAAGTTATCACAATCTTTTTTTAAATAATTCAGGTTGAGAAAAGCCGAGAGCTTTTTTTACTCATTACATAAATAATACATATTTACATAAATATTTTGAGAGTATAAAAAACGAGAAGCGGGTACTAAAAACGATCAGTTTGGCAAACGTAGTAAAGACGATGGCAAATCAACGTCAATATAAATCATACTGGGTAATGCAAGTACCTACACCCACATTTTTTCCAGGTTTTGGAATAGGAAATTAGGTTATAACTGTCTACTTTTATCACGTGACCTCAGATTTGTCGAATTTAGGTTTCGCTTTAAACAACACATGCAGTAGTATAGAATGTTCAGTTATGTTATGATGATGACTAGTAAAAAAAACATAAAACTCTTAGTGGGAAACAGACAAAAGTGTTTTACTCTATTCTTAGTGAACATGAATTTCCGTGAAATAAATGTGTCGAATATATATATATTTTTTTAAGTAAGGGTACAGAAAAAATTTGGAAGTTGGATAATTTTTACGACACCAGTCAACTTTTTTAAATTCCCGGAAAATCTGAGGTTATGTGATATGTAACGAATTTTTCAGTTAACAGACATGCAAAAAGAAACCGTCATTCGAATTATTCAGAAATTTCAATAACAATTTTTTTTGCATGTATTATGTTGCCAACTTTGTGGCTACTTCCTCACTGCCCAATGTCAGCTCTCTTCCAATATTCTCTTATAGTGGAAACTATGACACAAATAATATCTGTCAAAATACTAGAACATACACTGAACTGCATCTGACGGGCATTTATTTGTGCAATATCATTCATAGATTTTCAGAATTTCCGGGATTTCCCCACACTAGACTGTTTGCCCCTTTTTCCTACAGAGCATTAAGTTCCCTGAATCTTAAAAAAAAAAAATTAAAACCTGTGAAAAAGTGGGGGATTTTAATAGTCTCGTATACCACCCAGTACGTTCAAATTCCCCTTCAAAATAAAATTCAATATATGCTTTACCGCCACAAGAATAATAGTAACAATGCTAATAATTATAATGACTCATTAAAGTCTGTATCTGGATTTGAAAAATACAAAGCGATATAAATGCACGCTAATAAAATATTTTTCTTCACTTAAATTACGACTAGTCTAAATACCACCAAAACGATAATATAAACCACCGTAGAGAAAAAAGGAAGTAGTTTCACTCCCCACCATTGGCGTATAGATTAGCAGTTTTTTTTGGAAATCTTCCCAGTTTTTATTTTAGGCCTCCAAATCTGCAGGTTTTTATTTAAGATGCTGATGCCATCTATATTATTTTCTGCGTACCGGACAGTACTATATAATTGTCAATCGTTTCAATAGATGGCGCTAGAGGATAGAGTAAGTTGTTCGTTCGGTCGAAGTCTGTCAGAGAAGCGGCTACTGCAACTTTATTGGAATCTAGTGAGCGCCAAACTCGAATTGATAGTAGATTATACCACGAGTCAATAATAATACCTCTTATTCTCGGGAAATTTTTACGAACTAAGCCGCGTAAGTAAAATATTGTAATTCAACAAGCGGGTCATTAAGGTGGGGTTCAGGTGTAGATTTGACGTTTTTTAATCAATATTCACAGCAATTTTCAAGCATGAATTTAGTTTTACTAACACTGAGTCGCTGAAGGTTTTAGGGTGCATTTTCATGATGACGCTGGATTTATATCGCAATTACGAACATTTTTGGCAGCCCCCAGAACGCCCTCCATGGAAAAAAATTAAAACTCGACATGAAACTTCAAACGCGCCAACTGTGAGTGAAACTACTTTCATTTTCTCTACGGCGTCAAAACCAAGCCTCAGCCCCGACTCTGGCTGATCTTCATCTCGATACTTTGCGCGGTCGGACTCGTCTCAGAATGAAACTCCCTAGCCATGCACAGTCTGTGCGCTTTGCACTTATCGTGATGATTGACGATTTCCAATCGAAAATTTGAACTACCTACAGCGAACGAGGTACGTATGTCAGGCACGTCGCGGCTCCACTTCCTGCAGTACTTACAATACATCACGTTCTGAACCTCGTCGTACTGCAACCAAATGTACGACCCCAGCCAGTTCTGGCGAAAGCGGCTGCCCTTTCTCCCGACGTTGGCTCGTACCGGAACGGCATTCGGACTACCGCTCTGAGAGGACTGTATGACGGAACACTCCTGAGAAGTCACGCTAGGGATACTCAACTCCAGAGGCACCGGCAGCGGCGCCCTGGGGTACAGCGAAGGCAAACTAGCCAGATTGACGGGCTGCAGCGTGGTCAGCGTTTTGTTGTAGTTGTAATCGACGTCCGCAGCGACATCTTGGCTGCCGCTAGCTGAAGGTTCGTTCACCACCAATACCGACACGTCTCCGATACCGGCCAAGTTCACGTACTCCTTCGGCGAGTGACTGAGAGGTGGCGCTGTCAGACAACGACGCAGCGCCGAATGTTGGAATAACCGAGGCGGCGGTAGAGTTTCCGAGTCCCCTTCTCTCCCCCACGATTTCGTCTGTCAACAAAGAAGGAAAGGATATGTGTGAATGCCTCTGGATCGGTTCACAGCATTTTCTGTTGCTTTTCTGTGCAAGGGGTTTCGTGAAAGCGCACCTTCGGCGGGACTTGCGGGGTTTTGGATTACTAACAGACTTAAGACTGGAATCAATACGAACCTTTTGTTCTTTCAGGCTTTTCTGAAGCGTTTCAAGTCATTTAAGACATGACAGGGGACCCAAAGGTCTGTATTTAGTCATCTACTGGGAAAGATTAGATTAATAACGCTTGGCTTTTTGTGGCTTTTATCACTTTGACCAGTATGATATGCCATAACTCCATTCAAATGGCATCCTTTTTAAATATTATTTTTATTACCGTTAAAAGTAGCATTGTTGCCTCTTGGCAGTGGGTGATAATAAAATGGCTAAAGGCTTTCGCGGCCGAAGTTTTCACTATCACTACTTTTATTCGGGTTTGGAGGCGGTCGTTGGCATTTCCCCCGTCAGCTGGTAGAACAGTGATCACCTCAAAGATCACGGTTCTTCTGAAAACGGAAGAATACAACAACAAAATTGAAGAACTCTACCCATCTGGCTACCACAGGCTGAAAAGACCCATCACAATTAAGGTTTTGGATTAGGAATCATGTCATAAAATCATCATTGTTGTCGGAAACTGTTCAGAAGACCATTCTCAGAACATAAGCCTTTCCACCAAGGCTCTACGTGTTTCTGAAGATACACAGAACAGACGTACCACTGAGACTAATAGTTAGTGCCCCAGGTTAGCCCTATGTATCATCTGGCAAACCATCTAGCTTCGGTCCTCCAGCCTCATGTGGGAAAAACAAACTCTTTCGTCAAGGACTTGACAAACTTCGTGAGAAAAATTAAGAACATAACCCTGAAGCCAAGTGATATTCTTGTCAGCTTCGACGTTGTGTCTTTGTTCACCAACGTCCCACAAGAAGATTCTTTGTGGGAGATAACCTGAAGTTACTTCCAATGGAAAGGAGACTTTAACGAGCAATTAGATGCATAGCGATGGGGAAGGCAATCGTCGCTTTCGATTTCAAACTGACCATGTGGCTACGATATATGGCCGACACCTTCGTCATTTAGACACAGAAAGGACAGACTGAACTTTTTTCTAGACCACTTAAATGCTCAACACAATGACATTAAGTTCACCATGGAGACTGAATACGGCGCGAGACTTACCCACAAAGTACTGAAAACCGACGGTCAAGAATAGGTATCTTCATACACTATCGACGTTCCAATATTATTGAACCTGCTGGTGACAGTCACCAATAACGGATCAATATCAGTAGTTTCAGAACTATTCAGAATACTGGTCAGAACTAGTCAAAAGCGAGAATATGTCAACCGGAGCATCTACAAGAAGAAATGGGGCATCTTCAAGTGGCCTTCAGATCGAATGGATATAGTGAAACCGAGAGACAAAAGAGACCCACTATCGACTGCAGGGGTATATCGCATACCGTGTGCTTGTGGAAAAGTATACATCGGGACAACGAAGAGGCCCGTGAAAACAAGGGTGAAGGAACATTGGAGAAGTGTACCTTAGGCCAAACGGACGAATCGGCAGTAGCGGAACACGCCCCCAGTGAAGAGGAGTACAGGATAATTTTTGAAGATGCTAAACTCCTTGCCCCAGTCCATAGTGGACTTGTATGGGAAGCAATAGAGATACACAAGCACATGAAGAATTTCAATAGGAAATTGAGACTCTGATAACAGTAGGTAAAAACATGTTATCAAATATCAAAAAATTACAAGTATATGTGTGAAACAATAAACTATTAATTAATGAGCAAGATTATCTGAGGCAGCATAAAAACAATTTGCCCTATAGAAAACCTTGATTCACCGGTGAAATATCAACGATGAACAGACTTCTGAAGAAGTTAGCCACTCTCGTTAACGAAACGTGTCCTTGAAACTCGAATAAAAGTAGTGATAGACAGGGCGACAATTTTAAAGGAAAAATATATCACCAATTCTACAGAACCTGCAATGAAGTAGTTTTTGATAATGATGAGAACAATTATTATTATTAACAAAGAAAAAAATGTCTTTGCAACAAGTCGGGAATCTGTTAATAATCTTGGCATTGGATACACATTCACGAAACGTTTGCTATCAATTTTCAGAAAATATGAATCCCTTCCTTCAATCGTAGGGGGAGGAAACTCTACCAAAAAAATTATTTAAAACTACACTACACATATCAGTAACACAAAACACTGCACCACCGCATAAACACATATCCTCAGATTGAAATTACACTGACATGAATTAAATTAATCAAGAAATAAATTTCGGTTTCGAAGTGAAATGATTCGGTAATATGTGAGGAGATACAGATTTGTATTTTAGTTGTTACTGTTGTTTGATATTTTGTTGAACTGAAAACTCGCAAATAAATTATGGGTGGATATTCAAGTAAAAATTAACCTTCAAATGAAAGACAATTCCATACAATAATGATGAAAAGTTAATACAACAAACCCTTCACATTTTTCTGCAGATATTCCCATGGATTTGAGAAAGATAATATGGGAGTAAAAAAAAAAGATACACTTGTTTTTTGTAAATAAAATGGTGTTACTTTTGTTACATTTTAGACACTTTCCAAGTTATATTCTGTTATATCAGTTATAAAAATTACTCTGATGCAGCTATGAATGTTATTGGTAGACTTTCAATATAATAAATAGTCTGACCGTCTTTAGGAGTATTCATCAAATATAATAATCATGTATTTCGAAAACAGCGGATTTCCATTTTCAAACATCTACTGAGGAAACCCTGTATTTAGATGCAAACTTGTTAATTTTGTCAATAAAAAAATTATAATTCGTAAGTAATTTCACTTTTTCAGTAATTTGAATTATCCAAACCAAAAATATACCGAGTAAAAAATATCAGAAAGCAAAAGTCAAAGGTCTGCTATTTTCTGTACAACAAAATGTGCGTCAAAATTGTGTTTTTCGTCAACCGGAAAAATTAAAACCGCAAAATTTCTGTTGAACTTTTCTGTTCTATCTAGTAATCAGCAAAACCATGAATTAATTAATAATATAGAAAAAAACATTTATAGAGATTTTCAATAGAAAGTATGCACCACGTTACTGAGACCCTATTAATCTCATTTTACATATAAATATTTGCCTACATACTGGATATACTTGGTCTTAAGCATATCAATGATATGACAGTTTTGTTTTTCAGTATGGTTTAATTCAGATTTCACATATAAAACATACCCTATCCTGATAGGTGAACAATAATCTCAAATGACCTCATTTATGTAATTTCATGTATCTCATATGATCTCCCTGAATCATAAGATAATTTGAACCTTCATCTGAACAATGAAAAAACAAAGAAAAGTTAAACTCTGCAAAAAAAAATTGAAGACCGTATCTACTGTCATTTCATTGCTGGTTATGCAACATCATCCAATTAAAAATGACATATTGAATATATCTTCACGGGCTGTATGAATTGTGAATTATTAGAAAATCCGAAGTGATTTCAACTGATAACTCATTCAACTCATTGTGTTTAACTTTAAGAAAGTGAAAAACTCAAAATCAATGGAAATATAGAAATAAAGAGAATTCTGACGAAAAAAAAAACAGGACATCACTCAAACTGGTTTCCACAGAGAAATAATGGAAATACAATAAACTATGTTGTTGAGACTGATTCAAGGAGACTTCTGATATAAACTAGATATCACACAAAGGTTCCTTCATAATTATTATTTGTTCACTTGTTATAAAAAAAAACTTTGTTTCTGCAGGACTTCCCAAAGAAAACTTTCCACTCTGAAGCATTATTTTCATGTTAAATGAAAGTTTTTGAAATTCTTCAAGTTTAGGCAAGAGAATTACTCAAATTTGTTGGCAATTAAACCTTATAGAGTAGTGTCTTAGCAATCCTCAAGTTTTCATGTATGAATAAAGGAATTTTATACGAATAGTATATTTTGGAGTACCTCTAGGCTCTGTACTAACTCCCATCCTGTTTTTACTATAACTTAACCAAATACAATTTTAGGAAGTTTCACCTTATGACACCACATTGTTGTGGCTTGACAAATGCAAAAACAAGCTGCATAAAATTTGGTGTGATATGAAATGCCGGGATGTATTATAATCTTCATTGAAATTTGGCTATTCATATTGTAAACAGTGAAAATAATTCACAAAAATTTGGTAATCTACGAAGCCATAGCCATACACTTCAGAAGACCGCCAAATCAACTAAGGTTTCCCATACCAACAATTAATTTTGTCCAAGATGATATGTGAAGACCGATTCAAATACATGGGTGCCCACCGAGGGTTTTTGACCCAGCATGATGAATTCCTCAAGTATTAACTAAGTTAATACTTCTGAACCAAAGAAAATATGACTTTTTGATAGAAACACAAGTAGAAGAAACATACGTGGACTGTCTTGCAGTTTACAGGCACAAGGGTCAAAAATATATGCATGTAAATTGCTCATGAAAAGTTTTTGAAAATGTGCAATTTACAAGCATATATTTTTCAATGGGCCTTAATGGATCAACATGTATAATAAACTTGTCAATAATGCCATAGCCATAAATTCATCTTTTAGCATATTCAAAGAAATGCTAAAAATATGTGAGGTGATAAAAGCCTTCTAGGAATAATTATATCACTAATGACCTGAGATTTAGAATTTATTTATTCATAGTTATTTGCGTATTAATTTGTGATTGTAATAATATGTGAAAAATCAGTATTTCAACTCTTTGCGTTTATATTATTCATTCAAATTTAATATTTGTATACATTTTGCCACTCTTTGTTTATATACAATTGAGTATGCATTTTTGACCATTTTTGTAACATGAATTTATAACATAACAATTTTTCTCCATCTTACTGAGATGCAACAGAAGTGACGTGTCTGTAATTTCTCAATCTTTGGAAATTTAGAGCAGTAACGGTTCATTGTCTAATCTACTACAAGAGTCTAAGTATAAACGTATTTTGTAAGTTATCACCAAATTAGTAGTTACTTCAATGTAATGACTGCAATAAATCTATTACATTGTGTTTGTAAAATAATGTTTGTTTTCTTCTCATCCACATTTTTCACTTCCTTTTGGCCAACATCAAACAAAAAAAATTAAAAGAAACGGTTTTTTCTGGATATGTGTCTGCGAACACTGATTCAAATTTTCAAGATATATTTCTCAAAATTGAGTTTCTATTGGATCGATTTTTAACATGAAAGTGATTTCAAAGTAGGTACCCTTAAATTCATTCCAATACATTTGCCTAATATCCCACTAATGAAACGCCTAGTTTCTTAAAATGAATGAACATCATCATTACTATTTGCAAAAAGAAGCTTTCTTGAGAAGTCCCTACCTGTATTTTTGATATACTCATTTTGCTGATACGAAAAGAAAAACAAATATAATCACTTACCGTTTGCAATGCTTCCGACATTGAATGGAAGGAATCGATGAGCGGGCTGGAATCATGCATCGGCTCTTGTTTTATTACCGGAGAAGATACACGCATATCTTCAGCACCCGAACTATTTTCCCTATCGACCGGCGATATGGGATTTAACTTTGGTACGCTAGTATTCAACCTTTGTGTTGCCTGAAACACAAATCTGTTTTGAGAAGAATCAACAAAAACTATAAGAGAATAAAAAAAAATTATTTTTTAAGTTTGAAAAATTTGCCACCTAAGAGATTAATGCAAAGCTTTAAGGATCCTCTATTACCAAGAATATACAGTGTGACCCATTTAAAATGGAACCACCCTTATAAAACTTACATTTTTCAACCGATTGGAATGATTTTTTTTTGGTTCAGTAGACATTCAAAAAGTCCACTAAAACACCAAATTTCATGTCTAAATATCCATTTTCAAGGCCGACTAATCCTATTTTTCAAGGTCCATAAACTTAAAAAAAAATACCAGCGATTTTATTGGAAAAAATCTGACTACACCACTGGATTTGCGACATTTTTAAATGGTTCATATGTAAATTGCATTGAAATGTGTCAATAAATAATAAAGTTTTAGGGAAATAAAATATGAGAAAAAAAGATTAGTTGGCCCTAGTAGACTTTTTGAATGTCTACCTAACGAAGAAAAAAAATTCCAATTGGTTGAAAACTGTAAGTTTTATAAGGGTGTACCATCTTAAATGGGACACACTGTATAACCAAAATACAGAATAAAGTGGTAGTATGAATTCCCCAGAAATTGTTATTTATAGTATCAAATGTGAATGAACACAAATGAAAAAAATTCAATTGAATGAATTTTGATATTCATATAAACAGGAATATCAACTAAAAAAAATTTGACACATTCTCCTTCCTTAATAGTGCAATTTGCAATGAATAAAAATATAGAAAAATATTAGTTTTCATCAGCATGTTAACACTTAAAAATAAACCTACTACTCCATAAATATCTCCAAGGACTTCAAACATTTGCATAAAAAGATTATTGCTAAAAAATAACTAGAGTTGAGTTTGCAAAATAAAATCTTTTTTACCAGAATATCTTCCAAACTCATCAAGGGATATAAATTATCAACAGAATCTACAAAAGCACAAAAGCTTCAAAATATCGAATAGTTCCTTATTACACGACTCTACGAAAAAAAATTCGTTCTTTGTCCTAAAGTTTATTCAATGATTTTTCGGTTGATTATGCACAAAAACGAAAGAAAAACAGTCTTATTTGATGTAAAGTTTGCTTTTGTGATAGTTATAATAATAATAATACCAATTTTCAAGTGTTTATAAAACTTAAAAAAAAAAAAAATTGAAATATGATGCTGATGCATTGTATCTCCTGGATACAAAAGCAAACTTCTTCATGCCATATAATTGTTTTTCGTTCAAATATGATCCAATTTACCGAAATTTCATACTTAAATATCAATGTCGAATTGTGTGTTGACCCGTGTTACGACTGACCAGCGGCATGACAATTTGACAGATACTTAGATTCCCAAATGGTGCAATAAATAGGTATTTCACTTGATCTCTCTCTATAACAAGTGCTTAATGATTTATGTTAAAAAAATTATGAATTGAATTTTTTTCACAAATAACATTTGATTTAGGACAGTATTATAGCTTAGTTTCAAACTATACACTAAAGCAGTTGGTGTACAACTTTTGTGAATATACTACAAGATGACAATAAAACCTGACACTACTGAACAAAATCGCTTTGGACTCACCTGAGAATCGTTAAATCTTTCAGAGTTTGAGTTTGATGTCATATCACAGTTCGAAGACGATTTCCTTTTTCGTTTTTCGCTTGGAGGGCTGTCCCTTTCTATTATTCTATCTCTGTCTCTCCTTGGCACTTCTGATAATTCTTCATGTTTGCTCAGAGAATTATTATCTGTGAGGCCTCGTATTTGCAGGGCCTCAGCAGTTTTTAGGAACATTGGGAGTAAATTTTGAGAAACGTTCACTTCTCCTTTATACATAAAATCTAACAATGCTTTCATTTCGTTGTAATTGACATCTTTGAGAAAAACTATGGGGTGCGGATGAGCGTTCTGTATAAAAATGGTTTCGAAATACGGGCTACATGCAGACAGGATGTTTTGGTGAGCTTTGAATGTTTCGCCATCGCAGGCTAAGGTTACGTCGCACAGGGCTTCTCTTCGTAGCAGGCTGCTCAACACGTCTGTTAGGTTTGTTGGATGGTTGTTCCAGCGCAGACAAAACTGTTGATCCATCTTGTTCTATTTACCTGTTAAAAATACATGTTGAATACACTTTTTCACCACATAGTATGCTTAGAACTTGTCAGACTGCACTTTGCTGTACCTTCTGCTGTTTAGAATAGAGTTATTTGACCTAAAACTGTAACCATCTAGAAATAACAGTTATTTTACAAGCACAATTACATACAAGAATGCATTTATTATTACAGTAAAATTCAACTTTTCCGATAGATGAAACAGCCTACGTGATGGTTTATAATTTCTCTTTGATCATCCTGCTGTGCTGAAGGGCAGGATGCTCAGGATGCCCTTAAAAGTACAAAACCGAAAATCACGCGGATATTTCCTGAAAGCATTTCATCTGTAGAGAGTCGTTCGTTTTTTGGGCTGCTTTATTTGGACAAATGGGATTTTTCATGCTACTTTGAGCAGTCATTTTTATAAATCCACAATTTTTGTGAAATCCATTCATCACTGCATGTAACCTTTTACCCGCCATTGTGGATTTGGTGAATGATTTCTACAGCTACTACATCTAATTCATAAATATTGTTTTGTGTGGACAACCCGTTTTTACAGATACTTTCAACTCCTATTGTGAAAAACTGACTTCGAAAAGGATGTAATAATAATAAAGATGACAAAAATGAGAAAAAAACTTACCTTTTTTGCCTTGTTTCTGACATTACAACGCCACCCAATTTTCTACCTCCTGCACAGTAGGCAACAAAATCTGTGATGAATTTGATTGGACAAAAAAATTCGCAAATTATTTTTTCGAATTGCCATCGAGCAGTTCCAGTTTCATCGTACTTCGGATGATATAAACTAAAGATATAATCATATTTCAGTGTAATTTATTGGCGAAACCTTTTTTACATGGATTGTTCTTCTAGCCACGTAATAAAATACACCGTTAATGTATGTTGGGTTGCATAACCGAAGAAACAGAAAGGGCTAAAAAATCTTGGATGATTCTATTGTGTGCTCTAGTGTACAGACTGTTTCAGAAACGATTATCCATTGCCATTCGCTTATTCATTTGTTAGGAGATATGATGAACATTCATTGTTTATTTGTGTTTGATATTCTGGAAAGTACGAAGGCGTAGAAGGGCCACGTTTTTTTTTTCATCCTCCATAATTTCGACCTTTATCTCGAAATTTCGACTTTTGTCTCGAAATTTCTAGATAAAAGTCGAAATTTCGAGATAAAAGTTCAAATTTCTAGATTAAAGTCGAAATTTAGAGATAAAAGTCGAAGTTTCAAGATAAAATTCGAAATTTCGAAATAAAATTCGAAATTTCAAGATAAAAGTCTAAATTTCTGGATAAAAGTCGAAATATCGAGATAAAAGTCCAAATTTCTAGATTAAAGTCGAAAATTCGAGATAAAAGTCGAAATTTCGAGATAAAAGTCCCTATTTCTAGATTAAAGTCGAAATTTAGAAATAAAACTCGAAGTTTCGAGATAAAATTCGAAATTTCGAAATAAAATTCGAAATTTCAAGATAAAAGTCTAAATTTCTGGATAAAAGTCGAAATATCGAGATAAAAGTCCAAATTTCTAGATTAAAGTTGAAATTTCGAGATAAAAGTCGAAATTTCGAGATAAAAGTCGAAATTTCGAGATAAAAGTCGAAATTTCGAGATAAAAGTCGAAATTCCTAGATAAAAGTCGAAATTTCGAGATAAAAGTCCAAATTTCTAGATTATAGTCGAAATTTCGAGATAAAAATTGAAATTTCGAGATAAAAGTCGAAATTTCTAGATTAAAGTCGAAATTTCGAGATAAAAGTCGAAATTTCGAAATAAAAGTCGAAATTTCGAGAAAAAAGTCGAAATTTCGAGATAAAAGTCGAAATTTCGAGATAAAAGTCGAAATTCCTAGATAAAAGTCGAAATTTCGAGATAAAAGTCCAAATTTCTAGATTAGAGTCGAAATTTCGAGATAAAAGTTGAAATTTCGAGATAAATTTATATTATCTACAACAAAACAAACTAGCTGAACATGACTAGAGTCCGTTGTCCAACGAGTGCGCATTACGTTTTCACATTTTCAGCTAGTTTCTCGAACATAACCTACTCCCCTAAAATATCAAATGATTCGACTGAAGGAGCATATTAGAAAGATGTATCACAAATAAAACGAATTTTATTAAACATTTATCAATGTTTATTCAAGTACATTGGTCTATTTCGCACTAGTACGAAATATATTTCGCACGTGCAGAAACTATTACATTCAACACCTACTTTGTGGACTAGTTTCCAGTGCGAAATGATACGGAATTCAAGTAGATCGTCGGAAAAAAATATTATACCCATACACTTTCTGCCGCATAGTTGAGTATCGTTTCTTAAAAGTCTTTTTTTTATTGATAACAGCGTTCAGACAGTCATATTCCTTAGATTCTAATTTTCACGACGAATCAATTAATGGTTTCGAATCTAAAATCGCATGGATAACAATCCTAAAATACACGAATAACTATTTCTTGAAGAGTATGAGGAAATATGGGTAATTCGCTCGTCAAGTATGCTATGGACACAAATTTGAACGTAACTGGAATTTTACGATAGAAACAAATGAGAAACATTATTTTGCGTATTAATCAATTATTATTACTAAATGAATAAAACATGTCGAAAGATTTTTCGCTCTGAACTAAGTCAAACTTGGAAATTTTTGTTGGAACGCTCTGTATAATTGTACATTTTTCGAATCCACAGTTTCCGAAACGAATAGAGCTCATTCAATTTTTCAGATTCATTCCTAATCTCTTCAAAGAATTCCAACTGGTACCTATACACCCTGCGATAAAAGGAAAGGTGTGCTATGGAAACAACAACAACTTTGACAAGTAATAAATTAGTCTCCATCAATGAGTTCTTCATACCTATTGTGCTTAAGGTCATCAAATTGTTTAATAAACATGTGAGTAACTATTCAAGAGATGTCACAGTGGACGTGCTATTAGTTTGAGACTGCAAGAAAAATTCGAGAAACGGAAATCAATGTTTTAGCATTGTTAGAAGGGAATTCCAGTGCTTCTGCTTGGTTAGAGTTACAAGTAAGTGACGAGTAAACAATGAATATATTGAAAAAACATAGGTACATGACGTTTAAGTATGCAGTTTGTATGAAAATGATGGATACTTCAAAATAATACTGCTAATCCCGAAGATTTTGTTTCTTCAATATTGTTTTACGGCGAGTCAAGATTCCCGAACAATGGAATTTTTATGAATATATGGACTAGTTGGCGGTGATTCTTCTTCGACAGAATGCGTTATATGAACTTCTGTAAAATTGATGTTTTATTTTGGTTTCATTCAATTTGGTATCCACAGCATACTTGATGAGCGATACACCTGAATGTCCTCATAATTTGCAAACAATTGATTAGGTATTGATGTATTGATGTAGACTGATTTCTTGCTTGTCAGTTATTTTTGTTTCCATATAGAAGACGTTTCATTTTTAAAGGGTGTATCAGTTGGAATTATTTGATAAGAATGAGATTGAATCTGAAAATTGAATGAAAATGTACAATTATACAGAGCGATTCATGAAGAATGTTTAAGTTTGATTCAGTTCAGAACGATGGAGATTCAAAAATGTTTTACTAATTTAGTTATTGATTCAATTTTCCGAAATTTTCTATTATTCATTTTTCGAATTCAAAATGTTTGTCCTCCAACGTATTTTGACGTGCTGATTCCAAATCTTTGAACAAGAATGTCGAAAACTCATCAGAAATATTTTTGGCGGAAGACAACCATCTTAATACTGATTTAGAGCTGAAAGTTGCAAAAATCATCAAAAATACTAAGTCGTCACATCGACTTGGAATTTGCACTGTATACGTAAAATTTCATGCTCATTCCGAAAATATATGATTTTCATGTCCTCAGATATAAGATTTAGCCGGAAAAGGGTGTTTAATTAAGAAAATCCAATTTTCTGAGATTTTCTATTTTTCATTTTTCGAATTCAAAATTTTTGTCCTCAAACGTATTTTGACGTGCTGATTCCAAATGTTTGAACAAAAATGTCGAAAACTCATCGGAAATTATTTTGGCGGCAAAAAAAACATCTAAAAACTGATTCAGAGGTGACCAACTCAAGAACGGTTAGAGATAGACAAATTCTGCGATCGCCAATCGATTCAGAATGGTCGAATTAGTATATATTGCGAATTTCGAGTCAACCGAAAATATTAAAAATTACTCGGAAAAAGTTGCAAGGGGTTCACCCCTAAAAATCATCAAAAATACTGAGTCTTCACATCGACTTGAAATTTGCACAGTATACGTAAAATTTCATGCTCATTCCGAAAATTTATTATTTTTATGTGCTCAGATATAAGATTTAGCCGGAAAAGGGTGTTTAAGGAAGAAAATCCAATTTTCTGAGATTTTCTATTTTTCATTTTTCGAATTTAAAATTTTTGTCCTCCAACGTATTTTGACGTGCTGATTCCAAATCTTTGAACAAAAATGTCGAAAACTCATCGGAAATTATTTTGGCGGCAGAAAAAACATCTAAAAACTGATTCAGAGGTGACCAACTCAAGAACGGTTAGAGATAGACAAATTCTGCGAACGTCAATCGATTCAGAATGGTCGAATTAGTATATATTGCGAATTTCGAGTCAACCGAAAATATTAAAAATTACTCGGAAAAAGTTGCAAGGGGTTCACCCCTAAAAATCATCAAAATACTGAGTCTTCACATCCACTTGAAATTTGCACTGTATACGTAAAATTTCATGCTCATTCCGAAAATATATGATTTTTATGTGCTCAGATATAAGATTTAGCCGGAAAAGGGTGTTTAAGGAAGAAAATCCAATTTTCTGAGATTTTCTATTTTTCATTTTTGGAATTTAAAATTTTTGTCCTCCAACGTATTTTGACGTGCTGATTCCAAATCTTTGAACAAAAATGTCGAAAACTCATCGAAAATTATTTTGGCGGCAGAAAAAACATCTAAAAACTGATTCAGAGGTGACCAACTCAAGAACGGTTAGAGATAGACAAATTCTGCGAACGCCAATCGATTCAGAATGGTCGAATTAGTATATATTGCGAATTTCGAGTCAACCAAAAATATTAAAAATTACTCGGAAAAAGTTGCAAGGGGTTCACCCCTAAAAATCATCAAAAATACTGAGTCTTCATATCGACTTGAAATTTGCACTGTATACGTAAAATTTCATGCTCATTCCGAAAATATATGATTTTTATGTGCTCAGATATAAGATTTAGCCGGAAAAGGGTGTTTAAGGAAGAAAATCCAATTTTCTGAGATTTTCTATTTTTCATTTTTGGAATTTAAAATTTTTGTCCTCCAACGTATTTTGACGTGCTGATTCCAAATCTTTGAACAAAAATGTCGAAAACTCATCGAAAATTATTTTGGCGGCAGAAAAAACATCTAAAAACTGATTCAGAGGTGACCAACTCAAGAACGGTTAGAGATAGACAAATTCTGCGAACGCCAATCGATTCAGAATGGTCGAATTACTATATATTGCGAATTTCGAGTCAACCGAAAATATTAAAAATTACTCGGAAAAAGTTGCAAGGGGTTCACCCCTAAAAATCATCAAAAATACTGAGTCTTCACATCGACTTGAAATTTGCACAGTATACGTAAAATTTCATGCTCATTCCGAAAATATATAATTTTTATGTGCTCAGATATAAGATTTAGCCGGAAAAGGGTGTTTAAGGAAGAAAATCGAATTTTCTGAGATTTTCTATTTTTCATTTTTCGAATTTAAAATTTTTGTCCTCCAACGTATTTTGAGGTGCTGATTCCAAATCTTTGAACAAAAATGTCGAAAACTCATCGGAAATTATTTTGGCGGCAGAAAAAACATCTAAAAACTGATTCAGAGGTGACCAACTCAAGAACGGTTAGAGATAGACAAATTCTGCGAACGCCAATCGATTCAGAATGGTCGAATTAGTATATATTGCGAATTTCGAGTCAACCGAAAATATTAAAAATTACTCGGAAAAAGTTGCAAGGGGTTCACCCCTAAAAATCATCAAAAATACTGAGTCTTCACATCGACTTGAAATTTGCACAGAAAATCCAATTTTCTGAGATTTTCTATTTTTCATTTTTCGAATTTAAAATTTTTGTCCCCCAACGTATTTTGACGTGCTGATTCCAAATATTTGAACAAAAATGTCGAAAACTCATCGGAAATTATTTTGGCGGCAGAAAAAACATCTAAAAACTGATTCAGAGGTGACCAACTCAAGAACGGTTAGAGATAGACAAATTCTGCGAACGCCAATCGATTCAGAATGGTCGAATTAGTATATATTGCGAATTTCGAGTCAACCGAAAATATTAAAAATTACTCGGAAAAAGTTGCAAAAATCATCAAAAATACTGAGTCTTCACATCGACTTGAAATTTGCACAGTATACGTGAAATTTCATGCTCATTCCGAAAATATATGATTTTTATATGCTCAGATATAAGATTTAGCCGGAAAAGGGTGTTTAAGGAAGAAAATCCAATTTTCTGAGATTTTCTATTTTTCATTTTTCGAATTTAAAATTTTTGTCCTCCAACGTATTTTGACGTGCTGATTCCAAATCTTTGAACAAAAATGTCGAAAACTCATCGGAAATTATTTTGGCGGCAGAAAAAACATCTAAAAACTGATTCAGAGGTGACCAACTCAAGAACGGTTAGAGATAGACAAATTCTGCGAACGTCAATCGATTCAGAATGGTCGAATTAGTATATATTGCGAATTTCGAGTCAACCGAAAATATTAAAAATTACTCGGAAAAAGTTGCAAGGGGTTCACCCCTAAAAATCATCAAAATACTGAGTCTTCACATCCACTTGAAATTTGCACTGTATACGTAAAATTTCATGCTCATTCCGAAAATATATGATTTTTATGTGCTCAGATATAAGATTTAGCCGGAAAAGGGTGTTTAAGGAAGAAAATTCAATTTTCTGAGATTTTCTATTTTTCATTTTTCGAATTTGAAATTTTTGTCCTCCAACGTATTTTGACGTGCTGATTCCAAATCTTTGAACAAAAATGTCGAAAACTCATCGGAAATTATTTTGGCGGCAGAAAAAACATCTAAAAACTGATTCAGAGGTGACCAACTCAAGAACGGTTAGAGATAGACAAATTCTGCGAACGTCAATCGATTCAGAATGGTCGAATTAGTATATATTGCGAATTTCGAGTCAACCGAAAATATTAAAAATTACTCGGAAAAAGTTGCAAGGGGTTCACCCCTAAAAATCATCAAAATACTGAGTCTTCACATCCACTTGAAATTTGCACTGTATACGTAAAATTTCATGCTCATTCCGAAAATATATGATTTTTATGTGCTCAGATATAAGATTTAGCCGGAAAAGGGTGTTTAAGGAAGAAAATTCAATTTTCTGAGATTTTCTATTTTTCATTTTTCGAATTTAAAATTTTTGTCCTCCAACGTATTTTGACGTGCTGATTCCAAATGTTTGAACAAAAATGTCGAAAACTCATCAGAAATATTTTTGGCGGCAGAAAAAACATCTAAAAACTGATTCAGATGTGACCAACTCAAGAACGGTTAGAGATAGACAAATTCTGCGAACGCCAATCGATTCAGAATGGTCGAATATATTGCGAATTTCGAGTCAACCGAAAATATTAAAAATTACTCGGAAAAAGTTGCAAGGGGTTCACCCCTAAAAATCATCAAAAATACTGAGTCTTCACATCGACTTGAAATTTGCACAGTATACGTAAAATTTCATGCTCATTCCGAAAATTTATTATTTTTATGTGCTCAGATATAAGATTTAGCCGGAAAAGGGTGTTTAAGGAAGAAAATCCAATTTTCTGAGATTTTCTATTTTTCATTTTTCGAATTTAAAATTTTTGTCCTCCAACGTATTTTGACGTGCTGATTCCAAATGTTTAAACAAAAATGTCGAAAACTCATCAGAAATATTTTTGGCGGCAGAAAAAACATCTAAAAACTGATTCAGAGGTGACCAACTCAAGAACGGTTAGAGATAAATGAATTCTGCGAAGGTCAATCGATTCTGAATGGTCGAATTAGTATATATTGCGAATTTCGAGTCAACCGAAAATATTAAAAATTACTCGGAAAAAGTTGCAAGGGGTTCACCCCTAAAAATCATCAAAAATACTGAGTCTTCATATCGACTTGAAATTTGCACAGTATACGTAAAATTTCATGCTCATTCCGAAAATATATGATTTTTATGTGCTCATATATAAGATTTAGCCGGAAAAGGGTGTTTAAGGAAGAAAATCCAATTTTCTGAGATTTTCTATTTTTCATTTTTGGAATTTAAAATTTTTGTCCTCCAACGTATTTTGACGTGCTGATTCCAAATCTTTGAACAAAAATGACGAAAACTCATCGGAAATTATTTTGGCGGCAGAAAAAACATCTAAAAACTGATTCAGAGGTGACCAACTCAAGAACGGTTAGAGATAGACAAATTCTGCGAACGCCAATCGATTCAGAATGGTCGAATTAGTATATATTGCAAATTTCGAGTCAACCGAAAATATTAAAAATTACTCGGAAAAAGTTGCAAGGGGTTCACCCCTAAAAATCATCAAAAATACTGAGTCTTCACATCGACTTGAAATTTGCACAGTATACGTGAAATTTCATGCTCATTCCGAAAATATATGATTTTTATATGCTCAGATATAAGATTTAGCCGGAAAAGGGTGTTTAAGGAAGAAAATCCAATTTTCTGAGATTTTCTATTTTTCATTTTTCGAATTTAAAATTTTTGTCCTCCAACGTATTTTGACGTGCTGATTCCAAATCTTTGAACAAAAATGTCGAAAACTCATCGGAAATTATTTTGGCGGCAGAAAAAACATCTAAAAACTGATTCAGAGGTGACCAACTCAAGAACGGTTAGAGATAGACAAATTCTGCGAACGTCAATCGATTCAGAATGGTCGAATTAGTATATATTGCGAATTTCGAGTCAACCGAAAATATTAAAAATTACTCGGAAAAAGTTGCAAGGGGTTCACCCCTAAAAATCATCAAAATACTGAGTCTTCACATCCACTTGAAATTTGCACTGTATACGTAAAATTTCATGCTCATTCCGAAAATATATGATTTTTATGTGCTCAGATATAAGATTTAGCCGGAAAAGGGTGTTTAAGGAAGAAAATTCAATTTTCTGAGATTTTCTATTTTTCATTTTTGGAATTTAAAATTTTTGTCCTCCAACGTATTTTGACGTGCTGATTCCAAATGTTTGAACAAAAATGTCGAAAACTCATCAGAAATATTTTTGGCGGCAGAAAAAACATCTAAAAACTGATTCAGAGGTGACCAACTCAAGAACGGTTAGAGATAGACAAATTCTGCGAACGCCAATCGATTTAGAATGGTCGAATTAGTATATATTGCGAATTTCGAGTCAACCGAAAATATTGAAAATTACTCGGAAAAAGATGCAAGGGGTTCACCCCTAAAAATCATCAAAAATACTGAGTCTTCATATCGACTTGAAATTTGCACAGTATACGTAAAATTTCATGCTCATTCCGAAAATATATGATTTTTATGTGCTCAGATATAAGATTTAGCCGGAAAAGGGTGTTTAAGGAAGAAAATCCAATTTTCTGAGATTTTCTATTTTTCATTTTTGGAATTTAAAATTTTTGTCCTCCAACGTATTTTGACGTGCTGATTCCAAATCTTTGAACAAAAATGACGAAAACTCATCGGAAATTATTTTGGCGGCAGAAAAAACATCTAAAAACTGATTCAGAGGTGACCAACTCAAGAACGGTTAGAGATAGACAAATTCTGCGAACGCCAATCGATTCAGAATGGTCGAATTAGTATATATTGCAAATTTCGAGTCAACCGAAAATATTAAAAATTACTCGGAAAAAGTTGCAAGGGGTTCACCCCTAAAAATCATCAAAAATACTGAGTCTTCACATCGACTTGAAATTTGCACAGTATACGTGAAATTTCATGCTCATTCCGAAAATATATGATTTTTATATGCTCAGATATAAGATTTAGCCGGAAAAGGGTGTTTAAGGAAGAAAATCCAATTTTCTGAGATTTTCTATTTTTCATTTTTCGAATTTAAAATTTTTGTCCTCCAACGTATTTTGACGTGCTGATTCCAAATCTTTGAACAAAAATGTCGAAAACTCATCGGAAATTATTTTGGCGGCACAAAAAACATCTAAAAACTGATTCAGAGGTGACCAACTCAAGAACGGTTAGAGATAGACAAATTCTGCGAACGTCAATCGATTCAGAATGGTCGAATTAGTATATATTGCGAATTTCGAGTCAACCGAAAATATTAAAAATTACTCGGAAAAAGTTGCAAGGGGTTCACCCCTAAAAATCATCAAAATACTGAGTCTTCACATCCACTTGAAATTTGCACTGTATACGTAAAATTTCATGCTCATTCCGAAAATATATGATTTTTATGTGCTCAGATATAAGATTTAGCCGGAAAAGGGTGTTTAGGGAAGAAAATTCAATTTTCTGAGATTTTCTATTTTTCATTTTTGGAATTTAAAATTTTTGTCCTCCAACGTATTTTGACGTGCTGATTACAAATGTTTGAACAAAAATGTCGAAAACTCATCAGAAATATTTTTGGCGGCAGAAAAAACATCTAAAAACTGATTCAGAGGTGACCAACTCAAGAACGGTTAGAGATAGACAAATTCTGCGAACGCCAATCGATTTAGAATGGTCGAATTAGTATATATTGCGAATTTCGAGTCAACCGAAAATATTGAAAATTACTCGGAAAAAGATGCAAGGGGTTCACCCCTAAAAATCATCAAAAATACTGAGTCTTCACATCGACTTGAAATTTGCACAGTATACGTTAAAATTTCATGCTCATTCCGAAAATATATGATTTTTATGTGCTCAGATATAAGATTTAGCCGGAAAAGGGTGTTTAAGGAAGAAAATCGAATTTTCTGAGATTTTCTATTTTTCATTTTTCGAATTTAAAATTTTTGTTCTCCAACGTATTTTGACGTGCTGATTCCAAATCTTTGAACAAAAATGTCGAAAACTCATCAGAAATATTTTTGGCGGCAGAAAAAACATCTAAAAGCTGATTCAGAGGTGACCAACTCAAGAACGGTTAGAGATAGACAAATTCTGCGAACGCCAATCGATTCAGAATGGTCGAATTAGTATATATTGCGAATTTCGAGTCAACCGAAAATATTAAAATTTACTCGGAAAAAGTTGCAAGGGGTTCACCCCTAAAAATCATCAAAAATACTAAGTCTTCACATCGACTTGAAATTTGCACTGTATACGTAAAATTTCATGCTCATTCCGAAAATATATGATTTTTATGTGCTCAGATATAAGATTTAGCCGGAAAAGGGTGTTTAAGGAAGAAAATCCAATTTTCTGAAATTTTCTATTTTTCATTTTTCGAATTTCAAATTTTTGTCCTCCAGCGTATTTTGACGTGCTGATTCCAAATTTTTGAACAAAAATTTCGATAACTCATCAGAAATATTTTTGGCGGCAAAAAAAACATACAAAAACTGATTTAGAGCTGACCAACTCAAGAACGGTTAGAGAGAGACAAATTCTGCGAACGCCAATGGATTCAGAATGGTCGAATTAGTATATATTGCGAATTTCGAGTCAACCGAAAATATTAAAAATTACTCGGAAAAAGTTGCAATGTGAAATGTGAGTTACATTGCATCAGGTACTGTTTTCTAGAAAATGCGCAAATGAAAATGCAATATAACGGCGCATTTAAGGAATTTTTTCCCAAACGTTTTTTCTTAAATTATAAACAATTAACACACTTTTCATGAAAGTTGTACCTAATATTGTACCTATCCTACATAAAACTAACAGAACAAACTTACTGAAACGCATAAAAAAACTGGTAGGTACTGCAACATCAGCCAACCCATATTCCTCGAATATAACCCTCTATTCTTGGTTATCAGTTGTTTCTTGCCTGGGGATATATCAACTCAAAATACCATACCGAACCAATTTTTCGAAATATATGTTGACAATTGAGCTGGTGACTTCAAGAGCTTTGGTTTTTCCACTGAATTATCAAATCAATTAGTTACCAATCAAAAAGCGACAAATTGACAGAAACGTAACGATTTTCTTATATTATCGCAATACAACATAATGTAGGTTAACCCCAAAGTGACATATATTCACTCAAATGTCATTTCATTGCAGCAATCCAAACTCCACTCCTCTTCTATCTTCTTTCTTCCCAGTAGACGATCAACGAAACTGATTGAAAAAAAAATGCATGCAAAGCAAACATAATAACTCAATAATTCTCCTATTAAATCATCAGTTGGGTGGCTGAAATTTCCTCAAAACCATGCATCACCTATAAAACCACCCAATAATGTCATGCATGAACATTAAATCATGTAAATGGAAACTCCCGCAACTTCCGCAGACAACCTCTTGTTTGACCTCTCCCATCAGCGCTATTTCCTTTGGAATGCCAACGAAATCAATGACGTTACCTTGAACTTGAACTTGACACAACCTGTTGAATGGCACGTGGCAGAGTCCTCTTTTCCACCCACACTATTTCCGCAAAGTTTTCCCGAATTTATCGGTAACACCGAGTTGAACGAACAGCGGAAACGAAATCAAGAAGTCGAGTGAGCGATGGAACAGATGAATAACGAACGAATAATGATCGCGGTGATTTGTGCAACGGCCACTGCGATTTTCGAGAGTGAATTTCACTTTATCGCCTTGGCGTGAAAATTTAAACAATCGAGGAGCGTTCGTTGGATGTGGATGTTTCCTACGCAAAATTCAGCGCCAACTGTTACTCCATCGGCACGAAACTAATCAAATTATTTTCCAACTTTGGTTACTGTCACCCCCCGGTCTAGTTTAGAGCATGAGCAATGACGTATTGGTTACTACCCGCCGGTGCAGTGTGCTTTTCTCGTTTTCATTAAAACTACTGGCTATTGTTGCTACCCCTTCTCAAGGTTGGCGGAAATGAAGGAGGAACTCAGGTTGGGAACGGCCGTGTATTGGTTTTGTAGGAGGTAAATGGTATAAAAAAAATAATATGTGTATTGACAGGATTTTTTTTTAATATTTACTTTTGTGAATTATGAAAAAATGTGTATTTACGCTGGTAAAGCCCCTTCAAACAATTTTCAATATCTCTCTATCATCAGGAACATTTCCTAAGTTTTGGAAACAGAGTTTTCTCACTCCAATCCAACCGTCCTGTGTGTAAGCAATCTGAAATACCCAAATTACTTGACTGTCTGATTACTAAGAAACTCACTCATGACAACAGGAACATAATTAATGAAAACCAACACGGCTTCACCTCAGGAAGATCCACTAACACAAATTTGCTCACTTATCAACATTTTCTTTTAAACAGTTTAGAGGAAAGGCACCAGGTTGACTCTATCTATACTGACTTTTCAAAAGCATTTGATAGAGTCAATTGCAAAACTCTCTGTTTTATGCATTGACGGTACCTTTTTGAACTGGATTGGTTCTTATTTGAGAGGTAGGACTCAATGTGTCAAATATGCTGGTTCTGTGTCATCAGAAATTTCGGCAACATCTGGGGTTCCCCAAGGATCCCATATGGGTCCACTACTTTTTTTGTTATTTATTAATGATATATCAGAAGTAATACAACACAGTTACCACTTGATATTTGCTGATGACTTCAAACTCTTTAGGGTCATTGACAATGTCTGTGATGCTAAATTTTTGCAAATAGATTTGAGCAATTTGTCCCGTTGGTGCGATATAAATATGCTTCATCTTAATATAAACAAATATTATCAAATCACATTTTCGAGAATTATGAATCCAATTCAATACTCTTACCAAGTGAAAAATGTTAATTTGTCAGTGGCTGATAGTGTTCGAGACCTTGGCATATTATTTGATTCCAAAGTTACATTTAAGACACATATTGATAACATTGTTTCTAAATCATTTAAATTATTGGGCTTCATTGCAAAATCTTCAGATAAATTTTCCCTTTGCACTTCTAAAATATTATACTTCTCTCTCGTTCGATCAGTTATTGATTATAATTGTATGATTTGGTGTCCATTTTATTAGGCGGATATCAATAGAATTGAGAAAGTCCAAAATAAATTTTTGAAGTCATGCGCATACAAACATTTTGAATATTTTGAACTTATCAAGTTTGGAACATCGATTGATCTGAGATTTCTGCACAAAGTTGTAAATGGAGCTATGAGTTGAACAAGAATTTCAGAACTGTTCATGGTTCCTCATCACAGTACAAACTATGGCCAAAATGAGTCAATTACAAGGGTAGTTAAATTGGCAAATAAAAATTGTCAAACAATTGATTTGTTCGACACAATCACATATTCATTCAAAAATCAAATGAGGCACATTAATTTGTTGTAATTTAGTTTAGTTGATTAAGATTGTAACTTAAACATTGTCTCTTAAATAATTATGTTTTTTGTAAATTGGCATGTCCGTATATAAATAAATAAATAAATATATAGGATCGTTGATATGTATGGAAACGGTCGATTATCTCTTAAAGTAAAATAGCTAGATGTAAAACGCTAAAAAATATAATAGCTATTTTTTAGAAAAACCCTGGATTCACGACTTTTTCAAATGGTTTGGTTCAAATTACCTACATAGTAATGCTCCCATTCAGGATGTTTCAAAAAGACTCATCATCGCAATCAATTTGACATGAAGCATATGACAATAGCTTAATCCTGCGGTGTAGTAAGATTTTATCTAAAAAAAATCTCTGAAATATTTTTTAGATTTTTTACTTTGAAAAATAATAATTGTTCGCCTTGAAAATGAAGACTCATTCATGAAATTTACTGTTTTGGACTTTTTGAATGTCTACCTAATGTCTACCTAATGTTTTTTTTTTTAAATTTTATTTGAATTTTACTGGATTCGTTCAGATCTTCCTCAATACAATTTCAGCGGTGAGGCAATGCTCGCAATATCTAGAGAGTATATAATAATATAGATGCCCTATATCCACATAAACACACAAAATATAAACGGAACGAATGAATAAATGAATGTAGGAAATCAAACATGTAGTTCTACACTTGTTTTCATGGCATTGGCCTTGAATAACAGTTTAATGGAAACGATTTCGAAGAAATGTGCTTTTGAACCTGGAAATATGCTATCGATTTTAAATTACTTCGTTGCGGAGCGGCTTTATGGGGCTAAATTATTCAATTATGCAGCTGGGTTATAATCATCTGATATTTCAGTTTTTAGCAAATGGAAATATTGAGTACCGTTTTATCATACTCGGTACTCCTAGACTAGGCCATCACTGAAAGCAACATTATCACTACATATAATTTATTTACCTATAACGCCCTGGGCATTATGAATCATAACGCCCGCTAAATGTTTTTTCAGTTCAATAAATTAATTACTCAAAAAGGTTTTATTTATAACTGTACATAAAAAAGGGACTAATTATTTTCTCTCAAATAGAATATACAGTTTTCTAATGTTCCTGAAAAATTAGTACCAAGTTTGCAGTTCTGTTAGTTGATCGATGATGAACTCCTCAATGTGCATTCGCGGTTTCGATAAATACTATGAGAAGAAATTTATGAAGTAAACAACGCCGTTTAAGATAATTTTTTTGTGAAAAATAAAATCTTGTATATAGTATAGTTATTGTATAGATAGCATTTTATCTAAGCAAGAATGTGTAAACGCTAAAATGCGAGTTTGTGTCAGTCTGTATCATATTTGTTATCTTGGGATGTTTATTTGTTTATAAAAAAAATGCAAAATTTTGAAACATGCAAGAAAGTGACAGTACCCTTCGTATTTTTTGATAATTCCCATTTATTTCAATCCACTAGTGAAAAGTAATTATGGATAGAAAATTTTTACAAGAATGTCTCCTTTGAAATTTGGAGAGAAAAGCTAACACGAAGAGTTTTTCCTTAAAAAGTTGGCTTTCTCTCGTTCACTTGAGGCACAGCCGACTTAATCTCTCGAGCCTTGGTGAGAAAATCGGCAACACCGCATGGAAAGCAATTTGACGTCCTACTCATTAATCCTTTAATGTGAATTTCTTGGCTTATTTGGAAAACTAGGAAAAAAACATAAGAAAATGAATTTTTTCATCATAAACTGGAATCGCAATATATTCAATTTCTTAGATATGGGAAATCTGTCAAGTTTAATTTTTCCATGCCCTAAGTTTCACATTTCGGGAAATTTCTTTCCATGCGGTGTTGCCGATTTTCTCACGACGCTCGTGAGATTAAGTCGGCTGTGCTTTTGGTTACATTTTCTCATTTTGAATATTTGGCGAAGGCGATCCATTTAGTAGTTGATAAAACACAATTAGATAAAAAAAGTGTGCCATTGAACTATCAATTACTTTGAATATTATTTAGTTTCAAAGGAATATCTGTGAAATTATTCATCATGGTCTGTGGAGTTAGGAGTAAGAGGTTTAGCACTTAAGACGGCGAATCCACCAATTCTTTCAATACGTTTAAAAAAAAATTCTGTCGACCGTTCATTTATGATGTATTTTAACGCACTCAAAATCGTTGATTGATGACCCCTGTTAATTAATGATTTTCTATTATTCAACGATTTTATTACATGCAACCCAACATACATTGCTCTAATACATTTTATATTAAGAGGGGTTCAGTCTTGCCGAATTAATATTTTTCCAAAATAACTTTCTTACTTTCAATATCAGCAAAAAATTTCATATTTTCTTTTTTTTGTTAAAAATGTGATCGTAATTCGAAATACATCACAAAATATGGGACATTCCATTTGAAAAATATAATTTCTTCGGTCTTCTAATATTTTGATACCGCGACTATCAATTTTTTTGTCGTCAAAATCGAGATGGCCATAAAGAATGCTACTACGTTGTCCATTTCATCGAATTAGTAGCATCAATAATAACAAAGTTGGCAATGGTGCCGACTTAATTTGGAACAAGCTTTGTACAGGGATAATTTGGTCGTGCCAACCGAATTTAATATAGAAACAAAAACCCTTAAGAGGCAACATCAGCACGTCATCACAAAAGTCAAATTTTCTCATTGCGCCGCAAAAAAATAAAACTGAACGCTCAAAACCGATTCCCGTTTCATCAAGGGTATTGTTTGCTCTTAATATTATAAACGGACGAGGCAGCAATGAAACAATAAACATAATTAATTCTGACAGAAAATATTTAATCTCTGGATGAAAAGCCCATTAGGACAATGACTTAATACGACACACATGAATGACAAACATACAAACGTCAACTGAATCAACAAGTGAAAATGATAATAAATTACAATAACATGAACAGTAACTATTTCAACGCTAACATTAACTATTCCTAACATAGTTCTCGATATTCCACATCACGAATTATATATTGAATACCATTATATCCAGATTTACTAGTCGAAATAATAGGAATTATACATTGGAAGAAAATTCATGTGGAATTATGTCATGAATTATTAGTTATAGGACTGAAATACGTCGTTAATGATCGCTATAACATCCCAAACGATTTGTCTACGAGTTTTTTGATATTATCATACCAAGTGACTGGAAAAAATGCTTGGAGTGAATATCATTTTTTTCCTCCCTTTAAAGTTGAAAATTTCCGTACCACACTATTTCTCCTGACTTATACATTTTCTCCTCAAATTGTTTAGTTTCATCATGAACTTGTTACTGGTGGTCGGGTGAAAGAAACCGTTAACTTAACTCACCTAAGTCTAACCTGTATTTTTTCTTGGATGGAGGATTTTTGGAGGCACGATTTTTACGAGTCACCTGGTATATTCATGAAAACATGGAGGCATTTATCTTTCTTAGTTTTTTTTACATTCAAATGACAGGTTTTTTAAATTCAATGACTAGAAGTCTCTTAAATTTTACAACTAAATATACTACTGAAAGAATCAACTGTATGTTCGGTAAAAGGGCCAGTCACAACCGAACAGGAAAACATTCTTAGCTGACACTTTTTGAAAAAACAAAAATTATAAAACGTCACTCAACATTATAGACTTCCCTTTTATTTTCCTGTAGCTGATTGAAACCATGTCACCCTGTATGCTCATTCGACAACTGTTGATTATGGCATGTTTCACTTCTTGAGATCTAAAAGGTGTTTCAATACCTCACTGGATAAATAACGATCATAAATTATTATATAGTAGCAATGTCTGACATTTTAGCCGTTGAGAGAAGTTTCGTTTTTTTTAAGTTCTGGTTTCCACGAAAAAGAAAACATCGTGAGATCCGAGCTGTGAGGACTGAGCTCGACGGGTCAATCTCGATGAGACCGCTAACGGCGAAACGATTGATGATGTTTCAATTCAAAGTCAGTTTCTTTCAATAAATTCAATTTTCAATCGAAGAATAGACCTGCATAAATATCCTTTGAACAATTTTAATGAGTGGTATCAGTTTTATGAACACTTTTGATAAATTTGTATGCAAGCATTTGCTAATATCAGTTTAATTTGATATAGCCCATAAAAAACTTGAACTTCAATCTCCAGCAGAATATTGAAACACCTCAAATATCAAGTAAAATAGCACGTCAGTTCAGTATTCCTAGTTTTACTTACATTCGAACTGGCACTTGGCCTTACAAAACTGTGAAATCCACACCCATGTGAGATCTGTGGCTTATCCAAGAGGGAGATATATTTGATGAAAAAAAAAAAGAAAAAGAATTATTCGATATTGAACTTAAGCCCAATTCATGTAAACGTAAGGTAAGGTAAGGTAAGGCAAGAACGTAAGAAATTCAAAGTATTGTAATCGAGTAGGTACTTTTTTGCGTTTTATCATGAACGTGTCTACATGCTTCCAATAGTTTAAATTTCCTACGTTCTTGCGTTACCTTACCTTACGTTTACATGAACTAGGATTAATATATGTTTCAGACCGTGACAGGCGACAGGAGGCTAAAAGTCGGCTGAGCTACCCTGATACTGATGGGGAGTAACGAGTTAGAAACTGGTATGCAAGGATCTTCCCTTAAGAAACTCTGCCGAAGTGTTTATCACATGTGATTCAAGATTACACTATAGAACTCATTCTTAGAAAGAAGTTTTCGATTGGTTTTGTTTTTTCTGTCCGAATAGAATTAAAGACAGAGTTGGCGACGGACATCATTTGTCTTTCAATTTTTGCTTTATATTATCGAAATTTTGAGTTATTAGGAGAAAAGCCTCGACGATCTCCCTCTGAATAAAAAGTTTTCCTCAATATTATTATGAGATAAAGAGAAAACCACCTCAATATAGCTCACAGAGACATACAAAAAAATATTTATTCGAAAATCAATTGATTCATGAAATATTTGATTTCTACTGGAAAAATCTCACGATAGAGCACAGAGCTTGACTTCCACAGTCTTGTTATAACCTCACCTATAACTTAGGTAAATGACAATTTTGGTTTCATCTAGTTTCCACTGGCATCTTCGATTGTATCTAGAGTTTCTTTCTGCTTTGGATCCGTCGTGGAAGATTCAACTCGTGTTACTTTTTCAGTATCTTCACTCTCGATATCCTGCAATTCCTTCGATTCGTTTTCACTGCTAGAGTTGCCTTTCCCCTTTTTCTCCTTCCTCATTTTCTCCTCCATTTCTTGAAACTTCAGAGCTAGATACCTAGAAAATAATGGTATATTAGAATTTGGTGCAAATTTGGTGTGAAAAAATTCAGAATACATTTTGACGATACCTATATCTCGAAAACTACCATGTGTATGATATGATATGATGAAAAACGACTTTAGGAACGAAAAAAAAATACAATGTAACAATCGGCATTGTTGATTCAAATATGTTTAGTATATTTGCATAGAACAATCTCACGTTTTGCAATTCGAATAATTGAAATGGTTTGGTTTCTACGAACAAAAATATGAGCCAAAGGTCAATCCTACCGCTGTCACCATTGTAGTAAATTAGGAGTGTGTTTAAGTCGACACTCTGTGTGTTACGAACTAACCTGTCACCACTTTTGCATTCGTCAAAAGAAATTAGGTTTAACTATTTTTGCCTCTCTGCTTGCTCTGTCTTCTTACAGATTCATTAACTCTACGGGTATCTAGAAAATAAGTTCCTGAAAATTAGAATTTTTGTGGTCTTTCTATGGCCAATAGGCTAGAAATAAAAAAAAAACGAAACCAGTTCGTTCACATCCAAATTTGTATCGGGTACCTCTTAGCCTGATAATTTTCACAAACACCCTGGAAAATGGTAGTGGAAACAGAGCTGCTAAAATAAGCTGGTATGATCTGGGCCATAGGTCAGTGGAAAACCACAAAGATATACTTTCCGGAAACTTATTTCCTAGATACCCGTAGAGTCGGTGAATTTCCAATGAGGCATAGAAAGCATCAGATAGGTGATAGTCTATTGTATAACTATTGCGGAAAATAGGATATTTTATGGGATAGGATGATGAATCTTACTTGTCAACTAGTGGTCCAGAATAATCTTCTGGAAACTTCGGCGATAAAGGAATAATGTACTTGTAGAGTCTCTCGTTGAGCACATAGAGCTGAGCTGTGCTAGAGCACTTAACGTTGTACCACCAATCACAGGTGAGGGCAACTTGGCTGAATATTGTTCCATTTGGACAGAGAAACGATGCCTGACCTCCATTTAGATCACAATAATGCCAAACCTGAAAATTATATTGATTTGGTTTAGCAGTTCGCACAGAAGGTTTCAAAAATTTTACACACGTTTTCGAACAATGAAGGTGTGGATTCAAATCAGTTTATTTATACAGGATGTTTCGAAATTCAGTGAAAATATGTATAAGGGCGTATTCCTGGAATTAAAATAAGACTTTTTTTACCCAAAAAAGGGGAGTCATAGCCCACTGAGTGTTTCAGTTTTACTTCCATATTCTCCTCTTATTTACCAGCTATTTTCTCGAAAATGGTTATCTGATGCAAAAAAATGCAAGAGTCCAAATTAATGAATTCGATTTTTTTGGGACAAATAGAAAATTTTTGCTTTAAAAACTGTAGGCAACCCCAGTCACCCCCTTCATTTAGAATTACCTTATTTTGAAGCAAGAAATCACTAGAGCTTCCAAAAAACCAAGAGACTGTAAATTTTTTGAACATTTGATTCATAATTGTAGCCGCATGTCTGTAGCTTGGAGGAGGTGAAGTTTAGGACACATAATAATGGAAAAAAGTGTCATCTTGACCGCAGGAATACTAGTCTGTTACATAAACTCACTTGGAACTTTCATGTGAATATAGTCCTATTATTATTATTATTATTATCTATTTTCACTTGATGAAAATATGAGCTTTGGCCAAATATATCCAATTACATATGTGAAATATTTATTTATTCAACATGAAGCTGAAGAAAGAGTCATATTTTGTGATTAAAACTGTTGAATGGATGCTCTCACGGAAACGAACATAATCACTTTAGAGATTTGAAAGGAGACAAAGACTAGACCTGAACAATGATAAAGTTTTATAAAGTGTGGCTTTCATACAACAGAATTCATCAAATTATATATGACGCAGAATCTTCAACCGTTTACTATTTACAATCATTTCTGTCTGTCTTTTATATTTTTGCCAATTGGGAAACGTAAATGAGAAATATGTTTGCAAGTTTATCGAGTAATTGGCTTGAAAAGCCCACTGAGTTTCAGAATTAAGAAATTCAATGCAACAGCCTTGATTTTCACGAATTCCATGATGCTTTGCGCTTAGCAAGAGTTTATTCTATCGAATTTTCAAAACTATTTTTTACCAGAAAAAATATGTCCTAAACAAATATTTTGTTTCATCGCATTGTTTAATATTTTCAAGCACAAAATCAACATATGGAAATATTTCGCAGTGTATTTAACGAATGTGTCTCGTTACGGTCACAAAATGCGAAAAATGTAAAAGAGCGCTAGAAACCGGAATCCTAGCACACAAATCAACCCGTAACACCTACAAGCGAACTGTTGGGCCAGCAAACAATAACATCTTCTTGTAGAAAATTTTCTTAGCTTTCTTTCTATATACATATGTATTTAACGAATGTGTCTCGTTATGGTCGCAAAATGCGAAAAATGTAAAAGGTGCGCTAGGATCCGACATCATAGCACATAAATCCGCCAACGAAAAATACTTCCAAAAAATCTAGAATTTTTTCAATATTTTTCCCGTGTTCTACGCCATCAATTCAGCATAACAAAGTATCCAAGAAATAAAAAATAATAAAATTAAAAATCGGTCCAACTCAAAGTGCGAAAAATATAAAAGAGCGCTAGAAACTGGTCTAGTACACTGAGAACGTGTGATTTTATACCTGTAATACTTGTGGTTGAGAAATCATCATCTGATCTAGCAATGTAGGCTTTCACGGCTGGCATCAATGTTTTGGCTGGTATTTTTTTATTAAAATCTCCAAACGTTTCAACTACAACTGCGGCCGCCATCTTCAGTGACGTGGTGAAACCAACCAAAACATATCATCTGATACTTATTCGAGTAAAGAATCCAATGAAGAAAATATTACCTGACAATTCGTATCCGGATCGCCAAAGAACCCTTTGTACCTCTGCGTTTTGCAATTGAAAGTAGTTTGTGGTATGGTAGATAACGCGGGGTAATCAATCCCAGGCTTTCCCGGAGTGCCACCTTCGGGAGTTTCTTCAGGGAAGTTTTCCCCCACGACCACCGGCAATTCACTCAGACCGCCACTATTACCAACCCCCGCCTCATTGCCGACATCCTCATTGTAGTCCGGAGAAGCGATCTCCTGAACTACAATGGGCTGCGACAACTTTTGTTGCTTCTTCAGAGCATCGAGGATTCTGACGAGAGTTTTGATGCTATTATCGATATTATCAGCAGTGAGGGTCTTGGGTAGAGTATTGGTTGACTGGAGATGTCTCAGGATCTCCGCCAAGCCTGAAGAAGGTTTTGCTGGAGCTGGTGCATCTTCATACTCATCGTACTGGAGGCCTACTTGTTGCTTCGGTGGAAGATCCTGGTAATCATTGTATTTTGGTACTTCTGGAACATTTTGATACCTGGGTGGTTCTTTGTATTTGTGGACGCTTTCCACGGGAGGTGGGATGACTTGGTACTCCTTATATTTCGGAAGACTGTGGTCTTCGTATTTTGATGGACGTACGGTTGATGAGACATCTTGGTACCCATCGTAGTTCGAAATTACCTGGTACTTAGGAAACTCCTCATATTTGGCAGTAACGAATCGTGGTTCATCGTATTGCCGGCTCGGTGGTACCACCTGAATGTATTGGGGTACTTTTTGAGTGACGTATTTTTGCTTCTCCCTAAATATCGGCTTCCTCTGAACAACAACCAAAGGTCGAGGTTCTCGATCCGGTGGAGACACTGGAACGATGATGTAGGGTCTTCTTGCATCTTCCTGATAGGGATATCTGGGTGGATGATCCTTCTGGCCGTAGTTGGTGTTCTCCCTTAAACTTTCGAAGTTTTTCGAGTGGTGGTACTGATCGCCACCTTGCGCACTGGGTATATCGATACTGGTCGCAGTGAACGTTTCGATCGTTGTTTTCGACGGTTGGAATATTTTGTAGCTGTTATAATTACTTGGCGGTTTAAGGACGTATCTCTGCGGTTGCACGGGGCGGTTGATTTGTACATAACTCGGCCCTCTGTAGTTTTGCGCCAGCTTCAGTTGAGCCAACTTATCGTATATAGCACTGTAATTCGGATATTTGTTTTGCGGTGTGTATTGAACTTTGACTCTTGTGGGAACAGGGTTGTGAACCATCGGCCGGAAAGGACCGGGAATGGCGTTACTCTCCAGGAAAGGGGTGAATTTGTTTTGGGAGTTATACAGAGCGTCCTGATTGTACTGGTAATCGTCGTTAGGGTTTTGTACTTTTTTGGGGACGAAGCGATAGTTATCTGGCGGTGGTTGGTAGGATGGGCCATTGACCGTTTGAGTTTGGTAGAAGTTAGTGTAGGACAGGAGCCTTTTCTGTCGCTCCAGTGGGGAGAGAGTGATGTTGGCGAGCTCGTGTTTTTCTGTATCAATCATTTTTGTTGCCATGCAAGGTATGTTGGAAGCTTCTGGTTTGTCATGGTGGGTTGTTGTTATTCCTCTTGATCCTATTGGATAACCTGCAATGTAGAAAAGAACAATAATTAGATGGTTTCAGAAAGTTTTTGTGTATTTTTTACAAACGTTTCAATAATAGATCTGGTAAATCTATCGAATAAAGTAGTTGAGTTAACGCTAGTAAGATTGGTAGGCTTGAGATTTTGTTAATACAACCGTAGGTATATACTGTTAGTTAGTTAATTAGACCCCAGCAAAACTAGTCTAAAGACAATCACGGGATTTCTAACGGGGCATTGCAGACTCAAAAAACACCTAAGGAAGCTAGGCTTAGAGGAGGACAGCACCTGCAAATTCTGTGGGGAACATCCAGAAACACCACACCATATATTGATGGAGTTTTACGCTGTACATCATAAAAGATTGAATATACTGGGATAATACCAGCTGACTGTGGGAGAAATACCACGAGTAGACCCCCTCAAAAGGAAGGAAGGAAGGAAGGAAGGAATTGAGGCTTGAAGGGCTGCTGTAAACAAGAACACCTTGTGATAGCAGAAGAAGATGGGGCACAATAGATCTAATCAGGTCGCAGCGCATCAGTCACCATCCATACCTAACAATACCAATACCAATACTATACTATACTATACTATATTACACTATACTATACTATATTATACTACGGTATACTATACTATATTATACTATACTATACTTTCATGATTCCCCTTGAGTTAATTTGCTTCAATACATCCCATCGGGTGTACTATTTGTGATAATACGGAATACCTTGTGTTGCACCTTCTCCAAACTAATAATCTGAAATTCCTGTAGGTTGCAAAACTTCGGACGAGCATAGGTCATAACAGTTCTGATTTTCTAGTCGAATGCTTCACCAATTACTACCTCATGCCTGAATTACCCTATTCCTTGATGCTACATGTTTTACAGCAGTATTCAAACGGTTTAATTTGTATCCCGTTTGATATATCCATTGCCCCCAGTAAATAGTTGAAATCGCTAATCCTTTTTGAATTTCGGTGGATTTTCAGCTCGCTAGACTATGCATGTTTTTCATGAAATCATAACGTTGCATAACGAACTAATTCATTAGTGATTACACGATAAAATGCAGGTTTTGAATTCAGATAATCAGAAAGTTTATAATGAAGTGGATGAATGGCATTAGGGAAATGCCAATTTTATTGTTTATAATTGTACCGTACGTGACTTGGCAAATTTTCATTGCTTTTTGCCAAACCGTTTTCAATAAGTCCATTCATTACGGTGTAATTTCATTGGGAGATTTTTGAAATCACGACTGTTTTCATGAACTATCTGACGATATTTTCCACCGTAGAAAAAACCACTGGAATATTTGAGAGGGAATTTTGCAAATTCTCGAACATTTAAAGATACGTATCCGCCTTACCTAATTAAAAACCACTGAAGTCCCTTATCACATTCAAAATCTGTTTAATCAAGGAAATACCCTCAAACGTGTCTCTCGAGTTATCTGAGATATCCACACATTTCCATTTCAATGGCCAACGGAAACTATTACAAATTTGTCTCTAATATACTTGAAAGGTTCAAGCTAAGAAGATCGACCTGAAAGTGATTGGCCAAGTACCTCTCGCTATAATTTCAGCTTGAGTGAAAAATTTATAGGTATGAGTTAAAAAACAAATTACCAGAGTTTGTGCATTTCTGCAGATGTGGCCGATTAATTCAGTTGGAGTACGAATATGTTAAATATGGGAGAAAAAAAAGTTAATTTTGATAACGGGCAGACTTCAGTGGTTACTTTCAGAAACGATAATACCATTAAAAATATTCTTCTTTTTTGAGAACAAAAGTACCATTCGATCAATAGTTCAATGACACTTCAGAAATTAGAGTAGGTGTTAATATTGGACAGACCGAAGAATATATTCCAACACGTATCAAAGAACACGAAAGAGGTGTGAAGAGCACCAAACCGTCGACTTCAATAACTCTAATAACCACCAAAAACAAACGAATTCTAGATACATATTGTAATCAATGCGACCACGTTTATCTTTTGATAAAACTACATTATATGAGTTTGATATGTAGTCGTTGAAACGTTTAAAATATCCATCCATTAGAACCACATAGATTTATTGTCATAATGACCTCAAAACGACTTCTTTTCAAAACTACTCCAGGACCCGTATAATTCAATTACGTAAAAACCACATAACATTTTCTAGAAAATGATTGATTGTATGCGAGTAATATCCATACTACGACATTATAGCAACCTCTGAATGTTATATAACGTACATTTACTTTCAAGTTGTAAAACAACGCAAATACGTGATTTTAAAGACAGTTTAAGAAGTTATTATGTGAATTTGATGACTTTGTGCTACTTGGGATGAGCCAATGCATGGGGTCTTTTTCAACCTAACCTCAAAATAGAACAGTTCAAATCCGTCTAATTGACCATATTCAGCGTCGCCATATTGTCATGCGACAATACCAACTATCCATTGTTACCAACGGTTAAAAATATAATGTAACTGTAACAAAACCGCGAAAAATCAAAAATGTTTTATTTGGTGCATATTTCATATGTGTATTTCGTGAGTTTCAGAAAAATGTAACTGAAGAGAAAATCTAGGATAAATGGGTAAATATACCACTATCGGTATCAGCTTTCAGCTGAGCTTCAATATTGACAACATTGGCACTATTAATCAGTAAAACATTTTGAACTGTATATATTTGCCTTTTAAACATGCGGTAAACAAAATGGTGCAATTTTTGATACTGCCTTCTGTAAATTTCTCCTTTTAATTCAAAATGTCAATTTCTTTTGATGTTTCTGGAAATCCCGAAACGTTTTTCAACTTGATATTAAACTCACTTCCACTCTACTAAACATTTTTTGATAGCTGCACCGCCTAAATAAATATCGTTTTAAAATTTCACTGTATTCACGTATGTAATTAGTGAATTTAGTTATTCTTAGTTGAGAACCCTGGGTAAGTTGGTATTATCGCTTGACAATATGGCGCCGGTGAATATGGTCAATCCATTCCATGAAAAATCCTTCACCTCAACTTCAATATTTGCTTTGTATTCTCGAGCAAATAGACCTTTTCCCGTGTTACAAATCAAACAACAACACGTGATATACACATCGAAATTATGCCGAACAATCACAGTCGGCGGTGAGCGGGCGTAATCCTTTCCAACATAATTAGCGCGCGTCCTGGATGCAACTGCATTTCGGCAAATCCGACGTTCATGACTTGCGGCACATTTTGATGGGATTTTACACCTTAGCCGACAAATATTTACATTAACAGGTTCGATAGTGGTGAACTGGGTCGAGCAATGAAACACGATAAAAACAATAAATACACCCCTATAACGCCTGTAATAAGTATCTTTTTTTACGACCACATGGAAATATGTCCATTTTATACACTTTATTGGTCAAGGAAGTAGGCCGATTGCAGTGGCGCAGCCAGGATTTCAGTTTGGGGTGGGCTGAACATACAATTTATCAGTTACCAGGTTTTTTTTCTTTTCGTCAGCCGGATGTTATGAATAACACCTAAAAGCGAACTGTTAGGCACGCAAACGATAACATCCTCTTGTAGAAAATTTTCTTAGCTTTCTTTCTATACACATATGTATTTAACGAATGTGTCTCGTTATGGTCCCAAAATGCGAAAAATGGTAATAGGTGCGCTACGGTCCGACAGCCTAGCACACAAAACCACCTATAACATCTACAAACAAACTGTTAGGCCAGCAAAAAATAACGTTCTCTAGTAGAAAGTTTTCTTAGCTTTCTCTCTATATACATATGTGTTGAACGAATGTGTCTCGTTGTGGTTGCAAAATGCGAAAATTGGTAATAGGTGCGCTAGGATCCGGCATCCTAGCACATACAATCGAAAACGAAAAATACTTCCGACAGTTTTAGAATTTTTTCAATATTCTTTCCGTATTCTACGCCATCATTTTGATAGTCATTTGGTGGCTTGGGAGGGGGTGCTGCAGCCCCAAAGCCTCCCCCTGACTGCGCCAATGGCCGATTGTAAAACACTTTTTCATTTCTACATCGCGAGCTGTACTGTAATGATTACATTTCAGTATAGAATATTTCATTTCCCACGAATTTCATGAACTACCTGACTGTCATTTGTATGATCAAAATTAATATAAAATCGAATCAAGTTTGTTAACGATCTGATAATTTGACATTTCACAGTTTTTTTTTAATTGTTTTGTTAAAATTGTTTTTTTTTCTGTCGAAACTTGTGCGAGCCAAGGATTAACGAAACCTTACCTTTTAACGTGCGATTCCTAGCACTTTCTCGGTCCATCAGATAAAAATCTTTAGTCGCTAGGGTTCGAACCTAGCCGACCAGCAGTCAATGGTTTTGAACGCGACAGTCTCAACCACTGAGCTACCTGGCCCATCTACTGATATTTTATCTTCACCAATTTGTGTTTGTTTGTGGAATATCTATTGAGTAGTTTTCTACTCTTCGTGAAGGTACACCGTGTTTATAATTTTTTGAAGATTCAATTCAAAGCTTGTAAAAAGTGGGTTTCAATCAATTCACTCTTTCTATAAACTTTTAGACTTTTAGACCAAAATTATTGAGTAGTTCAAAAATAGAACTAATAAGAGTAATTATGATTGGTTCTAGACAAATACTCAGTACTAACTCATTGTTTGATGTAATCGTAGTTGTCATTAGTGGTCGCTTTGTTGATATCTTGTTGAAAAAAAGTAATCATTACTGTACACTTACGAATAATATATTTTTTTCTCTTAACGATATATTCGCATGGTCGATATTCATGCTGGTTTCCTGTTCCTTAGACAATAAACTAATTTATTTTCAATTTTGTTGAAATTTTAAATCTCTGCTCGTAATGATGTTCGGCAACAATATTCTTGAAAAGTCGGGTCAAAGTTTCGAATCCATTAATAAGAACTTCAATGAGAATAAAATGAATAACTTGGGATTTAGAGGAATATTTTCAGATTGGGTGTGTGATAATCTCCATCATAGACAAATGCTCAATGAAGTGGAGAATAATTTTTCCCAGAAGCATTCCTTGAACATAGTTGTTCCGCAGGGTTCAGTGTTAGGGCCATTACATTACAAAACATATCAATAATGATCTATTGGCTTCATCCTGGTAGTGGCTCAGGGGCGTTTTATCTATAAGGCTGATAAGATTAAAGCCTCAGGCGCCGCAGATTTTAGGGGCGCCAGAAGTTCCTAGAAGAAGCCGAAAGTTGGCAGCGCTGGAAACAAAATCGGAGAATTCCACCACTACCCTCCAGCTAAGAGCAGTCGAGATTTGTGTTGGTGGATAAAAAAGTATGCATCGGCAGGGAGTCAAACCCAGGCCGCCAGCGTGGCAGGTCCGATGCTTATACAGAGTGATCTATTTGAAAGCGGGCCACCTCTCTGAAACTGTTATTTATTATCCGAATCAGAAGTTTTTTTTTTCAATAGAGCATCAGAAGTTCTAGTTAAGTGCCATAAATTCGAAATAAAAATGAAAATTTCAGGGCCTACTTCGAATTTCAAGGTCAAACATCCAATAAACATACTAGCGATTTTTTTAAATAGAATTTGATGATTCACGATATTTTCAAATAGTTTATGTGAAAATTATGTAAAAATGCGTCCATCAATGAAAAAGTTATATGGGAATAAAATCTGGAGATTATGTCAATAAATCAATCCACAAGATAATAATTTATACAACTAGGAAAATATTTTTAAAAAAATTGCTATTTTCAATTTCTTACATTATTTTTTAAAACTTTGTATTTGTGTATAAAATTGAATTCTAAGCAACTTTTTCAAATAACTTTTTTCGATATCTTGCCATTTTACTCGACTTTTTGCCTATTCAAAGTAATTTTTTTCAATTTGCCGCCAAACCAGCGATCATGTGACATGTGTCAAAATCGATTTTTAGGTTATCGGACATGCTCCAACTTTTCCCACGAATCTTTTTTCCAATACTCTGATAATAAACTTTTCTCCCATACTTTTTGGCGGTCACTGTATATGTTCCACCCCTGAAATTATGGTAAACAATTTTTCGGTGGTGGTGCTACAATCGATCCTCGTCTCAAAACCCAATGGTACTGGATTGGAAAGATAAAAAGGTGTGAACGGCACACCAGTCGATCTTCGGCAAAAAATGACAGTACCTTCGTTTATGAATAATATTACATATAACTTGTGTGTGCAGTTTCTGTTACGGAGGTGTACAAAAACACTATTAATATTTCCTGATACATAATCCTTAATCGTCTGGCAATCGCTGAAGTGTGAACGTGACTTGTATTTCTGGGTTTCTTTGGTTCATGGATTATATCTATAATAAATCAAAGTGTTTCAGATTACACGCGTATCCATTCGCCTTGATACTGGTACTTTCTTTCCTAGTGCCCTATATTGAGTTAAATTTCATTAGTATCGTGTTAACATAAACTGAAGTTAGCTTGATGCTGTTACTCTTTGGTAAGAAAAGAAATGAAGAAAATATACAGTGTGTGCTAGACTAGTGGGACAGTCAAATACGTCTTGTACCAATAGGAACCTTCATTTCATACGGCATTATAAAAGCTATCTTCAGAAACGACTGTTTTTTATACGAGGGGCGCAAGAAATGCTCAGAAAATAGAACATCAGTTTTTTTTATGAAACACCCTATATATTTCAACACCTATGAATTCTTATTCCTTATTATTTATTTGTGATTATTATCAGATTTTCATTTTTGAGAATCCGAATACAAAACAATCATCTTGTTCGAAAGTTATACAGAAATTCGACTTGTGTGTTGAATATTGCTTCGAAAAAGAAAGAAAAATGACCTACACGGACGGGGTATCGTGATTTTCGCCAATAGTCAAAAATTCGTATTTTTTTTCATAATAATCGCTTATTTTTTGAAAATTTTACATTTTCAATCATGAATATGGTTTCTGATCTATTTTAATTATCTTTTACTCTTTTGGGAAATATGAGTCTGATATCTGACAGAAAACAACTACTTCCTTGGCTAATACCACGACGGATACTAAATTACATATGACATACATTTGTCCAACGTTTTTCCAAGAAGACCCAATTGCAAATGCTTATGGTAATTGTACAGCAGATTATCGTTCATTTGGCTGGGGAGGACCACCTGCAGACGCGTTTCGTGATTCTTGCCGCTCGTCAGTGACAGGGTAGGTAGGACAACATTAGAGTCGTCATGCCCCAGCCCAATGAATTATAATCCACTGTATAACTAATATTTCCCCACAAATGAGGGAGCGACTTACAGTAAAAGCCGGTCGCAGCGCCGCCCGTGGGGAAATAACCAAGCATTCCTCAGTAACAAAGACTCCAGGAAGTGAACAGAGTTCAATAATTTTTAATGTCGAAGTACCCTTCTCTTTTGAAGTTTATATCGACAATCCTATTCACAAATTTGGACGGTCTCAACAACAGAAATACCGGTTCTCTGCCAGATATACCGAGCCAACTAATCCCTAACAAGGTACAACAATTGAGGATATCGTCTTTGTAGGATTCCCAACGAACGACAGAGTTCCTAGTAGAGAGTTCCGCTATAATTGATGAGAAAGCGCGACTCTCGTGTGTAATTAGTAATTAACGAGCTGTTTCTGTCAAGTTCCACAATTCTATTCGAACTGCACTGCAAACTTGCAAGTTAGTTTTTGGATTTTGGTTGGCATACACACAGAAAAGGCCTTCATTCCTTGTGTTAGTTCAAAATCTCGATCTGAAATCAATTATCGTGATGAGAGAGGCATATATTAGAATGTATGCCATAACTGCTAATTTCAGTATACTAGAATCAATAAATTGATGGAATCTACTTTTTCGCAATAAAATGTTTTTTCCGCACTAAAAAGAGTGCGGAAAAACTTTTCCGGAAAAGTGACTATTTCAAAACTAAAATGAGTGCGGAAAAGTGGATTTTTACCGCACTCATTCCTTGATTTAACATTTTTTTTAAATTTTCAGACTGTGGAAGGTTGAAACACCAAAAAACCATTACAAAAAAGGCATATCTTCCACAAAATAAAAATTTTTGGCAGATGAATACGATTAATTCTTTATCGTATCATTGAATATCAAGCTTCTTTCAAGTTAAGTCGAATCTTCATTGCGTATTTTCAAAATCATAACATCATAACAACACATAACATAACCAAAGTTGTTGATTTCATTTTCACATCATCGTTGTCAATGTCAATGATACGATAAAGCTTTGAATGTAACTTGATTATTATGAAATTTAAATAAATCTCGGAAGTTGCACAGGCGATTATTATAAATCGCATAAAAATCTCGTTACATTAATAGCTATTAAAACGGCGCATCAAAAATAATGAGTGAGACCAATCATTAGTTCAATTAAGACCGGAAGTATTTACGCTAAATATCATTACCGACATATAATCATTTGGGAATAAATCATTCACGAGTTAAGACTAATTTAATTACATGAATGAGGCAAACACCCTGTTAGGAAATTTCGATTGACCAATACCAATTAGAGTTCTCAATTAAGTCCGAGATAATATTAATGTGTCGGTCATTTTTCAACGTTTCGCAAGGTCAGGATCGCAGGAAGTTGCAAGTGGATTACACTTCCCATGCCATTTTGCGACAGACAGAAAATTTATTCAGACATTGAGCGCAAAGCTGGGAGTTTTTTTGGAGATCGTTCAGTCAGAATTATCGTCCAATGGAAATAACTTTAGATCCTAGCGTTCTTAATGAATTCTGTTGCTCCATAGCCAGAAATTTGGCGGAAAAAATAAAAGTGGCACCTGGCACTGTTCGCAATATGAACGAGTGATCGTATCGTTACATTCCGAGTTTCTGATAGCATTTCAATGCCTTGCAGAGAACATCAGAATGTGAGGCTACAAGTCCACGTTATCATTGCGAAGGGTCAAGAATAGCACCCCTGATCCGCTACCATATATGACTGATATTTTTGTTACTGGCGTATTTGTTCGGGATGATACAGATTTGGTTGAGTTAATGGAAACAATAAAACATATAAGAAATAAAACTTCATGCGAAATGGATAATATTTCAATAAGAATACTCGAGAATATGCCCATATTCACACTAGAACTTTTGGTCCAGTTAATTAATGAGTCTTTCTCTGAAGGAGTTTTTCCGAACTTCCTTTAAATTAGTGTAATTAGTCCTATTCACAAAGCGGGAGATACTTAGGATCCTACAAATTTCCGACCTATTTCTCTTATTCCGACCTTGGGAAAAATTATTGAGAAATCGGCCAAAACTATTGATGAAATTTCGAAAAGTTCTGATCCTCAGCAGTTTGGTTTCCAACCACAAAAAAGTACAGGAGACGCTGTTTTCTCTTTCTGAGAAACTTGTATAGTAGAGTCAATCTCAAAGAGGTTTGCGCTGCAGTATTTTGTGACCTATCGAATGCTTTTGATTGTCTAAATCATAGAATACTCTTGCGCAAGCTTCAACTTTATGGGTTCAGAGCCTTAGTTGGATTGAGTCTTACCTGAGTGAGCGTACTCAATTCGTTAAAACAAACACTAACTCAGAAACTAGAACGATCAATCATGGTGTGCCTCAGGGCTCTGTACTGGGGCCTATTCTCTTCCTATTATATTTAACGATTTGTCTTGTCTCAAAATTGATGGCAGTTTTACTATAATTACAGATGACACGAACATCTTGTGACATGGGGCCGATATAAATAGACTACTCTCGAGTATTACTAATGATATCTCCAGTATAAAAAGGTGGTTTAATTCCAATTTGCTCTAGTTAAATATAGATAAAACCACGCTCTTATCATTTAAGTGTAATTTACCAGACATCCCTTTGAGCATTGACGTTGTCATTAAGCAAACGTATACAAGTAAATTCCTTGGAATTCATCTAGAGAACAACCTGAATTTTGATTTGATTTGAATACTTCCTCTGTATCAACACCAAAATATTCATTCACGCGTAGTGGATTTCCTGGAATGGACCACCCAGTATTTTTTAACATATTGTACGTTAGAAATCAAATAATATTCTACGAATTCAACCGCAAGATTGGTTATGTAGGTAGAATGTAAATTGAATCGAATTAAACCACAGCACGCTCTGATGGCCGAGATGACATCTTTAATTATTTGTGGTTGGAGCTGGGGGCTTAGAAATTGATCGAATACCACAAAACCGAATGGAATTCGATAACATTAATGGAAATTTCAACCAGTTGTGATCGATTTAATGTCTTGAACAAACTCTTCACCCTGATGGAACCGGTGCTGATACAATTTTTTATAGATCAGCAGCAGGTGTTCATCGAAATCGATTATTCCACTCATGCTAAGAGAAAAGTTGTTTTTTTGTAAAAATCTTTGTGTTGATAATCGAAAACATCAGGTTTTCCATCTTGTAGTTCGGCTTTTGATTGGCTATTGGATACCAATATGATGTGTCTTCGATTTTGTAGTTCGCTTCCTCATCGGTTGCTTTATAAGATAGTGACTCCCCAATTAACACAAGATGGTAAAGGGGGAGGTCAAATCAAAATCTCAGGGCGATTGTAGATTCAAAACTGACCTGTATCTACACCTGGAAAGGTCCACCTTAAAATATTTTAATAACGTTATTGCGAGATTTGGAAAACTAGATGAGATCGGTGAAAAAATTGAGCTTCAGTATATAACATAAATATAATACTCATACCACCAAAGTTTATGCGAATCAACAGAAATGATGAAAGCTTCACCCCCAAATATTTTAATTCCTTTATTGCGAGATATAACAATTCAAGTCGATGTGACGACTTAGTATTTTTCATGATTTATATTTTTTATTTTTAATTTCTTTGGATTGACTCGGTTAAAGATAGAAAAATTCTGCGAACGTCAATTGATTCAGACTGGTCGAATTAGTATATAATAAGATTTAGTATTGAAAAAATCTACGGCTCGAAAAGTCGAATATATCATCGTAGGTACATAATTTTTTGAACTTTTTCATTTTGCATTTTTCGAATTTCAAATTTTCGTCCTCTAACGTATTTTCACGTGCTGATTCCGAATCTTTGGACGAAAATGTCGAAAACTCATCAGAAATATTTTTGGCGGCAAAAAAACCATCTAAAAACTGATTTAGAGCTGACCAACTCGAGAACGGTAACAGATAGACAAATTCTGCGAACGCCAATCGATTCAGAATAGTCAAATTAGTATGTATTGCGAATTTCGAGTCATACGAAAAAAATTAAAATTGCCCGAAAAAGTTGCTCACCCCTAAAAATCGTGAAAAATACTCAGTCGTCACATCGACTTGAAATTTGCACTGTATACGTAAAATTTCATGCTCATTCCGAAAATGTATGATTTTTATGTGCTAAGATATAAGATTTAGCCGGAAACGAGTGTTTAAGGTAGAAAATCCAATTTTCTGATATTTTTTATTTTTCATTTTTCGAATTTTGAATTTTTGTCCTCTAACGTATTTTGACGTGCTAATTCCGAATCTTCGAACGAAAATGTCGAAAACTCATCAGAAATATTTTTGGCGGCAAAAAACCATCTAAAAACTGATTTAGAGCTGACCAACTCGAGAACGGTTAAAGATAGAAAAATTCTGCGAAAGTCAATTGATTCAGAATGGTCGAATTAGTATATCCTAAGATTTAGTATTGAAAAAATATACGGCTCGAAAAGTCGAATATATCATCGTAGGTACATAATTTTTTGAACTTTTTCATTTTGCATTTTTCGAATTTCAAATTTTCGTCCTCTAACGTATTTTCACGTGCTGATTCCGAATCTTTGGACGAAAATGTCGAAAACTCATCAGAAATATTTTTGGCGGCAAAAAAACCATCTAAAAACGGATTTAGAGCTGACCAACTCGAGAACGGTAACAGATAGACAAATTCTGCGAACGCCAATCGATTCAGAATAGTCAAATTAGTATGTATTGCGAATTTCGAGTCATACGAAAAAAATTAAAATTGCCCGAAAAAGTTGCAAGGGGGTCACCCTAAAAATCGTGAAAAATACTCAGTCGTCACATCGACTTGAAATTTGCACTGTATACGTAAAATTTCATGCTCATTCCGAAAATGTATGATTTTTATGTGCTAAGATATAAGATTTAGCCGGAAACGAGTGTTTAAGGTAGAAAATCCAATTTTCTGATATTTTTTATTTTTCATTTTTCGAATTTTAAATTTTTGTCCTCTAACGTATTTTGACGTGCTGATTCCGAATCTTCGAACGAAAATGTCGAAAACTCATCAGAAATATTTTTGGCGGCAAAAAACCATCTAAAAACTGATTTAGAGCTGACCAACTCGAGAACGGTTGAAGATAGAAAAATTCTGCGAACGTCAACTGATTCAGAATGGTCGAATTAGTATATACTAAGATTTAGTATTGAAAAAATCTACGGCGCGAAAAGTCGAATATATCATCGTAGGTACATAATTTTTTGAACTTTTTCATTTTGCATTTTTCGAATTTCAAATTTTCGTCCTCTAACGTATTTTCACGTGCTGATTCCGAATCTTTGGACGAAAATGTCGAAAACTCATCAGAAATATTTTTGGCGGCAAAAAAACCATCTAAAAACTGATTTAGAGCTGACCAACTCGAGAACGGTAACAGATAGACAAATTCTGCGACCGCCAATCGATTCAGAATAGTCGAATTAGTATGTACTGCGAATTTCAAGTCATACGAAAAACATTAAAATTGCCCAAAAAAGTTGCAAGGGGGTCACCCCTAAAAATCATTAAAAATACTCAGTCGTCACATCGACTTGAAATTTGCACTGTATACGTAAAATTTCATGCTCATTTCGAAAATGTATGATTTTTATGTGCTAAGATATAAGATTTAGCCGGAAACGAGTGTTTAAGGTAGATAATCCAATTTTCTGATATTTTTTATTTTTCATTTTTCGAATTTTACATTTTTGTCCTCTAACGTATTTTGACGTGCTGATTCCGAATCTTCGAACGAAAATGTCGAAAACTCATCAGAAATATTTTTGGCGGCAAAAAACCATCTAAAAACTGATTTAGAGCTGACCAACTCGAGAACGGTAACAGATAGACAAATTCTGCGAACGCCAATCGATTCAGAATAGTCGAATTAGTATGTACTGCGAATTTTAAGTCATACGAAAAACATTAAAATTGCCCAAAAAAGTTGCAAGGGGGTCACCCCTAAAAATCGTTAAAAATACTCAGTCGTCACATCGACTTGAAATTTGCACTGTATACGTAAAATTTCATGCTCATTTCGAAAATGTATGATTTTTATGTGCTAAGATATAAGATTTAGCCGGAAACGAGTGTTTAAGGTAGATAAACCAATTTTCTGATATTTTTTATTTTTCATTTTTAGAATTTTACATTTTTGTCCTCTAACGTATTTTGACGTGCTGATTCCGAATCTTCGAACGAAAATGTCGAAAACTCATCAGAAATATTTTTGGCGGCAAAAAACCATCTAAAAACTGATTTAGAGCTGACCAACTCGAGAACGGTAACAGATAGACAAATTCTGCGAACGCCAATAGATTCAGAATAGTCGTATTAGTATGTATTGCGAATTTCGAGTCATACGAAAAAAATTAAAATTGCCCGAAAAAGTTGCTCACCCCTAAAAATCGTGAAAAATACTCAGTCGTCACATCGACTTGAAATTTGCACTGTATACGTAAAATTTCATGCTCATTCCGAAAATGTATGATTTTTATGTGCTAAGATATAAGATTTAGCCGGAAACGAGTGTTTAAGGTAGAAAATCCAATTTTCTGATATTTTTTATTTTTCATTTTTCGAATTTTGAATTTTTGTCCTCTAACGTATTTTGACGTGCTAATTCCGAATCTTCGAACGAAAATGTCGAAAACTCATCAGAAATATTTTTGGCGGCAAAAAACCATCTAAAAACTGATTTAGAGCTGACCAACTCGAGAACGGTTAAAGATAGAAAAATTCTGCGAAAGTCAATTGATTCAGAATGGTCGAATTAGTATATCCTAAGATTTAGTATTGAAAAAATATACGGCTCGAAAAGTCGAATATATCATCGTAGGTACATAATTTTTTGAACTTTTTCATTTTGCATTTTTCGAATTTCAAATTTTCGTCCTCTAACGTATTTTCACGTGCTGATTCCGAATCTTTGGACGAAAATGTCGAAAACTCATCAGAAATATTTTTGGCGGCAAAAAAACCATCTAAAAACGGATTTAGAGCTGACCAACTCGAGAACGGTAACAGATAGACAAATTCTGCGAACGCCAATCGATTCAGAATAGTCAAATTAGTATGTATTGCGAATTTCGAGTCATACGAAAAAAATTAAAATTGCCCGAAAAAGTTGCAAGGGGGTCACCCTAAAAATCGTGAAAAATACTCAGTCGTCACATCGACTTGAAATTTGCACTGTATACGTAAAATTTCATGCTCATTCCGAAAATGTATGATTTTTATGTGCTAAGATATAAGATTTAGCCGGAAACGAGTGTTTAAGGTAGAAAATCCAATTTTCTGATATTTTTTATTTTTCATTTTTCGAATTTTAAATTTTTGTCCTCTAACGTATTTTGACGTGCTGATTCCGAATCTTCGAACGAAAATGTCGAAAACTCATCAGAAATATTTTTGGCGGCAAAAAACCATCTAAAAACTGATTTAGAGCTGACCAACTCGAGAACGGTAACAGATAGACAAATTCTGCGAACGCCAATCGATTCAGAATAGTCGAATTAGTATGTACTGCGAATTTTAAGTCATACGAAAAACATTAAAATTGCCCAAAAAAGTTGCAAGGGGGTCACCCCTAAAAATCGTTAATAATACTCAGTCGTCACATCGACTTGAAATTTGCACTGTATACGTAAAATTTCATGCTCATTTCGAAAATGTATGATTTTTATGTGCTAAGATATAAGATTTAGCCGGAAACGAGTGTTTAAGGTAGATAAACCAATTTTCTGATATTTTTTATTTTTCATTTTTCGAATTTTACATTTTTGTCCTCTAACGTATTTTGACGTGCTGATTCCGAATCTTCGAACGAAAATGTCGAAAACTCATCAGAAATATTTTTGGCGGCAAAAAAAACATCTAAAAACTGATATAGAGATGACCAACTCGAGAACGGTAACAGATAGACAAATTCTGCGAACGCCAATAGATTCAGAATAGTCGTATTAGTATGTATTGCGAATTTCGAGTCATACGAAAAAAATTAAAATTGCCCGAAAAAGTTGCAAGGGGGTCACCCCTAAAAATCGTGAAAAATACTCAGTCGTCACATCGACTTGAAATTTGCACTGTATACGTAAAATTTCATGCTCATTCCGAAAATGTATGATTTTTATGTGCTAAGATATAAGATTTAGCCGGAAACGAGTGTTTAAGGTAGAAAATCCAATTTTCTGATATTTTTTATTTTTCATTTTTCGAATTTTAAATTTTTGTCCTCTAACGTATTTTGACGTGCTGATTCCGAATCTTCGAACGAAAATGTCGAAAACTCATCAGAAATATTTTTGGCGGCAAAAAAACATATAAAAACTGATTTAGACCTGACCAACTCGAGAACGGTAACAGATAGACAAATTCTGCGAACGCCAATCGATTCAGAATAGTCGAATTAGTATGTACTGCGAATTTTAAGTCATACGAAAAACATTAAAATTGCCCAAAAAAGTTGCAAGGGGGTCACCCCTAAAAATCGTTAAAAATACTCAGTCGTCACATCGACTTGAAATTTGCACTGTATACGTAAAATTTCATGCTCATTTCGAAAATGTATGATTTTTATGTGCTAAGATATAAGATTTAGCCGGAAACGAGTGTTTAAGGTAGAAAATCCAATTTTCTGATATTTTTTATTTTTCATTTTTCGAATTTTAAATTTTTGTCCTCTAACGTATTTTGACGTGCTGATTCCGAATCTTCGAACGAAAATGTCGAAAACTCATCAGAAATATTTTTTGGCGGCAAAAAAAACATCTAAAAACTGATATAGAGATGACCAACTCGAGAACGGTAACAGATAGACAAATTCTGCGAACGCCAATAGATTCAGAATAGTCGTATTAGTATGTATTGCGAATTTCGAGTCATACGAAAAAAATTAAAATTGCCCGAAAAAGTTGCAAGGGGCTCCCCCCTAAAAATCGTGAAAAATACTCAGTCGTCACATCGACTTGAAATTTGCACTGTATACGTAAAATTTCATGCTCATTCCGAAAATGTATGATTTTTATGTGCTAAGATATAAGATTTAGCCGGAAACGAGTGTTTAAGGTAGAAAATCCAATTTTCTGATATTTTTTATTTTTCATTTTTCGAATTTTAAATTTTTGTCCTCTAACGTATTTTGACGTGCTGATTCCGAATCTTCGAACGAAAATGTCGAAAACTCATCAGAAATATTTTTGGCGGCAAAAAACCATCTAAAAACTGATTTAGAGCTGACCAACTCGAGAACGGTAACAGATAGACAAATTCTGCGAACGCCAATCGATTCAGAATAGTCGAATTAGTATGTACTGCGAATTTTAAGTCATACGAAAAACATTAAAATTGCCCAAAAAAGTTGCAAGGGGGTCACCCCTAAAAATCGTTAATAATACTCAGTCGTCACATCGACTTGAAATTTGCACTGTATACGTAAAATTTCATGCTCATTTCGAAAATGTATGATTTTTATGTGCTAAGATATAAGATTTAGCCGGAAACGAGTGTTTAAGGTAGATAAACCAATTTTCTGATATTTTTTATTTTTCATTTTTCGAATTTTACATTTTTGTCCTCTAACGTATTTTGACGTGCTGATTCCGAATCTTCGAACGAAAATGTCGAAAACTCATCAGAAATATTTTTGGCGGCAAAAAAAACATCTAAAAACTGATATAGAGATGACCAACTCGAGAACGGTAACAGATAGACAAATTCTGCGAACGCCAATAGATTCAGAATAGTCGTATTAGTATGTATTGCGAATTTCGAGTCATACGAAAAAAATTAAAATTGCCCGAAAAAGTTGCAAGGGGGTCACCCCTAAAAATCGTGAAAAATACTCAGTCGTCACATCGACTTGAAATTTGCACTGTATACGTAAAATTTCATGCTCATTCCGAAAATGTATGATTTTTATGTGCTAAGATATAAGATTTAGCCGGAAACGAGTGTTTAAGGTAGAAAATCCAATTTTCTGATATTTTTTATTTTTCATTTTTCGAATTTTAAATTTTTGTCCTCTAACGTATTTTGACGTGCTGATTCCGAATCTTCGAACGAAAATGTCGAAAACTCATCAGAAATATTTTTGGCGGCAAAAAAACATATAAAAACTGATTTAGACCTGACCAACTCGAGAACGGTAACAGATAGACAAATTCTGCGAACGCCAATCGATTCAGAATAGTCGAATTAGTATGTACTGCGAATTTTAAGTCATACGAAAAACATTAAAATTGCCCAAAAAAGTTGCAAGGGGGTCACCCCTAAAAATCGTTAAAAATACTCAGTCGTCACATCGACTTGAAATTTGCACTGTATACGTAAAATTTCATGCTCATTTCGAAAATGTATGATTTTTATGTGCTAAGATATAAGATTTAGCCGGAAACGAGTGTTTAAGGTAGAAAATCCAATTTTCTAATATTTTTTATTTTTCATTTTTCGAATTTTAAATTTTTGCCCTCTAACGTATTTTGACGTGCTGATTCCGAATCTTCGAACGAAAATGTCGAAAACTCATCAGAAATATTTTTGGCGGCAAAAAACCATCTAAAAACTGATTTAGAGCTGACCAACTCGAGAACGGTAACAGATAGACAAATTCTGCGAACGCCAATAGATTCAGAATAGTCGTATTAGTATGTATTGCGAATTTCGAGTCATACGAAAAAAATTAAAATTGCCCGAAAAAGTTGCAAGGGGGTCACCCCTAAAAATCGTGAGAAATACTCAGTCGTCACATCGACTTGAAATTTGCACTGTATACGTAAAATTTCATGCTCATTTCGAAAATGTATGATTTTTATGTGCTAAGATATAAGATTTAGCCGGAAACGAGTGTTTAAGGTAGAAAATCCAATTTTCTAATATTTTTTATTTTTCATTTTTCGAATTTTAAATTTTTGCCCTCTAACGTATTTTGACGTGCTGATTCCGAATCTTCGAACGAAAATGTCGAAAACTCATCAGAAATATTTTTGGCGGCAAAAAACCATCTAAAAACTGATTTAGAGCTGACCAACTCGAGAACGGTAACAGATAGACAAATTCTGCGAACGCCAATAGATTCAGAATAGTCGTATTAGTATGTATTGCGAATTTCGAGTCATACGAAAAAAATTAAAATTGCCCGAAAAAGTTGCAAGGGGGTCACCCCTAAAAATCGTGAGAAATACTCAGTCGTCACATCGACTTGAAATTTGCACTGTATACGTAAAATTTCATGCTCATTTCGAAAATGTATGATTTTTATGTGCTAAGATATAAGATTTAGCCGGAAACGAGTGTTTAAGGTAGAAAATCCAATTTTCTAATATTTTTTATTTTTCATTTTTCGAATTTTAAATTTTTGCCCTCTAACGTATTTTGACGTGCTGATTCCGAATCTTCGAACGAAAATGTCGAAAACTCATCAGAAATATTTTTGGCGGCAAAAAACCATCTAAAAACTGATTTAGAGCTGACCAACTCGAGAACGGTAACAGATAGACAAATTCTGCGAACGCCAATCGATTCAGAATAGTCGAATTAGTATGTACTGCGAATTTTAAGTCATACGAAAAACATTAAAATTGCCCAAAAAAGTTGCAAGGGGGTCACCCCTAAAAATCGTTAATAATACTCAGTCGTCACATCGACTTGAAATTTGCACTGTATACGTAAAATTTCATGCTCATTTCGAAAATGTATGATTTTTATGTGCTAAGATATAAGATTTAGCCGGAAACGAGTGTTTAAGGTAGATAAACCAATTTTCTGATATTTTTTATTTTTCATTTTTCGAATTTTACATTTTTGTCCTCTAACGTATTTTGACGTGCTGATTCCGAATCTTCGAACGAAAATGTCGAAAACTCATCAGAAATATTTTTGGCGGCAAAAAAAACATCTAAAAACTGATATAGAGATGACCAACTCGAGAACGGTAACAGATAGACAAATTCTGCGAACGCCAATAGATTCAGAATAGTCGTATTAGTATGTATTGCGAATTTCGAGTCATACGAAAAAAATTAAAATTGCCCGAAAAAGTTGCAAGGGGGTCACCCCTAAAAATCGTGAAAAATACTCAGTCGTCACATCGACTTGAAATTTGCACTGTATACGTAAAATTTCATGCTCATTCCGAAAATGTATGATTTTTATGTGCTAAGATATAAGATTTAGCCGGAAACGAGTGTTTAAGGTAGAAAATCCAATTTTCTGATATTTTTTATTTTTCATTTTTCGAATTTTAAATTTTTGTCCTCTAACGTATTTTGACGTGCTGATTCCGAATCTTCGAACGAAAATGTCGAAAACTCATCAGAAATATTTTTGGCGGCAAAAAAACATATAAAAACTGATTTAGACCTGACCAACTCGAGAACGGTAACAGATAGACAAATTCTGCGAACGCCAATCGATTCAGAATAGTCGAATTAGTATGTACTGCGAATTTTAAGTCATACGAAAAACATTAAAATTGCCCAAAAAAGTTGCAAGGGGGTCACCCCTAAAAATCGTTAAAAATACTCAGTCGTCACATCGACTTGAAATTTGCACTGTATACGTAAAATTTCATGCTCATTTCGAAAATGTATGATTTTTATGTGCTAAGATATAAGATTTAGCCGGAAACGAGTGTTTAAGGTAGAAAATCCAATTTTCTAATATTTTTTATTTTTCATTTTTCGAATTTTAAATTTTTGCCCTCTAACGTATTTTGACGTGCTGATTCCGAATCTTCGAACGAAAATGTCGAAAACTCATCAGAAATATTTTTGGCGGCAAAAAACCATCTAAAAACTGATTTAGAGCTGACCAACTCGAGAACGGTAACAGATAGACAAATTCTGCGAACGCCAATAGATTCAGAATAGTCGTATTAGTATGTATTGCGAATTTCGAGTCATACGAAAAAAATTAAAATTGCCCGAAAAAGTTGCAAGGGGGTCACCCCTAAAAATCGTGAGAAATACTCAGTCGTCACATCGACTTGAAATTTGCACTGTATACGTAAAATTTCATGCTCATTTCGAAAATGTATGATTTTTATGTGCTAAGATATAAGATTTAGCCGGAAACGAGTGTTTAAGGTAGAAAATCCAATTTTCTAATATTTTTTATTTTTCATTTTTCGAATTTTAAATTTTTGCCCTCTAACGTATTTTGACGTGCTGATTCCGAATCTTCGAACGAAAATGTCGAAAACTCATCAGAAATATTTTTGGCGGCAAAAAACCATCTAAAAACTGATTTAGAGCTGACCAACTCGAGAACGGTAACAGATAGACAAATTCTGCGAACGCCAATAGATTCAGAATAGTCGTATTAGTATGTATTGCGAATTTCGAGTCATACGAAAAAAATTAAAATTGCCCGAAAAAGTTGCAAGGGGGTCACCCCTAAAAATCGTGAGAAATACTCAGTCGTCACATCGACTTGAAATTTGCACTGTATACGTAAAATTTCATGCTCATTTCGAAAATGTATGATTTTTATGTGCTAAGATATAAGATTTAGCCGGAAACGAGTGTTTAAGGTAGAAAATCCAATTTTCTAATATTTTTTATTTTTCATTTTTCGAATTTTAAATTTTTGCCCTCTAACGTATTTTGACGTGCTGATTCCGAATCTTCGAACGAAAATGTCGAAAACTCATCAGAAATATTTTTGGCGGCAAAAAACCATCTAAAAACTGATTTAGAGCTGACCAACTCGAGAACGGTAACAGATAGACAAATTCTGCGAACGCCAATAGATTCAGAATAGTCGTATTAGTATGTATTGCGAATTTCGAGTCATACGAAAAAAATTAAAATTGCCCGAAAAAGTTGCAAGGGGGTCACCCCTAAAAATCGTGAGAAATACTCAGTCGTCACATCGACTTGAAATTTGCACTGTATACGTAAAATTTCATGCTCATTTCGAAAATGTATGATTTTTATGTGCTAAGATATAAGATTTAGCCGGAAACGAGTGTTTAAGGTAGAAAATCCAATTTTCTAATATTTTTTATTTTTCATTTTTCGAATTTTAAATTTTTGCCCTCTAACGTATTTTGACGTGCTGATTCCGAATCTTCGAACGAAAATGTCGAAAACTCATCAGAAATATTTTTGGCGGCAAAAAACCATCTAAAAACTGATTTAGAGCTGACCAACTCGAGAACGGTAACAGATAGACAAATTCTGCGAACGCCAATCGATTCAGAATAGTCGAATTAGTATGTACTGCGAATTTTAAGTCATACGAAAAACATTAAAATTGCCCAAAAAAGTTGCAAGGGGGTCACCCCTAAAAATCGTTAATAATACTCAGTCGTCACATCGACTTGAAATTTGCACTGTATACGTAAAATTTCATGCTCATTTCGAAAATGTATGATTTTTATGTGCTAAGATATAAGATTTAGCCGGAAACGAGTGTTTAAGGTAGATAAACCAATTTTCTGATATTTTTTATTTTTCATTTTTCGAATTTTACATTTTTGTCCTCTAACGTATTTTGACGTGCTGATTCCGAATCTTCGAACGAAAATGTCGAAAACTCATCAGAAATATTTTTGGCGGCAAAAAAAACATCTAAAAACTGATATAGAGATGACCAACTCGAGAACGGTAACAGATAGACAAATTCTGCGAACGCCAATAGATTCAGAATAGTCGTATTAGTATGTATTGCGAATTTCGAGTCATACGAAAAAAATTAAAATTGCCCGAAAAAGTTGCAAGGGGGTCACCCCTAAAAATCGTGAAAAATACTCAGTCGTCACATCGACTTGAAATTTGCACTGTATACGTAAAATTTCATGCTCATTCCGAAAATGTATGATTTTTATGTGCTAAGATATAAGATTTAGCCGGAAACGAGTGTTTAAGGTAGAAAATCCAATTTTCTGATATTTTTTATTTTTCATTTTTCGAATTTTAAATTTTTGTCCTCTAACGTATTTTGACGTGCTGATTCCGAATCTTCGAACGAAAATGTCGAAAACTCATCAGAAATATTTTTGGCGGCAAAAAACCATCTAAAAACTGATTTAGAGCTGACCAACTCGAGAACGGTAACAGATAGACAAATTCTGCGAACGCCAATAGATTCAGAATAGTCGTATTAGTATGTATTGCGAATTTCGAGTCATACGAAAAAAATTAAAATTGCCCGAAAAAGTTGCAAGGGGGTCACCCCTAAAAATCGTGAGAAATACTCAGTCGTCACATCGACTTGAAATTTGCACTGTATACGTAAAATTTCATGCTCATTTCGAAAATGTATGATTTTTATGTGCTAAGATATAAGATTTAGCCGGAAACGAGTGTTTAAGGTAGAAAATCCAATTTTCTAATATTTTTTATTTTTCATTTTTCGAATTTTAAATTTTTGCCCTCTAACGTATTTTGACGTGCTGATTCCGAATCTTCGAACGAAAATGTCGAAAACTCATCAGAAATATTTTTGGCGGCAAAAAACCATCTAAAAACTGATTTAGAGCTGACCAACTCGAGAACGGTAACAGATAGACAAATTCTGCGAACGCCAATCGATTCAGAATAGTCGAATTAGTATGTACTGCGAATTTTAAGTCATACGAAAAACATTAAAATTGCCCAAAAAAGTTGCAAGGGGGTCATCCCTAAAAATCGTTAATAATACTCAGTCGTCACATCGACTTGAAATTTGCACTGTATACGTAAAATTTCATGCTCATTTCGAAAATGTATGATTTTTATGTGCTAAGATATAAGATTTAGCCGGAAACGAGTGTTTAAGGTAGATAAACCAATTTTCTGATATTTTTTATTTTTCATTTTTCGAATTTTACATTTTTGTCCTCTAACGTATTTTGACGTGCTGATTCCGAATCTTCGAACGAAAATGTCGAAAACTCATCAGAAATATTTTTGGCGGCAAAAAAAACATCTAAAAACTGATATAGAGATGACCAACTCGAGAACGGTAACAGATAGACAAATTCTGCGAACGCCAATAGATTCAGAATAGTCGTATTAGTATGTATTGCGAATTTCGAGTCATACGAAAAAAATTAAAATTGCCCGAAAAAGTTGCAAGGGGGTCACCCCTAAAAATCGTGAAAAATACTCAGTCGTCACATCGACTTGAAATTTGCACTGTATACGTAAAATTTCATGCTCATTTCGAAAATGTATGATTTTTATGTGCTAAGATATAAGATTTAGCCGGAAACGAGTGTTTAAGGTAGATAAACCAATTTTCTGATATTTTTTATTTTTCATTTTTCGAATTTTACATTTTTGTCCTCTAACGTATTTTGACGTGCTGATTCCGAATCTTCGAACGAAAATGTCGAAAACTCATCAGAAATATTTTTGGCGGCAAAAAACCATCTAAAAACTGATTTAGAGCTGACCAACTCGAGAACGGTAACAGATAGACAAATTCTGCGAACGCCAATCGATTCAGAATAGTCGAATTAGTATGTACTGCGAATTTTAAGTCATACGAAAAACATTAAAATTGCCCAAAAAAGTTGCAAGGGGGTCACCCCTAAAAATCGTTAAAAATACTCAGTCGTCACATCGACTTGAAATTTGCACTGTATACGTAAAATTTCATGCTCATTTCGAAAATGTATGATTTTTATGTGCTAAGATATAAGATTTAGCCGGAAACGAGTGTTTAAGGTAGATAAACCAATTTTCTAATATTTTTTATTTTTCATTTTTCGAATTTTAAATTTTTGTCCTCTAACGTATTTTGACGTGCTGATTCCGAATCTTCGAACGAAAATGTCGAAAACTCATCAGAAATATTTTTGGCGGCAAAAAACCATCTAAAAACTGATTTAGAGCTGACCAACTCGAGAACGGTAACAGATAGACAAATTCTGCGAACGCCAATAGATTCAGAATAGTCGTATTAGTATGTATTGCGAATTTCGAGTCATACGAAAAAAATTAAAATTGCCCGAAAAAGTTGCAAGGGGGTCACCCCTAAAAATCGTGAGAAATACTCAGTCGTCACATCGACTTGAAATTTGCACTGTATACGTAAAATTTCATGCTCATTTCGAAAATGTATGATTTTTATGTGCTAAGATATAAGATTTAGCCGGAAACGAGTGTTTAAGGTAGAAAATCCAATTTTCTAATATTTTTTATTTTTCATTTTTCGAATTTTAAATTTTTGCCCTCTAACGTATTTTGACGTGCTGATTCCGAATCTTCGAACGAAAATGTCGAAAACTCATCAGAAATATTTTTGGCGGCAAAAAACCATCTAAAAACTGATTTAGAGCTGACCAACTCGAGAACGGTAACAGATAGACAAATTCTGCGAACGCCAATAGATTCAGAATAGTCGTATTAGTATGTATTGCGAATTTCGAGTCATACGAAAAAAATTAAAATTGCCCGAAAAAGTTGCAAGGGGGTCACCCCTAAAAATCGTGAGAAATACTCAGTCGTCACATCGACTTGAAATTTGCACTGTATACGTAAAATTTCATGCTCATTCCGAAAATGTATGATTTTTATGTGCTTAGAATTAAGATTTAGCCGGAAACGAGTGTTTAAGGTAGAAAATCCAATTTTCTAATATTTTTTATTTTTCATTTTTCGAATTTTAAATTTTTGTCCTCTAACGTATTTTGACGTGCTGATTCCGAATCTTCGAACGAAAATGTCGAAAACTCATCAGAAATATTTTTGGCGGCAAAAAACCATCTAAAAACTGATTTAGAGCTGACCAACTCGAGAACGGTAACAGATAGACAAATTCTGCGAACGCCAATCGATTCAGAATAGTCGAATTAGTATGTATTGCGAATTTCGAGTCATACGAAAAAAATTAAAATTGCCCGAAAAAGTTGCAAGGGGGTCACCCCTAAAAATCGTGAGAAATACTCAGTCGTCACATCGACTTGAAATTTGCACTGTATACGTAAAATTTCATGCTCATTCCGAAAATGTATGATTTTTATGTGCTTAGAATTAAGATTTAGCCGGAAACGAGTGTTTAAGGTAGAAAATCCAATTTTCTGATATTTTTTATTTTTCATTTTTCGAATTTTACATTTTTGTCCTCTAACGTATTTTGACGTGCTGATTCCGAATCTTCGAACGAAAATGTCGAAAACTCATCAGAAATATTTTTGGCGGCAAAAAAAACATCTAAAAACTGATATAGAGATGACCAACTCGAGAACGGTAACAGATAGACAAATTCTGCGAACGCCAATCGATTCAGAATAGTCGAATAAGTATGTATTGCGAATTTCGAGTCATACGAAAAAAATTAAAATTGCCCGAAAAAGTTGCAAGGGGGTCACCCCTAAAAATCGTGAAAAATACTCAGTCGTCACATCGACTTGAAATTTGCACTGTATACGTAAAATTTCATGCTCATTCCGAAAATGTATGATTTTTATGTGCTAAGATATAAGATTTAGCCGGAAACGAGTGTTTAAGGTAGAAAATCCAATTTTCTGATATTTTTTATTTTTCATTTTTCAAAGATCCGGAATCAGCACGTCGAAATACGTTAGAGGACAAGAATTTGATATTCGAAAAATGAAAAATAAAAAAGTTCAAAAAATTTAAAAATTATTTACGATGATATATTCGACTATTTTGGCCAATGGTTTTTTCGATTAAAAATCTCAGTATATACCAATTCGTCCATTCTGAATCGATTGGCGTTCGCAGAATGTGTCTGTCTCTAACCGTTCTCAAGTTGGTCAGCTCTAAATCAGTTTTTAGATGTTTTTTTCCCGCCAAAAATATTTCTGACGAGTTTTCGAAATTTTTGTTCAAAGATTCGGAATCAGCACGTCAAAATACGTTAGGGGACTTGAAATTCAAAAAATGAAAAATAAAAAATCTCAGAAAATTGGATTCTCTACTTTAAACGCCCTTTTCCGGCTGAATCTTATATCTGAGCACATAAAAATCATACATTTTCGGAACGAGCATGAAATTTTACGTATACAGTGCAAATTTCAAGTCGATGTGACGACTTAGTATTTTTCATGATTTTTAGGGGTGAACACCCCTTGCAACTTTTTTCAAGTAATTTTTAATTTCTTCCGATTGACTGGAAATTTACAATATATACTAATTAAACCATTCTGAATCGATTGGCGTTCGCAGAATTTGTCTATCTCTGACTGTTCTCGAGATGGTCAGCTCTAAACCAGTTTTTAGATGGTGTTATTCCGGCCAAAAATATTTCAGATGAGTTTTCGAAATTTTCCTTCAAAGATTCGGAATCAGCACGTAAAAATACTTTAGAGGACAAGAATTTGGAATTCGAAAAATGAAAAATAAAAAAATTCAAAAAATTAAAAAATTATGTACGATGATAAAAATATATTCGACTCTTTCAGTCGTTGATATTTTCAATTCAAATTCTCAGTATATACTAATTCGACCATTCTGAATCCATTGGCGTTCGCAGAATTTGTCTATCCTTATCTGTTCTCGAGTTGGTTAGCTCTTAATCAGTTTATTTGCCGGCAAAAATATTTCTGATGAGTTTTCGACATTTTCGTTCGAAGATTCGGAATCAGCACGTCAAAATACGTTAGAGGACAAAAATGTAAAATTCGAAAAATGAAAAATAAAAAATATCAGAAAATTGGATTTTCTACCTTAAACACTCGTTTCCGGCTAAATCTTATATCTAAGCACATAAAAATCATACATTTTCGGAATGAGCATGAAATTTTACGTATACAGTGCAAATTTCAAGTCGATGTGACGACTGAGTATTTCTCACGATTTTTAGGGGTGACCCCCTTGCAACTTTTTTGGGCAATTTTAATTTTTTTCGTATGACTCGAAATTCGCAATACATACTAATTCGACTATTCTGAATCGATTGGCGTTCGCAGAATTTGTCTATCTGTTACCGTTCTCGAGTTGGTCAGCTCTAAATCAGTTTTTAGATGGTTTTTTTGCCGCCAAAAATATTTCTGATGAGTTTTCGACATTTTCGTCCAAAGATTCGGAATCAGCACGTGAAAATACGTTAGAGGACGAAAATTTGAAATTCGAAAAATGCAAAATGAAAAAGTTCAAAAAATTATGTACCTACGATGATATATTCGACTTTTCGAGCCGTAGATTTTTTCAATACTAAATCTTAGTATATACTAATTCGACCATTCAGAATCGATTGGCGTTCGCAGAATTTGTCTATCTGTTACCGTTCTCGAGTTGGTCAGCTCTAAATCAGTTTTTAGATGGTTTTTTGCCGCCAAAAATATTTCTGATGAGTTTTCGACATTTTCGTTCGAAGATTCGGAATCAGCACGTCAAAATACGTTAGAGGACAAAAATTTAAAATTCGAAAAATGAAAAATAAAAAATATCAGAAAATTGGATTTTCTACCTTAAACACTCGTTTCCGGCTAAATCTTATATCTTAGCACATAAAAATTATACATTTTCGGAATGAGCATGAAATTTTACGTATACAGTGCAAATTTCAAGTCGATGTGACGACTGAGTATTTTTCACGATTTTTAGGGGTGACCCCCTTGCAACTTTTTCGGGCAATTTTAATTTTTTTCGTATTACTCGAAATTCGCAATTCATACTAATTCGACCATTCTGAATCAATTGACGTTCGCAGAATTTGTCTGTCTTTAACTGTTCTCGAGTTGGTCAGCTCTAAATCAGTTTTTAGATGGTTTTTTGCCGCCAAAAATATTTCTGATGAGTTTTCGACATTTTCGTTCGAAGATTCGGAATCAGCACGTCAAAATACGTTAGAGGACAAAAATTTAAAATTCGAAAAATGAAAAATAAAAAAGTTTAGAAAATTATGTACGATGATATATTCGACTTTTTTGTCCAAGGATTTTTTCCATTCAAGCTTACAGTATATACTATTTTGGCCATTCTGAATCGATTGGAATTCGCAGAATTTCTCTATCTCTAACCCTTCTCGAGTTGGTCAGTTCAAAATCAGTTTTTAGATGGCTTTTTTTTCCGCCAAACATATTTCTAATGAGTTTTTGAAATTTTTGTTCAAAGATTCGAAATCAGCACGTCAAAATACGTTTGGGGACCAGAAAAATGAAAAATAAAAAATCTCAGAAAATTAATTCCGATATTGCAAGATATGGAAATCTAGTCAAGACTAAACCCAATATGTTCATTTATGATTTTCTTTGTACAGCCTTGCCTTAGTCACGATCTAATTCCGTTTCGATCATATCCTTTATTGGGTGAAGTGGAGGTGTAACCGTTTTTTACACTATAAATCCTTGAAATTCGAAATCTGTACACTTCAATTAGGTACTTAGGAATAAGGTAGAGATTGTTGTTTCCATACTGACAGGATATGCTATGTTCTAAATGCTTTCGACTACAATAATAATAATGATGAATTCTTCAGGAACATCGAAGACCATAGCTTATCAATCAAAAATGTGCTTGAGGACGACGATTAAGGATTGCCTTAATTACTTTCAATATTTCTATCCAGATAATCACACCTTAATCAACATTAAATAACCCCGTTTTCATATCTCAAATCGTCAACGACAACATTATGCTGTGGTAATAACAATTCGTGCTTCAAATGCTCGCAACGATCTGATTTTATTGAGTGATATCACTACTGAAAGTCTATCTTGAAACAGATCACGAACGAGAGCGAAGGACGTGATTTTTTCGTGAAAGTATGCGATAAACTAAACAAAGACTAAACTGACTGGCCTGAGAGTTTGCCTGGTAAATTAATATTTAAGTGTCTGGTATGTCGACCGACATTTTTTTCAGGGCCGATAATGAGATTCCGTCAAGTTCTGTTTGTAGATGAAATTGATGAAGACAAAAAAATGGCGAGACTACCGATGTCGTACTCAGCATATAATATACTTTATCCAACACATGACAGTTATGACTATCATCATTAATGTCATTTAAGACAAGTCGCTGATGATTGATGATATTATAACCTAATAAAAAGGAAGGAGGCATCACTTCAAAACTTTGAGAAATATAAAACAGCTTTTCATCAGAATCAGAGAAAAACCGTTATCAATAGAATCAATAGAATATGTTTCAATATGTTTCACCATATTTAGGAATTTTTTCAATTAAAATTTTTCAAGGAGGAAATGAAAATTTTCGACGTTCCAATGTTTTTCAGAATTTTTACGAATTTTCACAATTTTCCCTTCTTTTGGTGGGGTCCCACCACTCGAAACCACATTCTTCTCGGTAATTTTTCACGTCCGAATATTTTTCGAATTCTTATGCGTTCTCTATCTGGATGTCAGGGGAACGAAGAAGTTATTTATTTTTATTATATCAAACGATGGTCCCATGTTTTTTACTAATTTTACGGATTTTCTATTAGCAGGTAATATTTCCGAGAAGGAGGGGATGTAGTTCAATGTCCAGCGTGACTTTAGTCGGGGAAATAGTTGTTTTCTGTTAGATATCACAAATAAATCACATTTTTCAGTTTTCATGTTCCCCTTTTCAACATGAATACCTCTGTCGGGACAGTGTGACGGGTGAGTTTATTATGAAATACTAACACTGCAGCTATCAAGAAACTATAACACTTTATTTACATACAATGATAACACTTAAAATTAAACGTACATTTAGTAGAAAAATACTGAAGGTTGACCAGGGAACGGCCGGTCAAGAGACTTCAAAACGTAGAACATCGTGGTTCGAATACTCAAGAAAAACTCCCTGTTCAGGTAGGAGACCAAGCAGAAAAACCCCGGTCGTCTACGTCACAGAAAATCCCAACATAAAGATAATTACTGGCATTACCTGGAATTCCTATCGTCATTATGGGCATTTGCAAGGGTAGTCGTAAAATCTAGGCCGATGGTATTTGAACCATTGTTTAATGCTTCTACACTAAATATTTGAAAATAAAAATTGATGAGGGGAAAACCCTACACCTCTTTCAGCCTCAGATGATTCCACAACAGATTTTATGAATATCCTATTAATATTTTTGAACGAAAAGCAAAATTACTGCTGATGTTATCAATTTGAATTTTGGCATTGCCACAACTTCTATATCGTAGTTAGTCTTTGTTTTTGTATCAGGACTTCTGAAACTGAATTTGGAATGAAATACAGTTCTTTGTTTTCATAACAATTACTCACGGTGCATTTAGATGGGTTTCCTGTTCCTGTGCAAGGGAACTTTCAGTACAATTTTAATCCACAGCGTAGTTGAATAATTATAACAGAATTTAGATTAAAACTTCAATTCTATGATTAAACACATTTGAAACTATCCACTTCGTTCATTACCACTAATATGTTAATGCTTCAAATACTCCTCATCCTATTAAAAAGGCAAATAACAAAACAAGAACAAGGTTTCGATTAATTCGCTATGGAAAAAGAGTAACTTCAGACATTTCAGTTCATGTCAGAAGCAGAGGAGTTTCTGAGAAGTAATGCGAAATAGGTAGAGATTGCATTTCTTCTTGAATTCCTGGAGACTGAGTATTTGACGTTAGTTGAAATGAAGAGCTTTGCGAAAGGATAATTGAAGTTATTGATTTATTGAAAGTCGCCCCGGAGCGCCACGGCAAATAATAATAACAGCCGTCCTCTACCCGCATAGACTATGGCTTTGGGTACACTCTACGAGTGTTTATAAGGGAGTATTATTATTGATTATTAATTTTTTTTTTCCTAAAAGGATGTTCCAGTCAGGCCCTGTCTCCGGAGCCCCGATACATCTGGATCGTTTACCAAAATAACCTCTCCCCACGTCCTTGGTGTGAGCGATTACTGGGTCCGAGAATCATGTGCCCTGAGCAGACGCGGTGAACCAAGGATGACAGGCTTCTGCATTCGTCCGGCTAAGATTTCTGCCATATTACGGCAAGCCCGTAGGATTTTTGAGTTCGAAAGCAGTGTATCCATCATACCACGAAGGACCCCTATAGTAAGAACCACCATTTTAACCGAATGGTTTGGGTGGAGCCTGCGGAGTTCAAAGAGTAAGTCTCGATATATAGTCCGTTTCTCCTCCTATTTTCAGACGATGATCGTGACCGTGATTGATCGTTCTAGTTTCTGAGTTAGTGTTTGTTTTAAGGAATTGAGTACGCTGACTCAGAGGTAGGACTCAATCCAACTAAGGCTCTGATTTTTGAACCCATAAAGTTGAAGCTTGCGCAAGAGTATTCCATGATTTACACAATCAAAAGCTTTCGAAAGGTCACAAAATACTGCCGCGCAAACCTCTTTGAGATTGACTCTACTATACAAGTTTCTCAGAAAGGAGAAAACAGCGCCTCCTGTACTTTTTTGTGGTTGGAAACCAAACCGTTGAGGATTCAGAACTTTTCGAGCGGATAGAAAGTTCATCAATCTGGTTTTGGCCAATTTCTCAATAATTTTTCCCAAAGTCGGAATTAGAAAAATAGGACGGAAATTTGTAGGATACGAAGTATCTCCCACTTTGTGAATAGGAATAACTACATAAATTTTCAGGAAGTTCGGAAAAAGTACTTTGGAAAAAGACTCAATAATTAACTGGACCAAAAGTTCTAGTGTGATTTTCTCGAGTATTCTTATTGAAATATTATCCATTCCGCATGAAGTTTTATTTTTTATATGTTTTATTGGGTCCATCAACTCAACCAAATCTTTATCATATAGTAGCGGATCAGGATAAAACTTGAATGTTTCTCAAGACCAAATAACTCTCAAAATTAATGGACTGCCAAGGAAAGTAGAAGTCTCGATAGAAAAAATCAATTAATCAGAAGTTTCCCAACTTTAATTCCACACGTAGCAAAGCAGCGTACTTATACCAATTTGGTACCATTACGCGTGCCTTAATGGGAAGTTACAATAACGTTTACGTTCCATAACCAATAATTTATCATGCCCCAGTAATTTTATACTTTAATTTCATTAAAAAAGCACATATGTAGCTTACTCTGTCGATCCAAGACTGATGGTTGAAAAAATTGCGAAGGAACTTTGATACGGTTCATTAAGCGATTTTATTATTTCACTTTCATCTCATTAGTATATACCGTATGTCGAGATGTGATGATATTTGAATCGTGCTTGTGTTACACAACGTAAATACGATTGTATCGACAATATATATCCTTGCTTAACAACCAATCGGTGGATTTCAAATTCAGCCAATAGAATCGGAATTACTGTGAAAATATAGCTTGTCGCTGTATTTTCACGGTGATAAACCTGCATAGTTTTTGTTTTACTAACTTCCAAGTAGCATTTTGGCCACGAGAACCACAAAATACACCAAAATTAACGTTGTACTTGGTTATTTATGAAACGATGATCTCTAAACCACCGGTCAACGTTGTCTTAACGTTGAGCACGACATCAGTCGAGCTACGATGTTGTCAATAACGGAAGTTTAGGAAGTCAAACAGGTTTGAAATTTTAACAAATAAAATTTTGGTTGAAAACACACAAAACAAAAAGTCGATACATCCATAACGAGTTCTTCTCGTGTCTTCTGCTATATGTCACCAATAGGCCAAGCAATAGAGATATTTTCCTTGACAAAAAGACTACCTGGAAGCCGCCTGTACCATCCCGTGCAGGACAGTCCGTAGTTTATTTCCATCATGTCCTCTACTCGAAAATACCATTTTTAAATTTGTTATAAACAATAAACAACAAAAAATCTCGGTATTTTTTAGTTTTTTTACTGTAAATGGAAACTATTGACGGTGCAAAAGGATGAACTGTAGAGAATTGAATTCCGAAGAGAATGACGGGTCAAACGACCCGATCGGATAATTAGAACCGGAGAGAAGCGGGAAAAACCGGAAAATTGTGTTTTTTTTTTTAATTCATAACTCTGCCATTTTTTAATATTAAGAGCTGAAACTTTGCACGATAGTAGCTATTGACGTGCACTTTATGTGTGCAAAACCTGGATTCAGTCGGATCAATCCTTTTCGCACAATCCCCATTTGAATTTTTTTTGGAAATATTTTCGCCGAGAGCTGGATGCGTTTAAGGTCGTCCGATTGAAATTAAAAAAAAAATAGATTTGGAAAGTAGACGTGAACAGTAACAAAACGTCTACTCTGACTTTTCGATAAAATGCGTTTAAGTGTGTTAAAAACTAGTGAGAACATGAGGGAAAACGGCCGACCGCACGTGTGCGGTCGAGTGGTGGGGGACTGTGCGAATAGAGGAGAAACGTATAGGGACGCGCTGCGGACGCCAACGGTCATCAATAACCGCTGAGAGCTCGTAGCTGCAAGCGTTATAGCTGTGCGCGTCGTTTTTGGTACTAATACGTATTACCAGTGTCATGGAGACGACCGACAAGTCGAATACAACAGAAGCATCAACATCTGCCGCTGTTAGGTTACCACAGTCCCCCATCACTCGGCCGCTCATGCGCGGTCGGCCGTTTTCCCTCAGGTTTTCACTAGTTTTTAATACACTTGAACGCGTTTTTTCGAAAACTCAGAATAGACGTTTTGTTACTTTGCAAATCTATTTCTTAAATTTCAATGGGACGTCCTTAAACGCTTTCAGCTCTCCGCGAAAATATTTCAAAAAAAAAATGCAAGTAGGAATTGTGTGGAAACTATTAATCCGACTGAATCCAGGTTTTGCACACATGAAGTGCACGTCAATAGCTACTATCGTGCAAAGTTTCAGCTCTTAATATTGAAAAATGGCAGAGTTATGAGTTAAAAAAAAAACATAATTTTCCGGTTTTGTTCGCTTTACTCCGGTTCGTTCGTTTCGTCCGGATCGTTTGACCCGTCATTCTCTTCGGAATTCAATTTTCTACAGTTCATCCTCGTGAAGAGTTAACACTGCTTCAATAGTTTTCATTTTACAATGAAAAAACTAAAAAAAACGCGATTTTTTGTTGTTTATTGTTTATAACAAATAAAAAAATGGCATTTTTGAGTAGAGGACATTGGTGAGAATAAACTACGGACTGTCCTGCACGGGATGGCACAGGCGGCTTCGAGGTAGTCTTTTTGTCCAAAAAGCAATCATTCGTGGCTCTATTGCTTGGCCTACCACAAGAGGTCATCACTTTCTCCAACGCAGCGGAAGTCTTCCACTGCGACGACCCACAATACGGATGGCGTAAGAACGTCGGCAAGGACGTTCCGCGATCTAATTGGGATCCTTCGCAATAGCTAATAATTTATAGCTGTCGCTTTCAATAACGGATCCTCGAAAAAAGTGAAAACAGAATAGACGATTTCAATGACGACCTGCATATGTGTTTAAATTCAAAAACTGTCAGACAAACTCTAGCAAAAAGTGAAAAATGAACTGTAGCACTCTGAAACTAGGTACATAACATCTCGACATCATGTATTATTAGAAAAAAAGTGTGGAGTCTATAAATTAAACTGTGGTAGTTGCCCTAAGTTTTATCTTGGACAAACTGGTAGAACCTTCAAACAACGCCTAGCCGAACACAGAAGTAGTTTTGTCAACAGGAAAACAAATTCAACGTATGCTAACCATTTATTAATCGAAAACCATATTTTCGACAATGATTTTGAAATCCTTCAGGTCGAAAACAAAGGTAAAAAGCTGAATCTTTTAGAAAGTTTGGAGATTAATAAATGGAAAAATTCTCAGTACTTGCTTAATGACCAACTCGAATTAAATGCGTCACCACTCATAAATTTGTTTTCCTGGAAAGGTGAGATTTAATTAATAGAAATGTAAAGGTACTTATTGTGAATTTATTAGGAGACAGGTATACAACCGTACCCTAATTAATTTTAGGTAAGTATTTAAAGTAACATAGCAAATAAGTAATTTAGTGTATCTTTACCACTTGAAGAAGCTTTTGTAAAGCGAAACAATTGTCGTGGTTTTGTAAACCCTTTTGATGTGAAAATCATTTAAACTATAGTTTCATTATAGATATAGAAAAAAATTGTTTACCAAAAAATGAGGTATTGTTTTATTTCCTTAAAAATAGAAAAATTGAATGAAAATATTATAATGTATGATGTCTTTACAATTATTAATTTCATATTCATTGGGGCGTCATATTGAAATAATAATATGCTAGTTCAAATCATTCATCAAACAATTATTATTTTTTTTTTCATTGCCTGAAATTTAGAATATAATAATAGATCTTTTTGAAAATAAATGAAACCAGTCACCCCAAAGTCGTTAACCACCTCGCGCACAGAATTTTGTACCAACAGTATGAAATTTTCTAATTTTTACACAGGGTGTAACCTAAGTACGTTAAAATATTCAAGTGTCGTATTCCTGAGAAAAAAGTTTAAATAAACTTGTTTCCGGAAATGCTTCGTTTCGGACATACAGGGCGTTGAAATTGAATTTTTTTGTACGCTTTTTAAAAATAACTTTTGCAAAAATTAAGTTATTTGCACGAAATTTGGTACCCGGGTTTTTTTTTGACGTGGGAAATCATAATTTCGTATTATTTTTCATGTAACATCTAGAGGGCGCTGCGTACGCTGTCATTATTCATTTCAAATTGCCCTAACATTTTTGACAGTAAACTTTTGGTACTTTTCATGAATAAATCTTATTCCCACACCTTTTCGAATTAAAAAAGGTATACTTCCTCAACAACGCTGTAGGTGATCTTTTTCGAGATATTTACAATTTTCTATATCAATGCATGTTACTTAGCTCCTAGGGTGCTAAGTCAAGTTGCTTAGAAAAATTTCAACAATCTGTTTCTCGAAAACGAATCATTTTCCGATAAACATTTTATAGGATTTTGACGAGATCTACCACATACTTAGTTTTTGGAATGTTCTCAGCAACTTCACTTAGCGCCCTAGGAGCTAAGTAACATGCATCAATATAGAAAATTGCAAATATCTCGAAAACGATCACCTCCAGCATTGTTGAGAAATTGTAACTTTTTTACTTGGAAAAGGTGTGGGAATGAGGTTTTTTCATGAAAAGTACCAAAAGTTTACTGTCAAAAATGTTAGGGCAATTTGAAATGAATAATGACAGCGTAGGCAGCGCCCTCTGGATGTTACATGAAAATTGATGCGAAATTATGATTTCGGGCAAATAACTTATTTCTTGCAAAAGTTATTTTCAAAAAGCGAAAAAAAAAATTCAATTTCAACACCCTGTATGTCCGAAACGAAGCATTTCCGGACACAAGTTTATATAGACTTTTTTTCTTAAAATTGTGTCAGGAATGCGTCACTTGAATATTTTAACGTACTTATGTTACACCCTATATATGCTATTTATATTACGAATACGAGAAATTTAGAGAATTATTGGGAAAATTCAGTTGGCAGAACCCTCTGCAACTTTTCAGAAAAAGTATAAACTGTATTACTCTTATATTATAAATTTTTGTAGAGTTGAGAAAGTTAACTTGGTGGCAAATACTCGGGTATTTTCGAACGACAGTCTGAGCGTTAAATAAACACAACTTCATGATTTTCGAACGCAACTCCGAGAATTCTATGAGGTTAATAATCGAACGCAAAAATACTTATATAAATTTTTACGTAAGCATCTGAGGGGGGTAAGAGCTTTGCTCACTTTTGCAAAAGGTTTTTGTGACGTCCAGGGGACTTTTGAATACAGCCTCAAGTTGTTCCCATAACATACATAGAAGAATTTATAGTGATGTTCCGAAACGTTATTTGGACGTCGATAACGGTAACAGGAGGACGTCCCAGAGACGTCTTCTGATTCGCCCTCAATATCCCGAGGCAAAAGTGCCTCAAAAGGTATATGTGCTATCTGGGTTATTTCAAACCGAAATATGAGAGAGAGTGAAGCACAAAATAACAACTCTTCAAGGCCATAAATGCTGACCCCATGTCATATCATTCTTAAAATATTCCTTAAAGTACCCACCCACCAACCATCTTTCCAAATAAGTAATTTCATTATGCGAAACAGTCGACAAAATCATGAAACTCATTAAAGTGTGCCGTTCAACACCTGTTGTCAATATTACGCCTTCAGCGACCGGTTTTCCGATATATGCTATCAGAAATCAATTTCTCCCGACGATTGAAAAATGTTGTACACTTTTAACTGTCATATTTATCGCCAGCAAAATGCAATTACTGTTTCAATGGCTCCGTGTCACGAACACATTTATGAACCTGAACTTGATTTTTTGTACGGGCCGTTCGATTTTATCTCTTTAGAGATTATTTGTGATGATCATCACAATCCAAGCGGTATGAATTCGATGGATGGGATGATATTGACTATTCCACTCATGCATGTTTTCGAGTTTGTAGTTCGGCTCTTGATTGGCTATTGCCTAGCTATAATTGATATGTTTTCGATTTTGTAGTTCGTTTCGTCATTGGTTGTTTCATAAAACAAACTTGCGGCACCCCCAGCAACAGAAGGCTGACCTTAAACTTGATGCCTTTGGCGAAAAAAACCTGCATCAGTCTTTGAGGGTAGTGAAAGAGTATAAACGGGCAATCGGCATGGGATTATGGACCAACAAATGTGCCACGGTTTATCTCGAAAGTGGACAGTACGAAAATTACGGAGAGGACGTCCAGCTCATAGACGGAATCATCTTAGATCCTATTGATGTCTGAGAGACGTATACTCACCTAGGGCCGAATAACCGCCGCTACTAAGAGGTTACCACTGTTAAAAACTCCGCGGCAAGTATCAGCCTAAACTCCGACAGATCTAGTTATCAGAACTATCGGAAAAGTACAAAGTTGCTGCAACCAATGTAATTGCCGTTCTGATTCTACTCTACTCCTTTGGGGCGATGAAATGGACAACTCAACGTCAAAACCCGCAAAATTATGTATGACTATGGGAGATTGCATCATAAATCGTCCGTTACACGATTGTACTTGCAATGGACTTTTGAGTTTGGAGTATCTACATAACAGAACACTACACTACACTACACCACAGCACACCACAGCACACCACACCACACCACACGACACGACACGACACGACACGACACGACACGACACGACACGACACGACGCTACGCTACGCTACGGTACCCTACCGTACACTGCACTGCACTGCACTGCACTGCATACTCCACTCCACTCCACTCCACTCCACTCCACTCCAATTCACTCCACTCCACTCCACTCCACTCCACTCCACTCCACTCCACTCCACTCCACTCCACTCCACTCCACTCCACTCCACTCCACTCCACTCCACTCCACTCCACTCCACTCCACTCCACTCCACTCCACTCCACTCCACTCCACCCCACCCCACTCCCTCCACTCCCTCCACTCCGCTCCGCTCCGCTCCGTTACGCTACGCTACACTACACTACACTAGACTACACTAGACTATACTACACTACACTACTCTACACTACACTACACTACACTACACTACACTACACTACACTACACTACACTACACTACACTACACTACACTACACTACACTACACTACACTACACTACACTACACTACACTACACTACACTACACTACACTACACTACACTACACTACACTACACTACACTACACTACACTACACTACACTACACTACACTACACTACACTACACTACACTATCCTACGCTACGCTACGCTACGGTACCCTACCCTACCCTACACTACACCCTACAGGTTTGGTCTCCGATATGTCAACGTAGTTTGAAAAGAGGAAGTAATATTCAATTATCTTAAATTTATTTTTTTAAATAGGAAAATTGTTCTATTTTTTCGAAACAGTAATCTTCTAAACGCAGTACTAATCGTAGAAAATTGATATTTTGGTGGGGGGTGCCATCTGCCGCGATGTGTCGACAATATTAATTTGTATGGAAACGCTTAGTGCTCAGTAACCCCGAAAAGTGCTCCGGATCACTGGAGTGCTTGCGAGCACTTTTCGGGATTACTAAGCACTAAGCCTTTTCGTTAAATGCTTCGGACCACAAAGCACTAAGCACTGAATTAGGAAAGTGCTCGGGAGCACAGTGCTTAGGAGCACGAAAGTGCTTCGAGCACTTTCACGAGAACTAAGCACTGTGCTTTGGGACAACTCTGGTCTACCATCACACGGCTTGCGAAGTTTTCTGTTTCTCTTTTGATTCTCAGTAAGTGTGTCACTTGACAACGACAATGATTTTTAAAAGAAGTCCGTATAGATGCGAGAATATGAATGAAGCTAATATTTTTTTTTCATCGGTTGCCATCTGTCGTTTATTGCAGAACGAAAGTTGTATTGACTGTGGATGTTCAGATTGGAATCAAACCTGTTATTATACTTGTCATACAATCAATCAGATGACTCTATTACGATAATTGAAAACTATATATACTATAAGTATACAGGGTGTTTCCGAAATTGGGGCAATTAAGAAAATGGGTTGTTATATGGAATATAATTTATCAGTAAATGGCAAGAATTTTCGTTTTTGAAGCAGTCAAAATAGTTTGAAATTTTTTATGATTTATAATATTTTTTGAGCATATTCAGATTCAGAGGTTCAAATTCCAGCGCAATATTTTTTTTTATCAATAATTTATTTTTTGTTATTTCAAATAATTAATGGATGAAAGTCCGTGAATGGCCCCTCTACATCGCCATTCACTGTGTACATCGTCCAATTAATATACAGTGACCGCCAAAAAGTATGTACCATATGGGAAAAAAGTTTACTATTAGAGTATTGAAAAAAAGATTCTTGGGAAAAGTTTGTGCATGTCCGATAACCTAAAAATCGATTTTGACACATGTCACGTGATCGCTGGTATGGCGGCAAATTGAAAAAAATTACCATGAATAGTCAAAAAGTCGGATAAAATGGCAAGATATCGAAAAAAGTAATTTGAAAAAGTTGCTTAGAATTCAATTTTACACATATACAAAATTATGTGGGAATATTGAAAACAGCAATTTTTTTTAAATAGTTTTCTAGCTGTAGAAAAATATCAAATTATTTTCTTATGAATTGCTTGACCATACTGAAATATTTTGTATTCCGATGATAATAACAAAACTTTCTCATTTTTTCCACACCAGAGAGCACTAAATTGAAAAAATTGAATTTTGTCAGAACCCTTGCTGTTACATTGGTTCGTATCTAATAGATATATCACAATTCCACTATTATTGCGATGATAGGGAGATCCAAAAATATCGTGTTTTTCAGATTATAATCAATTTTTGATGATAATCGTGCACGAACGTTTCACTTCGCACATAATCTTAAAAATAGTGCGTCGAATTAAAGAGGCTTGAGTTTTCAACATTGCATGCTCTGGCACGATTATCATCGAAACTTGATTATAATCTGGAAAACATCATGTTTCTGGAGTGTCATGTCATCAGAATGGTCGTGGAATTCTGATATAACTGTTAGATACGAACCAATGTAACAGCCAGGGTTTTAACAAAATGCAATTTTTTTAATTTAGTGCTCACTGGTGTAGAGAAAATGAGAAAGTTTTGTCATTATCATTGAAATACAAATGTTTCAGTATGGTCAAGCTATTCATATGATAATAATTTGATATTTTTATACAGCTAGGAAAATATTCCCAAGAATATTTTTTCTAATACTCTATTAATAAACTTTTTTCCCATATGGTACATACTTTTTGGCGGTCACTGTATATGCACTCCAATAGAACTTTTATCGACTAATCATTTCCTGAAAAAAAAATTTCATGTTTTTCCAAGGTATCCTTCCTGATTTGTTCCTCTTCTCGACGTGTTCTCCTTTCATTTGCAATCTGAATTTTTAGTTGCTCGTGTTGTTTCTGGACATCCTGGAGTTCGTTTTCTAAATGATCACTTTTACTGTTCAGAATTATTAATTTTTCACTCATTTCTTCGTCACGTTTCCTCGATTTTTCGGTATACATGATAAATTCTCTGAAAATAAATTGCATACTTTTCTTTATTGTAGGAAATCCAGACATTATCAACTGCACTTGTAAAAAAGATATGGAAGAACGATTATTTCACGTCTGCTTTTTCGCAGGCTTATTTTTGGTGGTATGTGGATCACGGAAAAAAATTAGCATACCTTTTTCTCATGCAATTATTTTGATAACGAAATAATTCCTGTAATACTCGAAAAAACTAGAAGTTAAATAATCCTTTTTCAAAGCCATATTTTGTTACATATTCATTTGACCGTTTCCACACAATTGAAGTGTATGTAATTTATTTTTTCGAAAACTGAACTCAAATGTTCACATCTTCATTAAAATCTCAGTTAGAACCTAAAAGACTTTATGTTCTAGAACGTAAAAGACTTTATGTTTTAGAACGTAAAAGACTTTTGCGTCTTGTTTATTCTCGAGTGGTTATTTTGCTTCGCTAAAGCTCAGCAAACTTCCATTCTCGAACGTAAAAGTATCGTTTCGCATTCTAGATACAAAAATATCTATTACCTGTGTGTATCAGAAAAACCTCTTTTCATTTTCATACATTAAAAAATCGTGCAAAATTATATAAATTTTCAATGAATATCAAAATCTGATTGGTAACGCCGCTGAATGAGAGCAGTCTTAGATATTTGGTGAGGATGTTTTAAGAACTATAATACTAATAAATCTAAGAAAGGATACATTTAAAAAACATTGCAAATCGGCCTAAGAGTATAACAAATAATGAAAAAAAGTCATACCCTTAGATTGCCTCACTTTTATCAAGATCCAATGTTGTTTTTTTTTCAAAGAAATAAGTAAGTAGAGAAAGTTTTGTCGTTAACAAAAGTTTTATGAAACTAGGTTCCAAGTAACTGGTGTGTTGAGAATGTATAATTAGTTTTTGATGAGAAATATGAGAAGGATATCTCCCTGCAGAAAATTAATTCCAGAGCTTCCTGAATGTATCAGTAGTTAGTTAGTTTCCACTTTCTACACGAGAAAAAAACTTGGATAACCGGTGAGCAATTTTTAGCGATTTACTCGAAATTTATTTTTTAAACTCCAATCCGCCCTTTCTGATGTAATTGTAATTTAATTGTTTTGATATCAATACCAAAACGGAAATTTGCATAAGTTGTATTGCTAAGCGGAAACAGGAAATTAAAATTTCCCATCAGTTGAAAAAACAATGTGAGCGTATCCATAACAGAATAGTGAGTTTTGTCTACAATGTATTTCTCCGGTGAAAGAGGACTGTGAATTCAAAATTAGAACAGATAAATAGCTACTTACATATAATGAATGTCTTTAGTAAATTACATAACATGTATTGTTTCTCTCGTTAGCTTGAGAACAATAAAGCCACTTAGTAAGAAATGTGGAATTTCTCATTCACCAATATTTTTATCAACACCTCATGATGTAAACTGTTGAAGTGAAATCTGAAATGTTCAGAAAATGTGAAGTGATGTAATAATGAACTCTATTGTGGAAATCGAACGAAAAACCAACTAAAACCTCCTCTTTTACTCTCGAGCTAATATCAGATTCTGGTTCGGAATACCTTATTTGTTGTGGGATATTTCCGGGGTTTTCCCAATTTTTGACCTCTCGGCTGCTCATAGTTAATAGTGGAAACGTGATATTTCAGTGAAATCTGGAGACTATGAGTACTGACTTGCCGTGATGCGGCAGAAATCTTAGCCGGATGAATGCGGCTCAGAGCACATGATTCTCGGACCCAAGAGTGGCTCACCCCACGAATTTGGTGAGTGGCTATATGGGTGAATGCTATCAGTATCTTCTTTGGTTAAGATCTCCAAACGTTTCAACTGCAACTGTGCCAGTCACCTTCAGGGGCCTGGTCGAAGAACCCTTCTTGACGTATCAACTAAATGATAGTGGGCCAAGAATAGTGCCCTGCAGTACACTGGTATTCATTATTTGAATGTCACTTTTCAAGTAATTGAATTTAATTTACCCATGTCCATCATCTAGATAACTACTAACTAGTTTTAATCATATATCTCAGATTTTCGAATGATTTTGAGAGAGAAGTTTCGATAGGTTCGATATCATCAGTAAGAAAAATAAATTGAAATTTTCAAAAAAAAATAAGAATGTTGCTGGTCATAGTGGAACACACTGTATAGGTTTTTTCTAAAACTCATATAATTGGGGAACAGAGAACAGAGATCTATCATTAAAATATTTGTTTTAAATAACAAGTCATTTTTTCATTTATGAAGGAAATTAGTTCAGTAGGTTGCAAATTACCCATAAAAAGTTGAATTACGAACATTTTGACCTTGCTGGACAGTTTCTGCAATAATAAATACATCGTATACAAAAGACTACAAGAGACCTGACATTGTTGTTCAATATCATTCACATAATATTGTAACAATTTTTTAAACAATGAGATAATAAGTAGCAAATGTTCTCATACTTAGAATTTAAAATCGTTTACTTCTGAATGTGATTTGAATAAAACGGATTCTTTCCAAGTAGAGTTACAATTTTGAAAATATGAAATAAAAATAATCACAAAAATCAATAACTAACTTGTGGTATTTAAAAAAAATATATCGTGGGAGAGTGTACATAAGACAGGGTTTCGTAGTTTTTGGCTCTCATCAGTGACATGCTACTCATTCTTTGTGATATGAATTCATCAACATTGACTTCATCAGCATTGACTCCATTTGTATCTTTGTATTATTGCTCCAAACTTATGAAATCTCTCTCATCCCTGCTCCAGTATCTTTCTTGTGGTGTTATGGGTTATGTTATTTATCATCGAGTGATTTTCTTCTCATTCAATTCAGTTTGAGACATAACAGATTTTATTGAAAATAAATAATAACAATCGGGAAAATGTGAGAATCGTTGTAGTGTAGTTGCTCATATTATCTAATCCTCCTAGAGGAAAATCAATGGTGACATCCAATTTTCCTCTGAATCTTTCTGTTTGAGAACACCTTTATAAATGGATAACTAACATTTTGAGGATTTAATAATCAATAGTGACTTTATGCATTTCCTTCTTTATTTGCAGTTCGAACATGTCGGTTTCTTATCACCATCAATAGTTTCTTCACTAGTTAATGAATTTAAACATTGTGAGAGTCTAAGTTGCCCTGTTCTTTGTGGTATCGGATGAGAACTGTCCCAGAATGTATCAAACGTGACTGAACAGTGACCACAAAATGTACATTCCAGTGTTGATTTCAGTTGTCCTACAAAGTTATCTACTACCATGGAGTTGTCGATTCTCAAGTATCTCGACCATGACTCTCTGACCTTTTCGCTGCTGCTCAATCTTTCGACAATCTTGGTCAAAATGAGTTAAGGCTTATCTCTATTCACGTTTTCTTGTAGTCCCTCCAGCAGGAATCGTAAAAACTCCTGAGCATCTTGCTGGGCATAATTGATGAAACGTGGTGCAAAGCTTTGGATTTGACTTTTCAAGGAAACTGTATCAACCACTCGATCCAACGAATCTTCTTACCACAGTTCCTTTGATTCCTTTTTTGATTGAAGCCTTCATATCAGAGGTAGGGACTGGTGTTAATATCCCTTGTATAGGCGTCCTTCTTCAAGTACTCCAGCAACCATCTAGAACAAGCAGACACCCTGGCACGAAAAGGCGCATCAACGCCATTGATCGGGCCAGAACCATTCTGCGGACTTGGGAAATTTTACTTCCAAGAAGAACTCAATACAGCTGAAGAAGCAATGAGAGCAACATACTGGCTAACACTTCCAGGGCTGAGGCAGGCCAAAGATCTCCTCGGCAATTTCAACCGAGCAAGATCGAAGACACTGATTAACCTCAGCAAAACTAGTCTAAAGACAATCACGGGATTTCTAACGGGGCATTGCAGGCTTATAGGAGGATAGCTCCTGCAGATTCTGTAGGGAACATCCAGAAACACCCCACCTGTACATCATGAAAGATTGAATATACTGGGATCATACCAGCTGACTGTGGGAGAAATACCACTAGTAGACCCCCTCAAAATCCTAAAATTCCTGAAGGAATTGAGGCTTGAAGGGCTGCTGTAAATAAAAACACCTTGACATCGGTCGCTATCCATACTTACCAATACCAATACCATCTAGTATACGACAAACACTGGATAACACTGTTCATAAAGCAAGTGGTGTTTTGGCAGAAGTACGTACCATGGGCTTGTTGGTGCTGAAGCTATTTTTGCTGCTTTCACCACTGACATCGTCTTCTGGGGAGTCTGTAATTGAGTGGTTGCCTCTGTCAGTGTGACGTGAAAACGAACCTCAGTTAAGGTTGCTGGACATAACCTGCGGAGAAATTGGGCAGGAAGGAAGAGGATATGCTGAACTGATTGAAGATATGTTCAAAAACTCGATCATCGAGCCGGGACAGATACGGCGTTTCCTCTTTGAACCGCGATACTTATTCTTTGTAAAAGAAAAGTCCTTGCTCTAGGATCGTCGGTTTTTTTATTATAAGTTTGTGGCCACCGAGTTTGAAAAATTCAGAAGAATATCTACCAAAAGAGCCATAGGTTTCGATGGCTATTGGATACAAAATCTATTGGTCAATTGAACCAGAATATTGTGTGATCTTCAATTTCCCAGCAGATGCTACTCATTTGAAATACTTCTCTTCCAATTTTCAAGAGTAGGTATCCATTAACCATACCAATAAAAGTTATTTTTGGTTCATTATGGTTATGAAATATTTCGGCCTCTTGCAACTCAATCATGCAGTCCAATCCGGAACAATTTCCACGTATACACCGTTAATTCGATTTCAGGATGAATTTATTTAAAATTAGTTCTATTGGAACGATTTCCATTCAAAAAGTTGATATATTCAAACAAATGTATGCTTTGTTGGATCTGAGCAACAAAGTCTCTGCTAACCGTTCGACTGGATTACACATGTTTATAATTTCGAATTGTTGCTAATCAACATGATACATTTTGTCCGCATGAATGTCACGTATCGATTAGTCCGTGGGCTTGATAATAATTGCAGAGGAAAGTATAAAAATAGGTAAATGAATAAATTCTGTTCTAATATTGGTATATTCGAGAAAGTTTTTATTTTCAAGTTTTGGTTACCACGAATAGGAACATATTGTTATGTTCAGAGAACATCCTGAGAGCCGAAGGAAAGTATGCAGGAATTGGTGTTCTTCTTGAATTCCTACATAACATCATCTTGTAGGAAATTTTCCAAGCTTTTTTTCTATACCAACATGTGTTTAACGAATGTGTCTCCTTATGGTCGAAAAATGAAAAGGTGCGCAACGTTCCGGTATCCTAGCACACACAACCACCTATAACACCCAAAAACGAAATGATAGGCAAGGAAACGATAACATCATCTTGTAGGAAATTTTCTTAGCTTTCTTCCTATATAGACATGTGTTGAACAAATGTGTCTCCTTATGGTCGAAAAACACGAAAAATGTAAAAGGTGCGCCACTTTCCAGTATCCTAGCACACACAACCACCTATAACATTCAAAAACGAAATGATAGGCGAGGAAACGATAACATCATCTTGTAGGAAATTTTCTAAGCTTTCTTTTTATACCGACATGTGTTTAACAAATGTGTCTCCTTATGGTCGAAAAATACGAAAAATTTAGAAGGTGCGCCACTTTCCGGTATCCTAGCACACACATCACCTATAACATCAAAAAACGAAATGATAGGCAAGAAAACGATAACATCATCTTGTAGGAAATTTTCTTAGCTTTCTTCCTATATAGACATGTGTTTAACAAATGAAGAGCACAGGCTAAAAAAGATGAGGGTCACAAAATGAAAAATCTGAGAAAAATTAATTATAACATTCGAAACCTTGTCAATTTTTGGTGGTTTGACCTGTTGGCAAAAACTAAATTTCTAAAAGCTAACATTTTTGTTAATAATATTCCTTTGGCATGAGCATACAGAACAATAATTCTAAAAGGGGAAAAGCACACAAAGTCAGGGAGAAAAAGATGAGGGTCCTCACAAAATGTTATCCTTTATTGAACATTCAAACTAAACTCTGTTAAAAGGTAAAAGCAATGTATGTCTTGGTACTTCTTAGCATTAATTGGAATCATTTCTTCATATTTGAGATTTGGAAGTTGAAACTGTCTAGAAGGTAGTTCCAGTGTTTCAAGTAATACACTGTTGTCCTCTTTCTTTGATTGGTTTTTGGGAACTTTTTTCTTTTTTTAACATTCTGTTTTGGTTTTTGTGGTGCCACTACAATACTTGACGTGAAGCCTCCATTGTAAGAGTCCCTGTGATCCATCATCCTGGGTTGTTCTTTTCTTATCAGTAATTCCCTGATTGTGCGACTCTCAAACGGACACTTCCGTATATAATAGTTTTTAAGATGGTTAGTCCAACTTCGGAAAATCGTCTGGTCTTCACAGCTAATTACTTTTTTTGACGCTTCACAGACCAAATTTCAGTCTCTTTTTGGAAACAGTAGTTGGCACACAATTCTCAGACATTTTGAAAAAAAATGCTATGGAAAACACGTGTCGTAAAAGAAATCACATAGATACTCGACGTATTCTGAGACCTCAAGCCTACTACCTACTTGATAAACACTAGTTACATTATAATCTAAGGTTATAAAAAGTAGGGGTGAAGTGGAACATTTTGGACCCTCATCTGTCTTACGTACATCAGCTGGAGCTTCATCCTTTTTGCCCTGTACGGCAAATATTAAAACGCGTTTTACTAGGCACTGTCATCTGTTTTGTTCTGCATGGTACGGTAGGCAGATAGTAATGGCTCTTGGCTATAATTTGAGGAATTTATCTCAAATATGGATATTTCGGACACTCATCCTTTTTAGCCTGTACTCTTCAAATGTGTCTCCTTATGGTCGAAAAATACGAAAAATGTAAAGGCAAGGAAACGATAACATCATCTTGTAGGAAATTTTCTAAGCTTTCTTTCTATACAGACATGTGTTTAACGAATGTGTCTCCTGGTACCTATCACCAAAGAAAGCTAAACAGCTTCTCGAGTTGGACAAGAAAGACTTGAAGATAGTAACGGGACTCCTCACTGGGCACTGCCCTCTGGGGTACCACCTCAAAAAAAAGGGTAAATCAGAAAGTGGTAGTTGCCGCTACTGCGGGAACTTCGCAGAAATGCAGAACATTTGCTTTGCGAATGCCCAGCGCTTTTCTGCAAGAGGCTTGAGTTCCTAGAAGGGGCCTTCTTAACGCCCTTCGACATCAGGAACTTAGCACCCAGGAAACTGATAAACTTCACAAGAAGTCTCGGAATCCCGGGCTTCGAATATACCAAGGGTCACAAAAGAACTTGTAGGTTGAAGTGCTTGTGAGGCTGCAGAGCCTGTACGACCCCCCTACAATCTACAATACCGAGTATTGAAATGGAAAATTTCATTGGTATGTATAGTTTGGATAATTTCAGGTACTTTCAATGTTCTAAGAATGTTAAAACCAAATATTACTTCTGCGTACTCACGAAAACTCAAAAAAATGCTGGGGTGGCCCACTGACTATTATCAAACAAAAACACTACAGAATTAATTTACCGCGTGTATCGCATTAGTAATTCAGACCTGGAGCAAGTGCGAATTGGATTATGCAAAAAATAAAGCCACATGGGTGAAATTAAATAATTTTTCACGCTATATTACTCAAAATGAATACAAACTACGTGTAATAATCACATCAATTCCGAAATTCACTCATCTGGCAGTGGATGTCGATCGGAATGAATTTCGGAAAGAGAATATATGAATAAACATTGTTAAATGTTATGGTAGTAATATAACATTCGAACATGCCAGAGCTATTATTTATAGAAACCATTACATCGATCAGCCTATGTGCAAACAGAAACACTCTGATGGGGGTTTCTTTGCTTATCTCATGTATTATTTTCAACCAAAAAATGTATTTTGTGTGACCCACCACCGTCTCAACAGGAGTTCAGTCGTGAGAATATCCAGACAATATGACGGCTTTTATGCCATCTCCAGGAAAAATGATGGAAAAAATTCGGTGTCCAACGTGGGTGGCACTATTTCTATATGATATATTCCCTTTCGTATCAATGTTTCAAAAATCGAAATGATATCAACATTCTCAATTGAAGATCAACCATAAACACTGAGACACTTTTTGGGATCCAAATGTGACGATTCAGTATTTTTCATGACTTCTTTCAAGTAATTTTTAATTTTTTTTGATTGACTCGAAATTCACAGTACATACTAATTCGACTATTTCGAATCGATTGGCGTTCGCAGAATTTGTCTATCTCTAACTGTTCTCGAGCTGCTCAGCTCTAAATGAGTTTTTAGATGTTTTTTTTGCCGCCAAAAATATTTCTGATGAGTTTTCGACATTTTCGTTCAAAGATTAGAAATCAGCACATCAAAATACGTTCGAGGACGAAAATTTGAAATTCGAAAAATGAAAGATAAAAAATCTCAGGAAATTGGGTTTTCTACCTTAAACACCATTTTCCGGCTATATTTTACATCTGAGCACATAAAAATCATACATTTTCGGAATGAGCATGAAATTTTATGTATACAGTGCAAATTTCAAGTCGATGTGACAACTTAGTATTTTTCATGATTTTTAGGGGTGAACCCCTTGCAACTTTTTTCAAGTAATTTTTAATTTTTTTTTATTGACTCGAAATTCACAGTACATACTAATTCGACCATTTCGAATCGATTGGCGTTCGCAGAATTTGTCTATCTCTAACCGTTCTCGAGCTGCTCAGCTCTAAATCAGTTTTTAGATGTTTTTTTTGCCGCCAAAAATATTTCTGATGAGTTTTCGACATTTTCGTTCAAAGATTAGAAATCAGCACATCAAAATACGTTCGAGGACGAAAATTTGAAATTCGAAAAATGAAAAATAAAAAATCTCAGGAAATTGGGTTTTCTACCTTAAATACCATTTTCCGGCTATATTTTACATCTGAGCACATAAAAATCATACATACATTTTCGGAATGAGCATGAAATTTTATGTATACAGTGCAAATTTCAAGTCGATGTGACAACTTAGTATTTTTCATGATTTTTAGGGGTGAACCCCTTGCAACTTTTTTCAAGTAATTTTTAATTTTTTTTGATTGACTCGAAATTCACAGTACATACTAATTCGACCATTTCGAATCGATTGGCGTTCGCAGAATTTGTCTATCTCTAACCGTTCTCGAGCTGCTCAGCTCTAAATCAGTTTTTAGATGGTTTTTTTGCCGCCAAAAATATTTCTGATGAGTTTTCGACATTTTCGTTCAAAGATTAGAAATCAGCACGTCAAAATACGTTCGAGGACGAAAATTTGAAATTCGAAAAATGAAAAATAAAAAATCTCAGGAAATTGGGTTTTCTACCTTAAATACCATTTTCCGGCTATATTTTACATCTGAGCACATAAAAATCATACATACATTTTCGGAATGAGCATGAAATTTTATGTATACAGTGCAAATTTCAAGTCGATGTGACAACTTAGTATTTTTCATGATTTTTAGGGGTGAACCCCTTGCAACTTTTTTCAAGTAATTTTTAATTTTTTTTTATTGACTCGAAATTCACAGTACATACTAATTCGACCATTTCGAATCGATTGGCGTTCGCAGAATTTGTCTATCTCTAACCGTTCTCGAGCTGCTCAGCTCTAAATCAGTTTTTAGATGTTTTTTTTGCCGCCAAAAATATTTCTGATGAGTTTTCGACATTTTCGTTCAAAGATTAGAAATCAGCACATCAAAATACGTTCGAAGACGAAAATTTGAAATTCGAAAAATGAAAAATAAAAAATCTCAGGAAATTGGGTTTTCTACCTTAAATACCATTTTCCGGCTATATTTTACATCTGAGCACATAAAAATCATACATTTTCGGAATAAGCATGAAATTTTATGTATACAGTGCAAATTTCAAGTCGATGTGACAACTTAGTATTTTTCATGATTTTTAGGGGTGAACCCCTTGCAACTTTTTTCAAGTAATTTTTAATTTTTTTTGATTGACTCGAAATTCACAGTACATACTAATTCGACCATTTCGAATCGATTGGCGTTCGCAGAATTTGTCTATCTCTAACCGTTCTCGAGCTGCTCAGCTCTAAATCAGTTTTTAGATGGTTTTTTTGCCGCCAAAAATATTTCTGATGAGTTTTCGACATTTTCGTTCAAAGATTAGAAATCAGCACGTCAAAATACGTTCGAGGACGAAAATTTGAAATTCGAAAAATGAAAAATAAAAGATCTCAGGAAATTGGGTTTTCTACCTTAAATACCATTTTCCGGCTATATTTTACATCTGAGCACATAAAAATCATACATTTTCGGAATGAGCATGAAATTTTATGTATACAGTGCAAATTTCAAGTCGATGTGACAACTTAGTATTTTTCATGATTTTTAGGGGTGAACCCCTTGCAACTTTTTTCAAGTAATTTTTCATTTTTTTTGATTGACTCGAAATTCACAGTACATACTAATTCGACCATTTCGAATCGATTGGCGTTCGCAGAATTTGTCTATCTCTAACCGTTCTCGAGCTGCTCAGCTCTAAATCAGTTTTTAGATGGTTTTTTTGCCGCCAAAAATATTTCTGATGAGTTTTCGACATTTTCGTTCAAAGATTAGAAATCAGCACATCAAAATACGTTCGAGGACGAAAATTTGAAATTCGAAAAATGAAAAATAAAAATCTCAGGAAATTGGGTTTTCTACCTTAAACACCATTTTCCGGCTATATTTTACATCTGAGCACATAAAAATCATACATTTTCGGAATGAGCATGAAATTTTATGTATACAGTGCAAATTTCAAGTCGATGTGACGATTTAGTATTTTTCATGATTTTTAGGGGTGAACCCCTTGCAACTTTTTTCAAGTAATTTTTAATTTTTTTGGTTGACTCGAAATTCACAGTACATACTAATTCGACCATTTCGAATCGATTGGCGTTCGCAAAATTTGTCTATCTCTAACCGTTCTTGAGCTGCTCAGCTCTAAATCAGTTTAGAGATGGTTTCAATCCCGCCAAAAATATTTCTGATGAGTTTTCGCCATTTTCGTTCAAAGATCCGAAATCAGCACGTCACAATATGTTCGAGGGACAAAATTTGAAAAACGAAAAATGAAAAATAAAAAATCTCAGAAAATTGGGTTTTCTACCTTAAACACCATTTTCTGGCTATATTTTACATCTGAGCACATAAAAATCGTACATTTTCGGAATGAGCATGAAATTTTATGTACTTATACAGTGCAAATTTCAAGTCGATGTGACGACTTAGTATTTTTCATGATTGGTGTTCGCAGAATTTGTCTATCTCTAACCGTTCTCGAGCTGCTCAGCTCTAAATCAGTTTTTTGCCGCCAAAAATATTTCTGATGAGTTTTCGACATTTTTGTTGAAAAAATCGGAATCAGCACGTATTTTGGTCAGGATCATCCGGTAAAAGGCTATTCATCGCCAATTCCTCCCCTTCTCCTGTATCAAATGCTTTGAACATTCACAGATTTATTCGGAATTAATTATTTTGGTCCAAAGTTTCTATATCTCGAATTATGTACCCCAAAGAAATAATAATTGTTTGTGAACAAACCTTTACAACCACCAACGCTACCTCAGTAATGCCTACTTCATGATTATTTAAAATTTGCGTGATATATACAAAGTATGTATATCAAAATTTCGTTTGTTTTTTCAAGTATTCAAATGCACACTTCTCACACTTTTTTTCAATGCCAATCACTGCTATTACTGGAATATTAAAAAGTTATATATTTATAGTTATATCATCAGCAGAAGTTAAGGGAGTACAATATGGCATTCTGATAAATTAAGAAAAGGGTTGGCCCCAGGACCAATCCCTGAGGCACTCTTGTGAGTAATGGTTTACTGAACCTTTAATACCTTCTCAAGTTTTTCCACACGTAGCGAGTTACCAATAAAATCAATGCTTTGTTTAGAATCCTTAAAAACACCGATGTGCCTTCAGAATTTTCTATGCCCTCAACCAAGGTTAGGTTTAGGTTAAGGTTTCTGAAGAGCTACGCAAAAAAAACAACTAACTGAATATATGGGTATACTGCCCTAGTCGAGAAAACTATACCTTTCAGCTTTTCTAAGTTATTCTTCATGTCAACAATTAAATTAATACTCTGAGTAGGTACCCCCAAGAAAATATTAGATAGTAGGCAATAAAATCTATATATTTGACTACAAAACTTTTGTGATACTACTCACCTATGAACATCAGTAAAAATGATAAAATAACATCCATTTCGAATCCAATGTCTTCAGTCTCCAATTAACAAAAAAAAAACAGTTCCAACCACCTGTCTAATCACCAGTCACATACATTACCATATTCCAATATACCGAGTAGGTACCTACTAATCGAACCAACTACCGGTACCGTATTTCTCGCGCTGTGCGTTGCACTTTTCGTACCTCAAGCTCACTTCCACGGTACTACCGCAAAATTCAAATGCGGTACTACCTGCTCGCCAAGAAAAACGAATATTCGCCGCGCTACCGTTTCTCCACGGTCTTGGAAAGTACTGATAGCGTGAGACTCGTGAGAGGCGATGTGACGAGAATGTAAAGTACCGACTCGTAGTTGAGTGGTTCGTTGTGACCTGCTGTAGGCACTGGACAGGATGTATAAGGAGATGAACACGGATTTCACCTGTCATAACAACGATGGTGTGTCGAACATGTCTTTGTGTGTTAATTAGGGGTTCTTCTCTGTTTTAATTTTCATTTCAAAAGTTTTAGAATTAGCTGTTTATAATCACTGGCTAAATTATTAGACAAAGAGTGCGTTTCAATGAGTATGTATCACAAAAACTCAACATTGACGTTGGAGTTCCTCAAGGAAGTGTCTTAGGTCCCCTACTTTTCATTTTATATTTGAACGATATAGAACTATTTATTGAATGTGAATTCTTAAACTTTTTTGCCGACGACACATTGTTAGCGTGTAGTGATAGTAGTTTAGATAGAGCAATTAAGAAAATGAATTCAGTGTTGAAAGACGCTCATTGTTATTTATTGATGAATAAACTCAGACTGAATGTTTCGAACACGAAAGGAATGATCTTAACAACAAATCATAAATATAAAGCTCTGAATATCAATAATATAAACTCGATCATAAATAATGAAAGAATTGAAATAGTATCAACAGTTAAGTATTTGCGTTTTCATTTAGATAACTTTCTATCCTTTAATAATCATTTTGACTACATATTCAAAAAAATATTGAAGACATTATACTTTTTTTCTAGAATATAACAAACTCTCTCGATGGAAACGAAAATACGTCTTCTGTTTGATAAGATGAATGTCCATCTCTCAAAAAGTCCATTTTCCAAATATTTTTGAAATCGGGCAGGGTCCATCAGTACGAAGGGAAAATGTCTATCGACTTTTTCGATTCTTATACCGGGTGACCACGAGGTGAGGTACGCCTCTCAATTTTTCTATAGTTTCTCTAGTTGTTATAGTATTTGAATACGCATATTTTGACGCCATAATTGAGAATTCACTACTTCCGGTTCAACCGGAAGTTACCCCAAACTTTTTTTCAATTTTTTTTTAATTATCTGGAAGAACACGCAATTTTTAACAACACTGTCCTTCAAAATAAAAATTTGGGTGAAAAATGGCGGAGATACAGTTGATTGTTCAATCGCATAAAGTTGGCCATGAAATTCAAACATAAATCATCACAAGTGACAAACGACATCAGAAGTTAACAGAGGAAGCTTCGAAGTGCGATAACAGAATTATCATAACTGAAGACATAGAAATCGTCAAAAAAGTCAATAGACATTTTGCCTCACTACTGGATCCCGATTTAAAAAATATTTGGAATTTTGGGTTTTCGAAGGATGGATTTTCACCTCACCAAACAGAAGACATATGTGGATCGCGTTTCGGAACAAGCGGATCTCTAAATATTGGTTATGGGTCTTGGTGTCGTGCAGGTAGTGCTCTCGCTTGCTATGCCAAGGGTTCAAATCGCCGCGCCGATACCGATCTCGTGCATGGCATGAAACGTTAAAAGGTTAAGGGCTGCGTTTTCCCTAGCTCGCACAAGTCTCTCGAGGACTTCTGAGGGTTGCTTGTAACAATTTAACGGTAGAGGCAAGTAAAAGCAGATAGCACATTACTTTTAATTCTCTCATAAAAATTTATTAATTTGGAAACGTGTGAGATAGTTTATAGAAAACGAAAATGAGTTGAGGTTTGTTTATGAATTGTATCTTTCAAAGAGCGATTAAAATGAATGAGGATTATGTGTGAAACTTTCTCAAAATATACCTACCTCTACATTAGCGTAATATTTAGATTAATGGAAGTTGATATAAATGTTCATCAATTAGAGTTTATGAATAAAAATCGTGACTATAGCTTTCAATTTATTTGCCAATATGTACCTCTCACTATTTCAGTGAATATAACTACCAGTGTACATATAGCGCGACAATGTTTTATGTAGATCAAGAACTGTAGGTGATACTTTAAATGGACCAATATCAAATCGTATGATTAGTTTCTGAGCAACAGGGTGATTTCAAAAGTAGTTACAAAAAAAGAAAATATAGTTAATTTATCACAAACTGAGAATATTTCTGGTTTATTCTCTTTTCTTTCTTTATTTGGCTAAAATATGTCATGCCTTTGAAAACGCACCACTTTTATGATACGAAGCAGTATTTGCCAGTACCATATTCCATCAGAGCGTTCATGATTGAGAACAATTAAAGATTCCGTCGACAGAAAAAATAATTGAGCGTTGGGGGAGAGTTGGACTTAAAACTATAATCGCTTGCCTATCAAAATGATGTCCAGACTACATACAGTGAGTTTAAAAATTTGCTCCGTATACAAAACTTTTATTATCGATTTCAGAAAATTGTATTCCTCATAAACATTAGTGCATTGCAGAATATTAGCATATGAGTTGTGAAAATTTAAAATTTCCAAATGGTGTACAGGGGGGAACCAGAATTTTAATCAAGAGTAAACTACACTGGCTGTAATTCCAAATTTGAATATTGTTTTCAATTCTGAACAACCTCCTTGAATGAAATTTTTGATAATGTCAATAATAAGAAGTAGTTGAGACTTGATTAAAATTCCTATTTTTGTTCACCCTGTATACCGTTTGAAAATTTAAAATTTTGACAACTCATATGCGAGTACTCTGCAATGCACTAATTTTTATGTAGAATAAAATTTTCTGACAAATCGATAATAAAAAAGTTTTCGATATGGTGCAAATTTTTGAAACTCACTGTATATAGTTTGGACATTTTGATAGGCAACCCATTTTAGGCGTCTATCCAGGAAGCTCTTAGACTAAAAGCTTATCGCAAGAATAAATCTTGATACAGACGATTTCAAATTTAATTTATAAGAAATACTTTCCTCGCGACATGCTTTTATATCATATGAAATTTCATAATGCAACAAAGAGATTGGTTCGATTTACTTTATACTAGTTTATTTTCGTATTCCATCATGATCAACATACTAGAATTTGAAAGTGGTGTAGTTCGTAATAACGAGTTGGAAAATATTAATTTATGGAGTCAAGCAGGCCCTGGACCCCTGTAAAAATTATTACGATCCTGTGGTTTTTTCTCTCATTTTCGTACTGAAATATGAAACTGGCAGAGTTCATAATAAGGAAGTTTGTATGGTGACGAAGTGCAAAGAAAGAAGTGCACGAAATCCATATCAATTCATAAGTTTCCGAAAATTTCAATAATCTATTTAAAACGATTTTCTTCGACAGAAAGACTCCAAAGAAAATTTAATATTGACATCGATTTTCCTTTAGAAGGATTGGACATAAGTAATTCTGCAGCGGACAACGTAGCCCCTTGTCGCTATAGTCTGTATGCATTGTCTAATCAGTGGACACTACACAGCCTACTGTAGACATCCATAAGCGAACATATGGCATGAATATAATGATTCACGTGTAACCCCAATTTCATTTAAATTCCTCATGAGCGGAAATGACTATGTTCTCTTCTATGAGCAGGAAGGTACTACATATAACACCTTTTAGATTATACTTAGTTTTATTTCATGTTTCATTTGTATTTTACATTATGTTCTATTTTATAACTATAATATATAACATTCAATTCAAATTATTATTCGCCCTGGAATTCACGTTTCCACTGTACCTTTCTCATTAAACCACGTTCAAGTGTCTAGGTTTTAAAAATCTCTAAAAGTACACTGGGAAGTATTTGCATTCATTTCCTTGATGGCCAATGGGATAATCTCGTCGACTGGACATGCATAATGCACTCGAAGAATGTACTCAGTTGAGTATGAAAAATAATTTCCTGTCGTTTTCAACTTTCATAAATATATTGTAACCGCCGATCATAATTACACAGATTATATATTATCTGAATTACGAACGTTGTACGTTTTGATGTAATTAGCCGGAGTTTTATAATAATAGCTGCTAACAGTTTTCATTTTTTGATAGGCATCGCAGGAAATTCCAATCGAGTAATGGTAGGATAATTGCAAAAGGAGGCGAATGCCGCAGAAACAGTTTTTACGGTGACAAGGTCAGAAAATGGTGTTTCTGGGTATAGTTAGGGAGCCGCCAGTGAAAAAATGCGCCAAACAGCTATACTACCTCCGATCTCAGCATTTTTTATTTTGAGTAGGGCCCAGCCGAAAAACAATGGAAAATATTTTGAAAAATTTTAGCCATCTTCTATATTCCTTCCGCTGAGATATGTTGTTCAAAAAGTGATCAGTTATCATCTGACAAAGTGGAAGGAAATTTGGTTGGGGCCGGGGCTGGAAAAAAGTTTTTGAAAATTTTCCTCCCGAAAATGTCTCAGGTCAAAAATTAGCCGGTCTCCTATATTGTCACTTTTTAGTTCATTAGTTTCATTTTGGTCTTAGATAGAAAAAATCGAAGTGGAAGGAATTTTTAGCAGGGCCGGGTCAAAGGGAGGGAGGGGGCAAAAGGGAGCACTAGAAAAACTCGCGGGACCGGCAGTTCAAAAATTGGAAAAATGGACTTGGAATGATGATTGAGCTCTGAAACTTTAGGTGACACTTCTCCAAGGACCAAGAAAACCAACCGCCCAAGGGAAGGAGTTTTTGTTCAGTTTTCACCCCTTACGACCCTTTTCAATTATGGCCCTTTTTATGACTTTTTAGCACCTGAAAAAAAAATTCCTCTGTAGAAAAGTGCATATGGATGCCCAAACAAATAGTTAGTAATCAAAGAGTTTGATTTCCACCCCTTACATAAGTGGGTGGGGGATTACAGATGGAGATCAAGATTCCTGCGAAACTGTAGCTAGAGAAGAAATATTTGGATCTGAAAACAGCTTGTATGATGAGGCAGAATAAATAGAGGATGATGAATGAAACATGAAAATGATGTCCCACTTTCAACAATTTTTCTGTACCTGGTGTTGAGGTTATTTTGACAATATTTCTTGATTGACAAAAAAAAACGTGTTTTCATTCAGAATTTCCGGTCCACTGCACGGCGGAGGGGTGTTCTCATGTTGAATGAACTTGCATTCAATCTCATCAAATATCCATCCTTCAAAAACGCGATTCTCGTGTCGGAAAAAAACCTTTTTTACGAATAAGAGAGCATCACTCCCCACCCCCTTATGCGAGGGGTGGAAATCAAACCCTTTGATTACTGAGTAATTGTTTGGGTATCCATATATATGCACTTTAACACCGAGAATTTTTATTTTTTTTTAGATGCTACAATGTCGAGGAAATAGTCATTAAAAGGTCTATAATTGAAAGGGCTGGTAGGGGGTGAAAACTCGACGAAAACTCCTTTCTTTGGGGTGTTGCTTTTCTTGGTCTCTGAAGGAGTGCCACCTGAAGTTTCAGAACCTAATCATCATTCCAAATACATTTTTCCAATTTTTGAACATAGCCGGTCCGGAGAGTTTTTCGAGTGCCCCCCCCCCCCTTATGTGACCCGGCCCTGCTGAAAATTCCTTCCACCTCGATTTTAGCTATCTAAGGGCCAACATTTTTGACCTGATCACTTTTTGAACAACATATCTCATCTGGAGGAATGTAGAAGACGGCTAATATTTTTCAAAATATTTTCCCTTGTTTCTTGGCTGGGTCCTTCTCAAAATCACCACTGGCGGCTCCCTAACTAGTAGTAGGTGGGTGGGCAAATGAACCAAAGGTGGTAGTCTCTGGGGAATTATTCCAGGGACCTGTTTTCTATTCATAGAACAAATTTCAATAGTCTTCTTTTAAATTATCCATCTCTTTTACTACATGATTTCACCAACCCTTACCCAAGGACCCAGCTTAGGTAATATACATATGGTCATTTATCCGGAGATCTGACGAAATTGATAGAATTGAATTTTCTAATGCAATGCTCATGACAGGCCTATGTCCAAAAAATAATTTTCAAAGTGTCACCGCAGAAGAAATATGTCCCTCCTATCCATCCCTGATGTGTATGCTTCTGAAGAGCCTGTTTTATTCCAATCCTATATCAATCCTCCTGAAGAGCTTGGCAAAGCGAAATAGATTTTTGTAGACCAAAATGTATTGGGGATTATCTAATTTATTTAATGATTTTTTCAATGAAAACTAGAATTTTTACTTTCAGATTTTTTCTTTCCTTTTCAGTTCAGTGTCTTTTCACAATATCTATCAGATGTAGTTGTTTTCTGTTAGATATTACAAATGAATCACATTTTTCATTTTTCAATTTTCATGGAGAATGTTCCCCTTTTCAACAAGAAAACCAATGTTTTGCAATGAACCCCTTATGTTTTTCCTATAAAAAGCTGATGATAGTAATAACAAACATTGAAATGGAAGATTTCATTGACATGTATACTCCTGATACAGTTATGCTGGATACTGTGAGATGCGAGCTTTCCATAGAAAATACTTGCTTGGGTTTTTTTTGCATTGAATCTAAGTTGCTGAAGTCCGTATATGATATTTTCATAGAAGTTATAACTACCTGAATATCGATGAATACATATTTTTTTTTAAAGAAACTTCAATAATACACATTTATTTGAATCGATTTCGGTTAGTTCTAAAATAATGCCAAATGAATTAATCAAACCATCATCAAAATTCTTTACCATATTTAGGGACCTTTCAAAAAAAATGGGCTAATTTTGAAAAATCGCAAGACATGTATTCGTCAGATGAAATGGGACGTTATCCTAGTATCTCTGAAGGCAAAGGTATTTCGACTTCAACAAAATTATTTGCGTTATGTGTTGTGTCCAATCAAAGTGACAGATTTAATCCTGAATGTACCACTGGCTGTTCATAATATGTTGTTATATGACAAAGTCCACGTTCAAGGGACGATTGTTTATCCACGCGAAACTTTGCATCGGTTCCATGGTCAGCCGAGCCTTCAACATTTGTTCATGAAGATAATTATCGGTAATTGCAAGGCGACACGAGCGATGTAACATTATCACCAGATTGTGTTACACTTATTAATTATTATGAACTCCATCGATTGGTTTTGTGTATCGGCACCGTCATCAATTTATCAGAGAATAGATAATGCATTGTTTCATTGAATGGAAGCCAAACAGATTTGGAGCTATCGCCAACAAACTGTTACTGAAATGAAACACCATTCAGAAATAAACATGATAGCATATAAAAAAGAGTAGAGAGTTTTTTATAAACCAACCTGTAGTAATTGTACTATACAGAAAAATATTTAAACTTCACAAATTTAATTTCATTTTTTTCTGTTCGTTGATTCCAAACTATGATTTTGATACTAAATCAAATGGCTTTTCTTGTGTAATGTTACGAATATATGTTTTATCGAATTTGACATTTCCATTTTTTTTATCAATATCAACACTAGAAATACCGTTTCGAATGTTCACTTTTTCTTCCATGGACTGCTCTACATATTCTCCTGAAACGGTTGACGATCGCCATCCATTACTTTTTGAATTGTTAAATTTGTAGAACATGCATGACCACCATACTGGGTTTTGCACTTTTTGAAGCTCTGTATCTCGGTAAGTATGAACTCAAAAAATACGCTTTTCGATGATAATTATAAAAAATTTATCATTATACAAAAGTACTCAAGTACTGAGTACTCAAAAGTACCTGATGAATGGCCTATAAAGAATTTCGCATGAGTATAAACCTTCTGGGGAAGGATTCTGTTATCAAATTGGTTATAATTTTGTTTAAAACAATCGACCATGATCTCTTGTTTGATAACCAGATTAACTCAATTTTTGTCTTATACTCCTCTGACTGAAGGAGGTATATGAGGAAAATAGATTCTATACACCGAATGATATCAATTCTGCGTTACCTGGAAAGGAAATATTTTGTATTTCATTTACCGTCATAGTTATTTTTATCAATAGCAATAATCCTTTTACTTTTATCCGCTCTTGTAAATGTAACATCAATTTCGTTAATTTTACTTCGAAAATATTCAACAAGCTTCAATTTATTCATAGAATCACTCTCTTTGGAAATTTCCAATTTTATGATATGTGACGACGGATATTTGTTATTCATCTTATTCAAAGTCTTACTTAATACAATTTCTGTTTAAATAACTAGAATTTGAAAGTTGTTACTGCAAAAATTGATAGGTAATTTGTCAGTGATTTTGGTAAAAATAAAGTCAATTCCTCATAACAGAACATATACCTAATTCCATTAGATTTCATTTAGCAACACCTAGATATCTCGCAATAATACTCCTAATTTCGGTGAGCATAATCGAGCACAAAATGATTATAATGATGCCACGGTTGAAATACCTCGCGCCATCCATCATCATTACAATTCGCACCTGTACAGAAGATGATTCGTTTAAATCCATTAAAACGCTTGCGGGGTTCATCAGCTTTCGAAAATTAGATCTTATCTTTCCCAATACGGAAACTATGTTATATATCGCACAATCCTTTTATTAGAGAAATGTATATGCAAATCGGAAAAAAACACACTTTAAATGCGCCCAGACATTCACTTCACTTGGACGTTTGTGCTTCAAAACTAATTTTTCATCATAATGTAGGAGAATGTACGAAGAGAATGTTTAAGATTATATCTCGGTGACCTGGGAATAATCTTGAATAAAGATGTTTTGTTCGAACAATTGACTAATTCATGCCACAGGCACAGCTTGCAAGAATTACGGGTTCTTCATTTTACTATGTTTGTTATTTCAGTAACTGAAAGATTATAGTCTGTATCAATATTTTGAAATTTCATTTCTCCCATAAACAACAGCATGTCTATGTCGGTGCCATCTTTCTCCTCGCAAATTTCACTCAACTACTGCTCCAATCACCCGAATTCCCAAAAGAAGGGCATGTAAGAACTTTGATGAAGAGAGTGGTGTGTATTTGCAACAACCAGGAGTCACTGAAAGCTGAAATAAACTACATCAAAAAGTCCTTGACCTACGACCTACTCCGAAACGGACACTCCGAGAAGTAAAGAAACAACTCAAAATGACCAAGATGATCTAGTTCTAGTCTTTCTCTACATCAGCGGTATCTCCGAGAAAATCAGAAGAATCGAGAACGAATAATATACCAAGAGTTACTTTCAATCTGGCAGTAGCTTCCTCACCAAGACGAAACCAAAGAAACACAACAGAACCCAGCAAAAACTGTATTTACGAGGTCCCATGTGAATGTGAAGATTCCTACATCGGAGAGACCAAGAGGCTACTGTCCATAAGAATAGCCGAACACAAAAAGCTGACCACGCCTGGACAGGTCATCACCAAATTCTTTGCGACGGGGCTAGTGTTCTTCATAGAGATGAACATTGGTTCAAATGCAAACTTATAGAAACTGCTTATATCAAAGCCAATGGGCCTTCAGTCAATCCATCGTGGGGAAGAAAAACGTACCTAGGCCGCTCATGCACTGTTTTGAAGAGAGGAAAAGCGCGAAACCAGGCGCGCCCCGAGACCGCGCGTAATTACACCGAAATAACACCGACAGACCTATAAAAACATCGCGTAGGTTCTTAATGTGTCAGTATCCACCTGAAGACGATTGTGGATTCAAGCAATTGAAACATGAAAAATTGAAAGAGGTCAAAAAATTCAACCATTAAAACGAAACGTAAGTAATCACTCTTGATGTGTTATATTATTTTTTTAAGGAATATTGTCGTAAAAAGGGGTTTGTTCACGACTAACTGGCAGATTCTGATCCTTTATAGAATTTACACACCTTGGAAAAACTAGAAAAACAACATCTATTCAACTTTGGACAATTCTTTATTGAAATGAACTGATGAATCCTTCCTCCATCAAGTACTTTTCAAATAAATTAGTCTGGAAAGATCTATACTAACAATCAAGATTCATGGTTTACAGCTTGAAAGATTTTCTACATATTCAACTATATGCCAAAACTACCCCTATTTCGCCTTCCAACTCTGGGCACCACAGAACGCCAACTTTTGCTCCCCAATCGAACTATAAGTGAAACTCTTGGTTTATGAGACGTATGAAGGGTAGTTGAGGATAAGTTTGTGTTTTAAAATGTAACAACTCCACCCACGTACTGCATTATAATAAATGTTTCAATATACAATGAACATTTTTGACAATGTTTTGGTTGGTTTAGAGCGCGTGGGTCATCGATTTCTCGAGCCAAGCAACGCTATGCGAAGTTATGGTTTGGATGGGTGACTTACGGACGACCTCCTTTCGAGATCTATTCTCTCGGGTCGTGCTAGGAATCGCACGTTAAAAGGTAAGACCTCGTTAATCCTTAGCTCGCACAAGTTTCGACTTTTGAGGGTTGCCGTTCGTAGGGGGGCGACAGCAGGTTAACGGAAGAAATAATTTTAACAAAACAATGTATCAACTTAAACTCATAATAACATTCCTATATTTTTGACAATACTGACGTCAAAAAATGGCGAGCCACCATCAATTATATCAGCCCAATTGGAGACTCGATACAAATTTACAAACACCATGATGATGAAGTCTATAAAAACATCCGTAGCAGCTGTATCCGAATCTCACCACCAATAGCTGCATCTTCCATTTCTCAGTAACCCATTTTGTTCCCATTCAACTAATTGTACCATGATTCATCCTTGCCTGTCTAACAATTGGTTGAGTGTAAAGCGACTTTGCTGGTTTAGTCAGGGTTAGGTTGACTTGGCTGGACCAGGCATGGTTTGGTCCAAACATACCGGATTTGGCATGAATCGCTTTCACTGGACGTGGCATAACTTGCGTTTACTGAACATGGTATCGCTCAGATTTACTGGATATGGCACGACTCATTTTAACTGAACATAGCACGGCTCAGCTTCACTGGATTTGGCATGGATTTAGCATGGATCTGCTAGCCTATATGGATTTACTGGAATTGGTATGTTTTGACTTTACTGTACTTGGCATGACTCGTTCCGATTCGACACTATATTGCCTCATTATTGGCTGCCTCGTTTTCATTTACTTCTTCTGGATTAATCAAGGGGTTCTCTTGTGATACAAGGTTGACGACTCTTCCCCGTTCTACAACAGGAGATACTTATTACCTAAAATACAAAAATTCACAGTTTAAACTTTTTGCTTTCATCTGTTTATGACAAATTTCTTTCCCAAAATATATCACCAACTAGTCAACCTTATTCCTATTGGAGAATCAGTATCAACAAGTATATTATACGATGTCGAAATAGTTTTGAAATTTTCAGTGAAATACATTCACATTAATAATATAATCGTACCTTTCTTTCAAAGTAACCTAATGATTTTCCTTCGTTTCCATTCTCTGTCATTGCCAAAAAATGATAATACCACCATCTCTCACATCACGAATGGTAATTTTGTGGTGGTATACCCTGAAATCATTCGCTTAGATACAACAATTTCACACTCGTATTCAAATCTATTTGACCGCATTGACTTACACAGTATTTTTATTAGTTTCATATTTCACCATTTGAAATAAATTGACACATCGGCTATGGCCAATACCTTTCTTTCGTTTTCCTTTGACTTTATTGCTTCTTTGCAGTTAAATCGCTTGAAGAAATTAATGTGAGAACATTTCTTAGAGTTTTCAAGATTCACTTATATCTACATATAAAAATTGGGTAATTGGTGACTAACAATACCTGCAGAATAGAATAAATCTTGAGGCTACTGTCTTTTGTTAGTCTTGAAGAAAACTCTTTGTCATTATGACAAGCTTTCGGAAAAGTTTATTTCTTTCCTCAGGACAACTATAACAGGGCAAATCAATGAATGTTGAAAAATATTGAATCTACTTACACAAGTTGAGAAAATCGTAAAGAATAGTATCAATAAAAATGAAAAAATGTTATTTAAACAATAAAAATGACTCATTGAACTGACAGTGTATAAATTTAAAGTTAATGTCTGTCAACTTGAAATTCATTAGAAAAAATCAAGTGACTCTTACTAGGTGTATCAGTACTTTCCGAAATAACAGCAAAAAAAATATAATTTTTTTAAATAAAAATTTTTTTGGGTTGCACCCCTGATTTGTTGCTATACAATTTTTTTTCTAAGAAAACATGATGTCAAGAAGTCATGTGCCGAGTTTTAAAGTGCTACGATTCATTCTTCACTTTTTGCTCGAGTTTGTCTGTCGTTACTGTACTAACAAGTAAAAACGGAAGACTGGAGGAGGAACCTATTTTTACCGCAATCTTTTTAGTTGTGACAACTCAATAATCATGTCCGAACCGAAATATTTTAGCCACTGCGTTGCTAAACAATAGCGTGTCTTCGTACGACAAATAGAGAAATCCTCACTTGAACACGTGACTTGGAAAAGGACTAATTAACGGGTTCGCGGAATTTCTTTAGTGAAAAGTAAAACTACACAAGAGCGTAATTAATATCATACCGTCGTTGCACAATTTTTGTTTGTATTCGTTTAATGCAAAGCAGTAGTGCGTTGCTAATTTTAGTTCAGAGAATGTGACCAGAAGTAGTTGGATAATGAACTCATTTCTGTGTGTTCGAGAGTATTTCAAATTGTTTTAATTGATTCGATTTATGATAGTTGATTCATGTTGTAATCAGAACAGTGCGAGAAGGCCTTGCCATTCAACCTTGCTTTTTGACCTATACTTTTTTTTTAATTTAAATAGAGCTGTATTATGAGAGTACATAAAAAATTTGAATCACGAAAAATGCAACAAGAAATGGTTCATCTTTTCGTAGGTCAAGAAGGAACAACTGAGAAGTAGCAAGACGTGATTTTTCCATATTTATAGTTGATTATGGGATTTGGGTTCATGTCATTTACTCTCAGAAAATGCCTTCTCACAATTACCTTTCGTAGGTAATAATACCACGAGTGCTGGCAATACTATCGATAGTAATTCGGTCAGAAATCAACGAGATCAACTTATTCAGTAACATACTTTTTTCCCTTGTATAATAAATAACTATTTAAGTTTCATTTGAAACTATGTAGACATATACCTTGAAATTCATTTTGAAAATGATTGATTTAGTCACTGCAAAAAAGCGGCAATGCAAAGAAAACTTTGATGACCCGGCTCGAAGGACCAAAATGTTTTCGCGGAAATGAAAATATTCATAAAGACAAATTCGGCAGTTGATAAGCACTTACCAAATTTCTTCTAGTCATGTGGACACAGCGAAAAATTTAACAGCGAACATGCACCGGTCGTAAGGCTGTCGTGGTACCCAAAATGCTGCTCTCCTTTTCTCCCAAGCAGGACGGAAAGAAAACTCCGCGCAGACATATTGTGGGAATCGACTGTTTCGCAGTTTGAAATATCAAATATATACAGAGAGACGCGCAAAGTTTTCTTTACGTGAGCTTATAATAAAAATAAAAATATATTGAGGGTATTCTAAATACCAGTTTGAATAATAAAATAACTGTAAATAAAATAACTATAAATTGAATATTAGGTATGATGGCAGCGAAAGAGAATCCTGAACATATAATATCAGATGTTTTGGTTGAACACAGATTAATGTTTTTAATATTCCTGAAATTTTAGTAATAAACTTTAGTTACTAACAAGTAAAATCAACTTCTACTGTAGAAATACAGTACGTCATATTAAACTAAATTCATCGGAAATATGTTTTTTAAAGTTTTATTTGAGTTTAAAGGGCTGCATCAAGTCTCTCGAAGACCTCTTAGGGTTGCTCGTAAGGAGACACCCGGTTGATGAAAATAACAATTTTAATACCAATTTTTTTATCAATAGGGAAACCCAGCATACTACATCTTGTTGAATAGAGTATCCAGACTTTACATTTCAACTTGTTCAAAGCTCTACATTATTTTTGTTATTATTAAATTAAATTACCTCTCGTATGCATTAATTGGCTGAAAAGATTAATAAAGACTATTATTATTAGAATTAATGCTTCCTCTCCATATCTTGGTGAGGAGAACTGCTTGGGGAGCAAACCTCGGGTTGGCTAAAGTCGGACTCGAAGGGACAGCACACGGTGTAAGGGGCTCAACCCCCACCGACTGTGCCCACCTTGCCGATCTCCCAACTGACAAAATTACGAGGAAATTTAGTTTTGCGAAATTTTTTCGAATGGAACTAAATACCAAGCGAGAATGGAACATGGAATCCATTCGAGCACTGGGAAAGAATACTATAACATGGTACATGGACGGGTCCAAAACTGGAGCAGGAGTCTTTGGGCCTCGCTCCAAATACTCCGAACCCATCAGCCAGTTCCCCAGCATTTTTCAAGTGGAAATTCACGCCATAGAAAGGTGCATTCAGTTCAACCTCAACAGGAAATACCGGATAAAGGAAATCGTGATTCTCTCTGATAGTCAAGCAGCCATCAAAGCGTTGAGCTCCTCTAACATCAACTCGAAGATGATTTGGGAATGCCTGGACAGACTTCTAGGCAGGAAAAACAAGGTGAGCCTCTTCTGGGTGCCGGGGCACCCAGACACCCTGGCACGAAAAGGCGCATCAATGCCGTTGATCGGGCCAGAACCATTCTGCGGACTTGGAAAATCTTACTTCCAAGAAGAACCCAATAAAGCTGAAGAAGCAATGAGAACAACATACTGGCTAAGACTTCCAGGGCTGAGGCAGGCCAAAAATCTCCTCGGCAACTTCCGAGCAAGATCGAAGACACTGATTAACCTCAGCAAAACTAGTCTGAAGACAATCACGGTACTTCTAACAGGACATTGCAGATTCAAAGAACACTTGAGGAAGCTAAGCTTGGAGGAGGACAGCACCTGCAGATTCTGTGGGGAACATCCAGAAACACCCACCACATATTGATGGAGTGTTACGTTGTACGTCGTAAAAGATTGAATATACTGGGATCATACTAGCTGATTGTGGAAGAAATACCACGAGTAGACCCCCTCAAAATCCTAAAATTCCTGAAGGAATTGAGGCTTGAAGGGCTGCTGTGAATGTAATAGCAGAAGAAGATGGGGTGAAATAGATCTAATCAGGTCGCAGCGCATCGGTCACCATACATACTTATTACTTACCAATACCAATGCTTCCTTGGCATTCAATCAGCATTTCTTTTCTCTGGTATCCTTATACACATAGTTATGACGTAATAATTTGCAGCATCAAAAGTTCGTATCAAACTTTTTTCAATAGGAAGATTTTTTCCAGAGGTGATTTTATGAAAAAAATAAAATGATACCAAAACTTTATCAAAGCTTTTTTGCTTAATGAGTGATCTTATTCATCTCAGAAGTTTCATAATTACCAATCTCTGTAACTGAGAACGAAATCTGTTGAAGACAGCTCTCCACATGCATATATACGAGCTATCTACCGTTCGATTCCATTTTGCATCTTGTGCTGTATTGTGGAAAGCAGTCAACGAACAAAACTTTGGGGATTGATTAACGCAATGTTGTAGTTCAATTGCGGGCTGAATTTTGAATACTTGCGGAAACTCAATCGGAACTTTGTGCGAGTTTCATAATGGGATCGCCATATTCCTCCTGAAGTCAGACACGTGCGGCTAGAAAATAATTCATACTGACTGACAAAGGAAGGATTTTTTTTTAAATAACAAAAAGTCTAGTACAGATAAACATTTTTTTTTATAATTCATAAATTACATTATACAATAAATCATAATAACTATTAAATAATTGGCTGAGATTCCTTGCGGTAAGCAAGAATGCAGGGACGGACCAAAGGTATATTATTGGGGGGGGGAGTTCTGGGCGATTTTCCCAACAGGTACTCATCGCAATCAAGAAAAATAAATCACTACATTTTTGAGATCATCTTGCAAAATGTAATTTCTGCCCCCCCACACCCCTCCACATGCCCGTCCCTGCAAGAATAAGATTGAGACACGTATTATACACGATATGGTATAACGTTCTGGAGCAGCTGTAATCAGGAAAGTCTCAATATGAACTTTATTTTACCCAAACTATTCTGTTAAAATGGTGATTCTGACCCCTTGTGTCCTTGGTGGGATAATGAACACGCTTTTATCTTGTCTGAAAATCATACCGCTTTGCCATGATGCGGCAGAAATCTTAGCTGGCAAATGAAAAAAGTCCGTCATCCTTGGTCATCCAGGGTCCCACTGGAATAATCCTAACGGATAATAATAAATATATGAATGGGTAAAAATAATTCAGTTTTTCAATAAACAGTGTTTTGATTGGTAGAATTGTGCTTTTTCTCGAAAATTAGAACACAATTATTGAAATTAAATTGTTTGAAGTAATGCCACGTTTTTAGTACTGGGTATTATAAATGATGTATTACTTCTTGTCATGGGAGCTTGAACTGCAATAAGTTACGGTGTTCTACATCAAGGAATTCAGTCGAACATTCACAGAATTCTCGTAGTTCATCAGACAATAACTCAATTTACATTTTGTAACGCAAGTCCTCGTTCCGTTCGAAAACGAAACTGGTCGAGTTGAAGAAAACATTATGCAGTTCTGTCCGCCCCAGGATATGGGGAAATGAATGTAGGTTAGATTACACATTTGAATGTTTTCTTACTTTGTAAACCTGCAGTTCTGCGATCAATTGCATTGCTTGGGGAAATATTTCAGTGAACGGAAAATAAAGGCAGTTGGAGGAATTACGTACTATCGCTACACATTGTTTCGATGCAATGAGGTACTGTTGGGTAATGAGGCCAGGCCCACTTACCTATTTTGTAATTTTGTTTAAACTTTATATTTTATACAAAAAACTCCGAAAGTTGATAAGGTGAATTTTTGTCATATTCGTAACGAGATGTCATAATGTAACGAGATTATTATACAATTTATAATACTCGAGGATGTCGCCTGTGCAACTTTCAAGATTTATTTAAAATGCATAATTCAGTTACATTCAAATCTTTATCCAACACATGACTAGTACCCATAACTATTATATCACCATATAAAATAAATGAATATTCCTATAAGAAGAGTTTGTCCGGCAAGTATCGAAAACAAAATAATCCAACGACTGCCAAATTATATCTGCAATAACTAGCAAATGCTAAGATAGTAACCTTTTTTTTTTATATAAACATTCGCCAGTTGTTACAGTTGTTGAAAAAAATTGCCAGGTATTGGGCAGAGATGGTTCGGCATCGTATGGGGCTGTTGTATTAGTTTCTGTCCGATGGTTCCTGACAAAACTTCTATAGTATAGGAAATTTGCGAAAGGCTGGATTATTTATGTATCCGATTCTCAGATTGATTATATTCAAGCTGAAATGTAATCAATACATTGCGAATCATTACGCCGCCTTATTCTCTTAATTTAGTAATCAGCGAGGCGTGGAAACGTTGTTTGTTGATTATTCCAGAGACTAGAAAAGTCTGTCACGATGTAGCTATCGTCGCTTTTTACGATAAATGATTTGACGGCGTGAACACGACTAAACAGCCAGAAAAGAACTGCATATGATTAAAATATCATTATCACTCCATTAACAATTTCTCAAGGTTGGCTGATATTTCTGAAACAGTTACTTCCATCAGGGTGCCTCGAGCACAACCATCTTTCTTGAATGCGGTTCCTCCGAGCTCACAAAAAGGCAGATTTCGTGAATATTGAAGAGGGAATGAAATAGTGAAATCAACAATGTCAAGTACCCTTTTCACCCAATATTTCCAACATGTGGAAAATATGAGGAAAAAATCTGACATAAAACAACTACTTACCTGGCTAATACCACGACGGACATTTAATTACATCTAACAGATATTTCTGCAACGTTCTTTCAAGAAGACCCAGTTGCAATTGCGAAACGCGCCTGCAGGTGGTCTTCCCCAGCCAAATGAAGGATAATTTGGAAAAACGTTGCAAAAATATCTGTCAGATGTAATTCAATGTCGTGGTATTAGCCAGGAAGTAGTGGTTTTCTGTCAGATTTTTGCCTCATATTTTCCACATGACGGCAAAAATTCTCGAACATTGAAGAGGGAAATAAAAGAACACTTACACAAAAAATTGAAGACATTGATAATATTCACTACAAATAGAATGCTATTGAAATCGTTCTGGACACGAAATCATTCATATAATAATATAACATCAGCGCCAGGGATTAGCGCAGTGGATAGAGCTCCCTCCTGGTGACCGATAGGTTCCAGGTTCGATTCCCAGCCGGCGCCAGCTTTTTTTATTTCTCTGGAAGATTGAGTCTCGTTGCCGACTGGGAATACCCCTCAACGATTCACTATTGCGTTAAAAACTAACGGTGTTGCTCCTAAAGTGGCGTAAGGAGTTAGTAACACAGTCTACAGTCTCAGTGCTAGAGTAATAATTGAAATTTTCAAGAATTATTTTGGAATACTCTTTGGGCAATAACGGCCACACCTCTTGAGATATCATATTGAATAAAGAAAATGGATTCTCCAATGAATGTAGCGGACTGGAAATTTGTTCACTTGAACAAATGGTGAAGGGAACAATACGAAATTCACTCAGCCAGATCAGTTAAAGCAGTAGATTCGAAAAAAGAGATCTCGAAATAATCCCGGACTGATATAGAACAAACTTGGACTCAAAATATTTCAAAATAAATCAACAAACTTGATAAGGAAATCCAAATTCTTCAGATACGAATAAGTAGACCCCAGAACTGTGCCTTGAAGAACGCCATATTTTATTACTGTTTCTTCACTGAGTCCGTAATTGATTCTAACTATTTGATGTAAACAATTTTTTTTTCGTGTTTATTATGGTTCCAACAACTAGCATACCAAATTTGGTGGTGTTACAATCGATTCTTGTTTCAAAACCCAATCGTACTGGATTATTTTACTTTCAGGCGTTTTTGTCATGAGTTGGATGCTTAAATGAATATAACGATTGAATACTTTGGCATCAACCAAATAATCCACAAGATCCACGAAAATCGACACAACAAACTAATTGCAAGGATTAACTAAATTTGAGTTTTATTCTCGTTGCACAGCGGTAGATTCAATTATACACGAGGCACACGGCACGTGTGCAAAACGAGTTGAAAGTATTACGAAAAAAAGGACGTTTTCAAATATATTCGCATCTCGTTCTCAATCAACGTATAATGAATAAACCGGAGAACCGGCATGTAAACACAGCTCGCAAAACCGACAACGGCCGCCGCAAGTAATTTGAACATACAATTGCTCATTACAGTGCGTAATTGAATTACGGTACTGGCCCGGAAAAGGCGCCGGATGAATTAGTTTAGTAATTACTTTTCAGTTGTGCGATTGTAATGAAAAACCCAAACAATGACCAGCATGGATATTTTAAATGGAGTGAGAGCTGGTGAACATTTTTGAGCTGGTCTTGAAAATCAGAATGTGATAAAAAATAATTGACTTCTAAATACTGATATGTATGCAACTATCCTTACGTCTCACATAGCACATGTACGTCTGATGAATGTCCAACGAAAGTACATCTTGGTCTCATGGACGTCTACTGGACGTGCAGTTACCTCCAAAATGTCCGGTAAACGTCCACTAATTGTCAACATCTCAGAGTAATAAAAGACCATAGAGATGCCTTCTCCATCCTTGTCTTGACGTCAACATAACTTTGTTTGTTTACAAGCGAGGGCCTTATACATGTTTAGTCCGTTTTCATACGGGTAGTTTCGTATATGCCCGCTCATTTAAGATGTTTTTTTTTGCCGCCAAAATATTTCTGATGAGTTTTCGACATTTTCGTTCAAAGATTCGAAATCAGCACGTCAAAATACGTTCGAGGACGAAAATTTGAAATTCGAAAAATGAAAAATAAAAAATCTCAGAAAAATTGATTTTCTACCTTAAACTCCCTTTTCCGGCCAAATCTTATATCTGAGCACATAAAAATCATACATTTTCGGAACGAGCATGAAATTTTACGTATATAGTGCAATTTCAAGTCGATGTGACGACTTGGTATTTTTCATGATTTTTAGGGGTGAACCCCTTGCAATTTTTTTCGAGTAATTTTTTTTTTCGATTGACTCGAAATTCACAAAATATACTAATTTGATCATTCTGAATCGATTGGCATTCGCAGAATTTGTCTATCTCCAACCGTTCTCGAGTTGGTCAGCTCTAAATCAGTTTTTAGATGTTTTTTTTTTGCCGCCAAAAATATTTCTGATGAGTTTTCGACATTTTCGTTCAAAGATTCGAAATCAGCACGTCAAATTACGTTCGAGGACGAAAATTTGAAATTCGAAAAATGAAAAATAAAAAATCTCAGAAAAATGGATTTTTCACATTAAACACCCTTTTCCGGCTAAATCTTATATCTGAGCACATAAAAATCATACATTTTCGGAACGAGCATGAAATTTCACGTATACAGGGCAAATTTGAAGTCGATGTGACGATTTATTATTTTTCATGATTTTTAGGGGTGAACCCCTTGCAATTTTTTTCGAGTAATTTTTTTTTTTGATTGACTCGAAATTTACAAAATATACTAATTTGATCATTCTGAATCGATTGGCATTCGCAGAATTTGTCTATCTCCAACCGTTCTCGAGTTGGTCAGCTCTAAATCAGTTTTTAGATGTTTTTTTTTTGCCGCCAAAAATATTTCTGATGAGTTTTCGACATTTTCGTTCAAAGATTCGAAATCAGCACGTCAAATTACGTTCGAGGACGACAATTTGAAATTCGAAATATGAAAAATAAAAAATCTCAGAAAAATGGATTTTTCACATTAAACACCCTTTTCCGGCTAAATCTTATATCTGAGCACATAAAAATCATACATTTTCGGAACGAGCATGAAATTTCACGTATACAGGGCAAATTTGAAGTCGATGTGACGATTTATTATTTTTCATGATTTTTAGGGGTGAACCCCTTGCAATTTTTTTCGAGTAATTTTTTTTTTTGATTGACTCGAAATTTACAAAATATACTAATTTGATCATTCTGAATCGATTGGCATTCGCAGAATTTGTCTATCTCCAACCGTTCTCGAGTTGGTCAGCTCTAAATCACTTTAAAGATGTTTTTTTTTTGCCGCCAAAAATATTTCTGATGACTTTTCGACATTTTCGTTCAAAGATTCAAAATCAGTACGTCAAAATACTTTCGAGGACGAAAATTTGAAATTCGAAAAATGAAAAATAAAAAATCTCAGAAAAATGGATTTTTCACCTTAAACACCCTTTTCCGGCTAAATCTTATATCTGAGCACATAAAAATCATACATTTTCGGAACGAGCATGAATTTTCACGTATACAGGGCAAATTTGAAGTCGATGTGACGATTTATTATTTTTCATGATTTTTAGGGGTGAACCCCTTGCAATTTTTTTCGAGTAATTTTTTTTTTTGATTGACTCGAAATTTACAAAATATACTAATTTGATCATTCTGAATCGATTGGTATTCGCAGAATTTGTCTATCTCCAACCGTTCTCGAGTTGGTCAGTTCTAAATCAGTTTTTAGATGTTTTTTTGCCGCCAAAAATATTTCTGATGAGTTTTCGACATTTTCTTTCAAAGATTCGAAATCAGCACGTCAAATTACGTTCGAGGACGAAAATTTGAAATTCGAAAAATGAAAAATAAAAAATCTCAGAAAAATGGATTTTTCACCTTAAACACCCTTTTCCGGCTAAATCTTATATCTGAGCACATAAAAATCATACATTTTCGGAACGAGCATGAATTTTCACGTATACAGGGCAAATTTCAAGTCGATGTGACGATTTAGTATTTTTCATGATTTTTGAACCCCTTGCAATTTTTTTCGATAAATTTTTTTTTTTGATTGTCTCGAAATTCACAAAATATACTAATTTGATCATTCTGAATCGATTGGCATTCGCAGAATTTGTCTATCTCCAACCGTTCTCGAGTTGGTCAGCTCTAAATCACTTTAAAGATGTTTTTTTTTTGCCGCCAAAAATATTTCTGATGACTTTTCGACATTTTCGTTCAAAGATTCAAAATCAGTACGTCAAAATACTTTCGAGGACGAAAATTTGAAATTCGAAAAATGAAAAATAAAAAATCTCAGAAAAATGGATTTTTCACCTTAAACACCCTTTTCCGGCTAAATCTTATATCTGAGCACATAAAAATCATACATTTTCGGAACGAGCATGAAATTTCACGTATACAGTGCAAATTTCAAGTCGATGTGACGATTTAGTATTTTTCATGATTTTTAGGGATGAACCCCTTGCAATTTTTTCCGAGTAATTTTTTTTTTTCGATCGACCCGAAATTCACGAAATATACTAAATTCGACCATTCTGAATCGATTGGTGTTCGCAGAATTTGACGACTTGTGTGAAATAACGAAGAAATCTACTGGAAAATGTTACTCCGACCCCTCGTTTTGACTATAATAAATATGATCCAGGTTAGGTCGATCTTTGCCAGATATGGCGTCGGCAGCAAAATTATTGCATCGCCATACACTCTAGTTTGTGATTCTGCTTGTGGAAGAGGCAAATTCGGATCGAGGTTTTCTGTAATTTCCCCGGAGTAGCCAAGTTTAATTCTGCCGAGAATTTGCATTAGAAATCAGATATTGTTTTGGATTAGCTCCCAATGAAATGCATGAATCGCGTTCGTGGTAAATTTATAGCAGGCCGTGGGTCTTGCATTTCTGGAAATGAGGTAATCAGGAATGTGATTCAGATCGAATCAGAACGAATTCAGCTGAACCGGTGGCGTATTCATAGAGATGCACCTGGAATAATTCAAGAGATTAATGAATCAAAGGATATATATACGTATATTTTTTGTTAATTTAATTATTTTTCGTTTCCACATATTTAAAACGGTATTTAGCTCACGGATATATACCTTGCTGAATGATCTATTCATCAGAGATTCATAAAGCAATAATAGTCCGGTACTGCTAGACATTCCTGATTTTATAAAAGCTGAAAGTTTATTTATCTACAGAGTGACCCATTTGAAAGCGGACCACCTCTCTAAAACTGTTATTTATTATCCGATTCAGTTTTTTTTTTCAATAGATGGAGCATCAATAATTCTAGTTGGGAGCCAAAAATTCAAAATAAAAATAAAAATTTCAAAGCCTACTTCGAATTTAAGGTCAAAAATCCAAAAAACATACTAACGGTATTTTTAAATAGAATTTGACGATACCACTGGATTCACGACATTTTCAAATGGTTCATGTGAAAATTGCGTATGAATGCGTCCATCAATAAAAAAGTTATATGGGAATAAAATTTAAAAATTATGTCAATTAATCAACCCAAAACTTCAATTCCAGAACTTTTATCAAAATTCTGACCACACCACTGGATTCAGAATATTTCGAAATATATTTGACCAGAATTTCATCGAATTCTATTCATAACTAAGAAAATTATATAATGGGTGTTATGAATAAAAACTAGCAAAAGCTTTTGCTATAGGTTTGTCTCTCTCATCAGTTAATAAAATAGATAGGTCTGTTTCAAGAAATCTAAGTAAAAGCATTTGCTTAAGGTTTATTCATTAGACCCAATAATGAGGGGGAGGAAAAGCCAAAAGAAAGATGGAATATTTTATGCTAGTTGATTTTTTTTTGTTTCAGTTCAGTGCACTGTGGAAACGGAGATGGCATCTCATCCAACCAGAACGGATTGTCTAATAGGTAATATACTAGGTGTCAACGTACATGTTACACACGTCATGGTTTTCACAGTCCTCAGAATATGAAATTCAAACTCAGCAAGGGTACTAGATTCAAGAATTGATTTTTTTTATGTTTCGTATTTACCCATCACTTTCAATCTCACCGAAAACGACCCCAACTTGATAATTTCAAATCGACAACTAGTATTATTTTTTCATTATTTTAAATCTTGATACTCTGAAATTTCATTATTCGATATTTTAGCAGGGAGTCTTGTGAATAACTTTTTGGTTGAGACCATAAAGATATTTCAGCTTGTTTTCGATTATTTTCATTCATGGGACTCATGGATCAATATCTCGACAAAATGCAGAATTTTCAAAAAATGCAAAAAACCGAGTTGCTTAGAAACACCATGAGAGCATGCGATCGTTGTAACTATGGGAACGTATAAGTATGAAAGCAGCGAAATACCGATTTGAAAATATCACGGGCAGGAAGCAGTGTTTTCAAAAAGTCCTGCTGTCATTTGTTTGAAATGAGAATATTGCATTTAATTGGTTCATATAATATGATTGTCTCAGAAGAACTCATTGAGCATTGACCATATGTTGATGCTTTTATTTGAACAACAACAAAACATAATAATAATAATAATAATACTCCCTCATAAACACTCGTAGAGTGTACCCAAAGGCATGGCCTGTGCGGTTAGAGAACGGCAATTATTATTATTTGCCGTGGCGCTCTGGGGCGACTACTGATTTTTGTTGGCGTATTCACTTTTCAGCTGCAGGAAAACCCGGAAAACCTACTGCACCACCTCGGGTGGCCGGCGTGCACTCCAAGCTAGCACTAGCCGAGATTGGCATCTAGACAACACACAATACACTTGCTTTCAACAAGGACTGTGGTCGTCTATCGATTGCGATATTGGGTACTTGAGAAAAAATCCCTCGTACCTACATCGGGCTCGAACCGACTACCGCTATACTGAAGCTCTGAACGGCCTGCGCCTTATACCGCCAGACCACCGACCACCACTTTCATACAATTCCTGTTTTTGTTTCAGACGAACCACTGCTGCAAATGTTATCTTGGAATTTCATCCTCAAATTCAACCACAGACGTTTCAAAGTTCTATATTATACTTTTGGATTATTTGGATTGATTCATGGCATATTATGCTTAGTTTACTTGGCGAAACACTTAGAATACTCTACGCGGTATCTTCCTTCGGTTTTTGTCCACATACCGGTGAGTATATGAAAGTAGAAGTGATCTAATAAATCTGGACAATTTATTGTATGATCAGTTCAGTTCAATGATAGTTATTGATCTTTTTGTTTTTCGCCTGTACACCTCATGGCCTAGTTGATCACATTATTTGGTGACTAGTACATTCAGAAATTGAATCTAGCCTTAGCATTTCATCAAACTGATCTACGGGAATAAAACAATGAAACATTTGATGGTTTTCTTCTAATTCCATTGTGAACTCTACTTTAGGGCGAAAATTATTCAGATGGTTTGGGAAGTTGTCTTCTATGGCTCCGAAAGACAGAGCACTGTCAGTGACGTAATTTAACAGTTGTCAAACATTCGATCGGGGGACAAAAAGAAGAAGAAGAAAAGTTCAAAAAAATCACAATTCACCACTAACCACCGCAAAAAAACATTTTTCTTTCCAAACTCAAATTCTTTGTTTGTCCCCCCATCAGCTGATCACCGCCATATTGTGACGTCAACTGACAGTGCTCTACTAACCTGTCATCCACATACCTTAACCAGTGCTTCCGTTGAGGTTATCCACTTTTGTTCCAATGAGTTAACTCTTCAATTGTTTTATTTATTTCCACTCATAATCCATTAACTATTTTAGATTTTACTAAGTGTTCCGTTTGTCTTGGACAGCCAGTTTTATTCCAGTATTAGAATCATACAAATGAACCTCTGGCCGTTGGATATGGCAGGAGATATCCTCAAAAGAAGCATATTACGTCAGTATGAGGTCATCAAACGCCATAGCTTACTCATGAACATATTTTTTACCATGATGGCGTCCATGGTAATGCCGTACTCGAAAGCTTTGTCAGATGCTATCCTCCCCTTCAAGTTGGCCGATGAGTTGTGTGGAGATTGGGCTTTGCTTTGCAAAACACCATATATATTACTTGCACCAGTTGTTGTTTTACAAAGCAGTACATTTTCCGGTACGACTTTATACTACTTGGGGCTCATCAGAAGTCAGTTCCAACTACTGAATGGGCTAATGAGGAACATATCGAAAGATGTTGGCTTCCATCGAGGTAGTGATGCTTATCAGGAAGAGATTTATCGTAGACTCAAGTTTTGTATCGCCAGACATATCAAACTTAAGAGGTGAGACATGAAAATCATACTGCATCCATTATTTGTCATATTAGTCACATCATTGAATAAATTTATAATTATCGTAAGTTTTTGAATGACCCAACAATACCTAACACTGCTTGTTTGCAGCAGCATCACCAATCAAATTTCAAAATTCATTGAGAATTAGTATATTTTCATTGCATCCAAAGTGTCTTGAAAATTTGAATTTGAATTTGAATTTGAAATTTTTTTATGTGATTATAATGATATGCTTTCTTCTTTTGCAGCATGTATAAAGCGCTGGGCTTGGTTGAAACTTGGCCAGTCATTGCTTACTTTTTCTGCTGGACGCTTGTTCTCGTATCTGAGTGGATTTTGATTGTGAACGTGAGTATATTATTTCTTTAAGAGGAGGTAAAGCAAGCAGTAATATACTCGTCGCCGACGAGGCGACAAGTATATTATATTGCTTCTTGTTTTTTTTATATAAGCCGCCTCTTAACTCGTCGCGAAGCAAACGTACAATTAGCTTCCGCCGGCACGGCATCAAAAGGACTAGGTTGAGATATAAGCATCTAGCCGTACTAATTCTACTTTTGATCCCGCGGTTCCACATGCACACATCTCGAATTAAAATAATGTAATTGACCAGGTGGGTCCTTTAATGGCGGTGTGGCGGGGTGTTTAGATGACAAAACAAGAGGGCAAACTGCAGGAAAAAAAGTAGAATTCGTACGGCTAGACGCTTTTGGTTGGGATACTGTTTTTGTGAAAATCATAACATTCACTAATCGAGCCTCAGCGGTGCCTTGGACGCTACAATACAAAAGAATGTTCCTATCCCTGATCCAAAGTCAATAGAGGATGCCCACAGGGCGGAGTGCTATCGCCGCCAATGTGGGCCACTCTAGTAGACGGCCTCATTACAAAACTGTCCGCAGAAGGCCATTACTGCCTAGGATACGCAGACGACCTGGTAATAGTCGAGAGAGGACGATTTCCAAGTATAGTCTCGGAGCGTATGCAAAGCGCTCTAAACATCGTTGACAGGTGGTGCAGAGAAGAGCAACTCTCCATCAATGCACAAAAAACCACAGTGGCAATATTCACAAATGAAAGAATGCTGGTAGGCCTGAAACCACCAATGCTGAACGATGTAGAGTCCCGTTTGTTAAAGAGGCCAAGTACCTTGGAGTAACTTTCGACCAAAGACTAACGTGGAACTCTCACGTCCAAAAAATCGCGCATAAAGCCACCATTGCACTCGGAATGTGTGGCAGAATGTGCGGAAAAAACTGGGGGCTCAACCCTAAAATGACCCTATGGTTATACACGATGGTCGTGAGACCTATGATAACCTACGGGTCGGTGGTGTGGTGGACAAAAGCACAGCAGACGGGGATCATTAGGCTATTGAATGGCATCCAGAGGCAGGCATGCCTGAGGGTGACAGGAGCCATGAGAACAACTCCTACGGCTGCTATGGAGGTCATACTGGACCTGCCACCACTACACATACACGTCCAAGGAGAAGCAAGGTCCGTGACACACAGACTAATGCAGGGTCAAGCTCCAATAAGCCAGAAGCACGGAGCTGACTACCGGAAGCTACATGAGGAACTGAGGGCAGACCCAGTAATGGGAATGCCAACGGACGTGATGGTTCCCAAATACAGCTTCAAAAAGAACTTCAAAATACTGATACCAGACAGAAAGGACTGGGAGAATGGGCCACCCGTGAATGCAAGATCAGTCTGGTATACAGACGGGTCAAAGACAGATAACGGAGTCGGCGCTGGAGTTTACGGGGCAAAGCCAAGGATTAACATCCAGCTTAGCCTTGGAAAATACGCCACAGTGTTTCAGGCAGAGGTAACGGCTATACAACACTGTGTCGGAGAAATACTGAGACGAGAGATAAGGAACAAAACAGTGGCCATCTACTCCGACAGTCAAGCTGCGCTCAAGGCAATCTGTTCCCACCAAGTCAAATCAAGACTGGTTTCTAACATCCTATCCCTGATGATTAGTGATGTCAGTGGTGAAAAACTACCTTAGGAATTCTATGGTAGAGGATACATTGAATTGCTTATCAATTTTGAATATTAACAGTGACATGTTATCAAATCTGAATTTTGATGATGCCATTGATGAGTTTGCATAAAAAAATTTGAGTATTAAAGTATTTTATCTGAAAAAAAAATGTTGTTTGTTGTTAGGTTCAAGTTGACAATTGAATTTAATTATTTGGCGGCGGCGCGCGGCGTCATCGTAATAGTTAGCCCCCGATGTAAGTGAGTATAAATCCGGCACTGCCACTGTGTCACCAAGATATTGGCCCACAAGCAAGCGAAACTAGCTTCAGATTCGAAATGCGATATCCTTTTCAGCCAGTGATAGACATGTCGGGAAAAACCAATATTCACCTTATTGTGATTTGATTTTTACTTTGAATTTCCGTCTGTTCCAGAACTATAATTTATTTATGAGTGTGACAGGCTTACTAGAGATGGTGCCATCAATTGGCGTTACGTTCATTATTCTGATAAATGCTCAGAGTTTAAAAGATGTGGTGAGTATATTTTTTTTTTCAACTTCACAATATAGGTCCAATAAAACTTGGTAATATCATCTGAAGTGAACTCTAACAATTTCGAAGAAATACGGTTAGAAGCAGTTCAGACATAAATATGAAAATAATGGATTGGATTAGATTCGATTTTTATTTTCTTTGAGCCATCCCAGTTAAAACAAACGTCTAGGAGATGTTGCTTTCTTGATTATTATGATAACAAAATGAGTTGCATTCAGACATCACTATTATTACTTGGTGTTGCCACATGCTACGAATTGTTCACAATTTTCCTCTCGTTAGTGTCGCTTAGAGGCACAAATCCGGAGAAAATTGCGAAGCACATTAACAATAATATTGGTTTCATTGCGATTTTATCGTCAGCCATCTTGGGGCCGCCATCTTTAATTTACGAATTTTTACAAGAAAATGGAAATATACGACCCAAAAAACCCCCACATATCAAATTTAAATCGAATCGGACCATTACCACAAATCTCGTCCGCCATCTTGGAGCCGCCATTTTGTCTTTTCCGATACAAGCATTTTTGTCAACGAAAATCTATTTCACTCTTTCAAGATTATCAGGGAGGTGGAAGAATTAAGAAACAGACTCTTCAGAAGCAATATCACTCAGCAAGGATGTAACTAATTAAAATATTTTTTGTTCAGTGATACTTCAAAATTATTTTTTTTCTACATTAATCCGTCAATTTAACGATTTCTTTGAGTGATGAATAACATTCTGCCTATCTCATTTATTATATAAATTCATAAATAAATGAAAACTGGGTAGTCAAATAATCAACTATTTGAATGAAAATGCGAATTTTTACTTTTAGAATTTTCCATTAACGTGAATACCTCCAAGAGGTAATCTTGAACGATATCTTTGAGCAACTGATGATCGCAAAACTGATTTTATGAACATTCTATTAAAAATTGAAATGTTTAAAGTGAATTACAACTTCTATGTTCATACAATTTTTTAAGATGTTTTTGTGTGCGAAATAAATCTTATCAATACTAACTAATACCCATATTTCACAGTCTCTTAATCTTTACGAAATTGCTGCTCGCAGTCCTTATTATGACTGGAACAAAAAGAACAGATATGCTTTGCAGTTGCTGATGATACACAGTTCAGAACCGATGAAAGTCTGCTCTTACAACATGCTGGTTGTGGAAAATCGTCTTTTACTAAAGGTTAATTTCATGGAAATCTAACCATTGTTATGTATGCTAATGCATCTTTCGAAAGATAATGGAATTATTTTAGCAATATTTTAATGAATTATATTTTGACTTGACACTGTAGGATTTAGTTTATACAGTTTTTGTTTGTGACAACTTTTTTGAAATTTCAGATGACAAAAATTGTTTATAATTTGGTGATGATGTTGAAGTATATCGATATGAGGAATAAAACAAATCACTAAGTGGTCCAGTTCAACATGAAAACTTATGGATTATGATCTCAGTCATATAATAATGACAAACGAATCCTCAGCACCAAAATTACGAAGATTAAGCTCACCAAATAAATTCACCTAAAAATCATGAACCACTTAATCATCAGCACATAAGTTGGATGAAAATCATTAGGAACTATATAGTTATTTATGCAACAAGTGCAAAAAGTAGTACTCTTTTTGCACGAGTTTCATACAATATTTTTTCTACGTTCATGCAAAAACTAGAAAATGTTTCATTAAGGTGGCACTAAACTGTAGGGAAGACATTGTTTGTTTAAATCTATCTGCTAAAAGTAATTCAAAAACATTTTGTGTAATTCAGATGATATTCGAAGGAAATAATTTTATTTTTAACAAATTGCATTTTCTAGTAATTTCATAGTCCATTATATAATGAATATGATGAAACATGCAACTATTTAAAACGTAATACAATCTCACAGAAAATGGGCTAAATTTGGGCTCGAGTTTATGTCTGTCATGTGCAATAAAGAGACAGTTTTTCCACCAAATATAGTTCAATAAAGTTTTGTTTTTTGCATGAACGTAGAAAAACAATATAAAAATATCGCAAAATCATCGATTCACCAATCAAATAAATTTATAATTACTGTTTATAATTTGCACCAGCCTGAGAAAAGTGTATAATAAAAAATGGTGTATAAAATATTGATTTTTATTTATTCATCATAATATTGACAAGTCAATGGAATACTGGATTCAAATATTATTTGGTTCAAGTTAAACACCACCAAGAAAATACAGTTTCTCTGTCAACTTTATTGCAAGAAAAAAAATGTATTGTCCAAACCTGCACGACGCCTAATTATGGGACACATTGTACAATTTTAGGAATGAAAGGGTAAATATAACCAACGTGTACTTACTTGATGAAATAATAAAAATATACCAACTTGGAAACAGTAACCTAATGTTTGGCAAACATAATATTGTTGATTTTTTACAACATATGTTATTATGCAGCATGTACATTCTGGCAAACTTGAACACATTTTTTACACATTGCAAAAACATACCTATTGTTATGAGGAAAATATCTAACAGAAAACAACCATTTCCCTGGCTAATACCACGACGGTCATTGAACTACAACTGACAGACCTAATTGCAAATGCTTATTGTAATCAAACGGTAGATTATCCTTCATTTGGCTAGAGAAGACCGCCTGCAGACGCGTTTCGAGGTTCTTGCTTCTCGTCAGTGACAGGGTAGGTCAGACAATATTAGAGTCGTCCTTCTCCAGCCCAATGAATTATAATCCGCTGAATGACTTATATTTCCCCACAAATGAAGCAGCGACTTACAGTCGCCGCGCCACCAGCGGGGAAAAATCAAAAAGCACTCCTCGGTAGCAAAGACTCGAGGAAGTGACAAGAGTTCAAGAATTTTTGCCGAAGAGCATCAAATTAATGAAATAGTAGAATCGAAGTACCCCTTCTCTCCAAATGTTTCCACCATGTGGAAAATATGAGGCAAACATCTGACAGAAAAGAAGTGCTTCCCTGGCTAATGCCACGACGGACATTGAACTACATCTAACAAATGTGTGTGCAACTGATGCGAAAACAAAACAAAATTTCATGGTGAGATTTTGTATTTGGTAGGTGATTTATAAATATTTCATGTTTTGCATTTTTTAAGTTGCACGAAAACTCGAACAATTACTACATCCTAGCTAATTGAATTTCAAACCATTTGCAGCGGCTCCTAAAATGAGAATCATTTTGGCAGACATTCAAAAGGAATCCATACAAAAATCCCCTCTTCATTTACTTCTGATCGTGACCATCGCGTTTTCTTCTATTTACTTACTGTATAAAGTACGCAGGATTGCCATGTACGAATATGAAGAACGCAAAATCTGAAACAAAATTCATCATCAAAAATGTCATTATAGAAAAGGGATTTCAATTAAAATATAATTGCTTGAGATGTGAAAATCTCAGTAATTTCGGTAACAATTGTAACATTTATGTCACAGTGAAGCTTCTTTTTTTCCCTGACCTCGTCTAGTTTCGGTGATAAATCCTGTTTTCCATTATATAGCGACCGTCTTTAGAGATCTATTCTCATCGGATCATGCTGGGAATCGCACGTTAAAAGGTAAGGCCTTGTTAATCCATAGCTCGACTTTCGACTTTTGAGGGCTATCGTTCGTATGGGGACGACAGCTGGTTAACGGAAAAACAATTTCAACAATTTTTTTTGAGGATAAATAGAAAGTGTACTTCTAGAATTGATGCATTTCAACAGTATACTTGAAAGAAAACTCTAATACTTTTTCATTTCTGGAATAATTGTTTAGTTATCTTCGCTATACAATTACTCACATAATTTTTTGGAATCTGTAGAATTGTATTTTTTTAACACACTAACCAATTTTACCATTTTATCATAGGAAGTTTTGAATTCTTACTGTAATCAGCATTGGGATGTCTAAAGTGAACAATTTTGCTTTAAGTTTCACAGGACGCTGGCATCTTTGCATGATGATGAGAAGAATTTTCCTCACTTCCAGGTCAGAATCACGCCAATTTGACAAATAACATGCTTCTCCGACATCATTGCTCTAAAAATGTATTCTTTTGAGTAGGTAATACAGGTAGGTAATTAAAAATCCAGCAATACCTTGTTGATGATGTTTTGACCAAACCAACAGTAACAAAATATTTGGAACAACATGAGGAATATAAGGACCATGTTGTATGAGGATTTTACGGAAGGAAATTCCACCTAGAACAAGAAATAATACAAACTAATATTAATGGGTACATTATGGTCCTTCCTCTTCTTCTAAAATAGGATCTTGGTTGCCTGTTCTGTCCCTCAAATTTTCCACTTCAAGTAATTTAGTTCCTAGATGGACGCATTTTGATTAACAAGTCCCCATCAGTGGGTGTTACTTAATTAAAGTAAATAGTCAGACCTGTCTTATCTATACCCTACAACTAATTACCATGAATCAATGTTAATTACCCGTGGGACTCATGGGAGAGATTCTACCTCTAATTCCCTGATAGTAATCAAGTCAGATCACACTCAAACATGACAATAATAGATGATTATTCCTTTATCAATATCAAGTCCTCATTATCATCGTTGAGTAAAGATAGCAATCCATTCTTATGAACAGCAATTTGCTCTTGAATTAATTCAATAACTGTCAGAAGTGATATTTTCTATGTATTATACATTGAAACCCAGTAGACACGACTTTTCATATCATGAGTAAAATTATCGTAGATGTCTTCGTGATAATTCATATTATGGTCAATCCAAGAGATATGCGAATATTCGTTTTCTCGAAAACTAGTTAACGATTGTAGCAAATTAGGTTGTTATGAAAGTATTGCTATTCACAAAAACTCATTGAAATATTTGCTCATTAATGATAATGGATCATTAAATTCTACACCATAATCGAATGATAACCTATTACTGAAAGCTTGGGTGTGATCTTACTTGATGACGATCAGGTAATTAGAGGTAGAATCACTTTCATGTTTAAATTAACATTAATTCAGAGTAATTATTTGTAGGGTAAAAATAAAAAGAAGGTTTGATTATTTACTTTAATTAAGTTATACCTACGAGGCCGAGGAAAACTTGGTAATCGAATTGTGCTTCTAGGAACTGAATTACTTTTGTGGTAAATCACACTTGTAACGTGCTTGGGACCGCTCAAGTCTCCTGAAGAATTTCGAGGATTGCTCATGAAGGAAGGATGGCGGAAAGTAGATGAAGTCTAACAGAATTATAATCTTCTCTTCACCAAAACATTTTTCGTTCATTTTCACCATTTATAATAAATTGATGTTGTTGATGAAGCAATCATTCACTTACCACAACAATCAGCTGGAATCCTTGGATACAGATGGTAAATACACTTGCAATACACTGTATAAAAACCATACTGGAATATATGCTCTGGATAGTTTCTAGCAACCTGAAAAAAATTGCTGGTTGGAGCTAACTTCCTTGTAAAGTATAATTGTGCGTATTGATTGACATGTCAAACCTCTCTAAAATTTTGTTATAACTGATAGTTCTAGTTTTTCCACCCTGGTAATGTTGAATATACATGTTGCAAATTCATGGGAAAATTTTCAATCATGAGCTGCACATTGATGAAAAATTGAACCTACCAAGAGGAAAAAGATACTTTTATGCAGCTGAAGTCCTTTTGACCATGTTAATACAAAAATTGTTCCGTACTCGATTATAATTTTTTGTCAAAAAGATACTCCAAAATTGACATGGTGGTCAAAGTGTGTGAAAGGTTGAGTGAAATTCAAGTGAAAGTTGAGTGGCGCAATATTATCACTCAGCCACTCAGAAATATCACTCATCTCAAATTTCCCATGCTCTTCTGATCATGAATATCAAGTGACAATTAAATTTCAGTGTGCGAGTCACTCAATTGTTATTCAGCAACTGAACCATTGAAAAAAAAGAGTTAAGACTGGCATATAAAATGAAGGACTCCTGTAGAAGTATTCTATAAAGAATTAAAATAACAAACCTACTAAGGCTCCTAATTTTTTAGCCAAGTGTATATGTCTTTATAAATAAGCCTTCCTTCTTATTTTATGGTGACATTCATAACATCAACACCATATCAAAGAGTGATCTACATACATCATATATAATAATACTACACAATATATAATTTACTACTACAACTTCATATCTGTAAAAAATGCAAGCCTTTTTAAAAAAATGATGAAATGCTGCCGGACTGATTATTGAATAGGTATTAGGTTGAAAAATAAAATTAAACTTCACACGTGCAACGAACGCAGGTCCCCAAATGTTCTGAAAAAATATATTGTAACAATTTGCATTAAAATCTATGTCAACATCCATGTCCATATCCATGTCCATATCCATGTCCATATCCATGTCCATATCCATGTCCATATCCATGTCCATATCCATGTCCATATCCATGTCCATATCCATGTCCATATCCATGTCCATATCCATGTCCATATCCATGTCCATATCCATGTCCATATCCATGTCCATATCCATGTCCATATCCATGTCCATATCCATGTCCATATCCATGTCCATATCCATGTCCATATCCATGTCCATATCCATGTCCATATCCATGTCCATATCCATGTCCATATCCATGTCCATATCCATGTCCATATCCATGTCCATATCCATGTCCATATCCATGTCCATATCCATGTCCATATCCATGTCCATATCCATGTCCATATCCATGTCCATATCCATGTCCATATCCATGTCCATATCCATGTCCATATCCATGTCCATATCCATGTCCATATCCATGTCCATATCCATGTCCATATCCATGTCCATATCCATGTACATATCCATGTCCATATCCATGTCCATATCCATGTCCATATCCATGTCCATATCCATGTCCATATCCATGTCCATATCCATGTCCATATCCATGTCCATATCCATGTCCATATCCATGTCCATATCCATGTCCATATCCATATCCATATCCATATCCATGTCCATATCCATGTCCATATCCATGTCCACATCCATGTTCATGTCCACATCCATGTCCATATCTATGTCCATTTTGTCACTTATGATATTTATATTGAAACTTCTACGTATATTTATATACTCATGGACAGATTACTGAAATATACTGTGATATATAATCTATAATATCTTAACGCTTAACAAAACACTTGAAATTTATAACACAGCAAAGCGAATGGCTGATACATTTTCCTCTCTACAGTCTTCACTGAAAGTAGCTCCCTTACCTTATTATTTCATGATGATGGATGATACACATTTTCAGCTCATCTTTTACAACATCCACATGTCCTTTCACATCAATTCGTCTCAGATTCTCCATCAGTATGTCGAGTTGACAACAAGATAGGTCGGTAAGAACGACGTACATGAGATCCATACTAGAATTGCTGAAAGCACTAATGATCATGATCAGTAACTGTAAAAAGAAGGTTGGATAGAAGAATTCCGTTTTCGTAACATCATAAGGCAGCCACATCACTATGGGTAGAACCTTGTGATATCTTTTTAGAAAAGGCATAATGGTGAAAATAATGAAATACATTATTATCAAGATCCTGTAGGGTACCGCCATTTTGTTTCTTCTGGTTGTATCTTTGACTACTATTTCTGATATGCTGTCAGGAATCTTCACTGATTTCAAATTTCCTATTAATTTTTCGATCCGGTAAAGTTTATTCCCATTGGTAAGGAAAATTATCATCTTGGTAAGAAATGAGATTTCAATCGTAACCAGAACGAAACTTTCCAGCAGCTTCTTGTACTCTCCGGTGAAGATCAACATAGAAATTGACATGATCAACAAGGCGACCAATCCTAAACAGATGAAGGTACGCAGGGATTTTTTTGACAGTATACCGGTCCATCCCGGGTACAATCCAAAAATATTCAGAACGAGTTTTTCGTTTTCAAATGCTTCTCCAAAATCCACCAACTGCTTAAAACCAAAATAAAGTGTTATAAAAAGTTTATTTTACTGAGACATATTATTATTATTCAGATCAGATTTGAGCTGTCAGTTTCTGCAACAAAAAACAAAACTTTTTTTATGGATTGACTCTTCATACACAGTGCATTCGGAATGATCCACCCTGAATAACTTGCAGAATAACTATTTAAAAAAAAATAAGATCAACACTTACATACAGAGGGCACATTTTGACAAATTTACATTTGACCTAACTTCATTTATCGAAGCCACAAAGCATGTCACTAATGAAACCACCTATAACACCTACAAGCGAACTGTAAGGCCAGCAAACAATAACATTTTCTTGTAGGAAATTTTCTTAGCTTTTTTTCTATATCCGTATGTATTTAACAAATGTGTCTCGTTATGGTCGCAAAGTGCGAAAAATGGTAATAGGTGCGCTACGATCCGACATCCTAGCACACAAAACCACCTATAACACCTACAAGCGAACTGTAAGGCCAGCAAACAATAACATTTTCTTGTAGGAAATTTTCTTAGCTTTTTTTCTATATCCATTGTATTTAATGAATGTGTCTCGTTATGGTCGCAAAATGCGAAAAATGTAAAAGTTGCGCTAGATCCGGCATCCTAGCATATAAAACGGCAAAAAAAATACTTCCGAACGTTCTAGAATTTCTTAAATATTTTTCCCGTATTGTACCATGAGACCACGTCGTCATGGGCAACCACTTATACAAACAACAATGAAATATCTGGTTATCTACTATGACATAAATGTCAGGCTGACAGACTTCATGTTTATCATTCATTCATTCATCGAATAATTTTTGATTATGAAACTTTTTTGGCTTCTCTGTTCGTGAAATTATCCCAATAAATACAACTTGCTGACAATACTATCGAAAATTCTGCCTAAAATCCTGAATTCGATCAAATTGCTTTGTATCAGTGGTTTATTACATCGTATTCTTTCAGACAATGGAAGTTCAGAAAAAAATTCAGTCAAAGTGAGACATTGTCAACCACTTTCAACCAAACGTCAAAATCAAACACAATCAAATCGAAAAAAAATAGCCAACTGATCCAACTGATAGAATACTTATTTGATTCATCGACAGCTCTTCTACTACAGCATCTATATGAAATGTCATCAAACACTAAACGCTTCAACTGTCCTAAACAGTATTCAACTCAAAGTCATACTGGTAATTATATAGCCCCAAAAGTGTACAATACCGTTCCTCAGCAATGGCATGTATTCTCGCAAGCTTAAAGATTGGGTGGCTGCTGCCAGTGGAGGTCCACTGGTATTGTTAAAAAGTGTAGGTTGGTGCTTATAGCAATTTGAGAACGTATAGTTTTTATTTATAATCATGCCTCAGAATAAATGTTTTAGAGTAGATTTAGAAAATGAACAAAATACCTAACCTATAACTATTGATGAGAGTTTATTCGCTTTAATCAAAGCCATTATTAAATAAAAGAGCTATGCCAACTAGTAATCAGTAAAGTGGAGCACCTTTATCACTTTGATTGAAGAGAGCAGAAGAAATATAAAAAATACGGACAAGGTAACCTAGAATCTGATGTTTTAACTAACCTTCGAATCAACGGCTCTTTGTGGCCAATTGTTTTTGCTCCTTCTTTTCCGATTCTAGTATGAAGCTTCTCACACTCAGATGACCGAATTATACCATATTAACGAATAAATTTAAGAGATATGCTATTATTTATTTGATACCAGGACCTCCACTTACAATAGCGCCTCTGGCGGGAACAAAATCGTCCATGCCTGCCATTGCAAAATATCAATGAAGTGACATTGTATAAGAAAAGGTTATTTAAACATTTTTTTTTATATATATAACCTTTCATCTTCATCATTATTAATTATTTATGTGATCTCATAAGAGGACTACTGACCATTTTTAAGACCTTCTTCCAGCACAACCAGCAGAAAAACTGAGTATCAATCAGAAACGTTCGACATATAAAATGTATGAAAGAAATATCAAGGTCAGGGCACATATTAGGCTCTGAATTTTTCATTATAAAGGAACTTAGAAAAATCCGTTCCCACTGCAAATTGTCGAATATAATGATGGTAGCATTCAGTAATAGCTTTATTATTTCAATTTATCGAAAGGAAAATTATTATTTCACGGTTGGTATGCAGAGTATAGGGTGTGTCCAAAATGAGTACGTGCTGAAAATGTTTTTTTTTTGTTTTGGTTCCCGAAGAAAATTCTTTAGTGTTCAGAGAACATTGTGAGAGCAGATGGATTACTACTGATGCAAATCAGTACTTCTTATTTTACAATTTTCGAATTTGCAATTTCAATTTTGATATCCCGTAGACGAAAAATAGCTATTCACATACCAAGGCTGGAAAATAAATAATTATAAATAATGTATATAGTGTTTTCTACTACCTATAAGGTCGTCATTTTTATAACGTCCCAAAAATTATAATGCGTGCGTACTTGTACTGCGATATCTAAAAAAAAATATCTTTCAACAAGGAAAATTAATAAATTGCATTCTTATTCATTATGAATGAACATAAAAATTCATATCCTTTTGCATATTGCTGAAATAACCTATAATGATAGTGGTGGTGCTTCAGTAATAGCTCTGTCATATTCATTTATTGGATTCCAGTTTACGATATACTGTGTGTACGAAATTAAAACTTGAGAAGAGTGCAATATAATGTTTGGAAACGGTCGAGTGAAACATCGGTCGGCCACGGCTCTATTATGACAACAGTTGCATTGGATGTATGTAGTGGCCTCCAATCTCTCTGAATTTAACCCCCATTGGATGTAAGTAGTGGCTTACAAGCACTCTACGTTTAACCCTCCTTTGGTGTATGTAGTGGCCTCCAAGCTCTCTAAGTTTAACCCCCATTGGATGTATGTAGTGGCCTCCAATCTCTCTAAATTTAACCCCCATTGGATGTAAGTAGTGGCTTACAAGCTCTCTACGTTTAACCCTACTTTGATGTATGTAGTGGCCTCCAAGCTCTCTAAGTTTAACTCCCATTAGATGTTTGTAGTGGCCTCCAATCTCTCTAAATTCAACCCCCATTGGATGTAAGTAGTGGCCTCCAAGCTCTCTAAGTTTAACCCCCATTGGATGTATGTAGTAGATGTATTCAACGAGCGGTAATGTAGGTCGTAATGGTTATGACCATTACCGCAAGTTGAATACTATATACAAGTACAGAGAAAGAAATTAAATGCGTGATCATGAAAAGAGCTGGTACCGCGAAAATTGTGGAAGCTATGTTTGACCATCCCTTAAAAATCATTTTTATAAACTTCTTTGTGAGCGTATTTCATAAGAAATTACTAGGAATAATTTTTGTGGAAAATTGAAGTTCTTCACCCTGTTGTTTTTCCGATAAATAATATACTTTACAAGATTAGAGCAAAAATCGATTTATATATTTTCAAATAAAGAAAAAAATGTTCCACCCCTGGAATTTTGGTAAACAATTTTTTTTTTTTTCGTTTTTATCATGGTTCCAACTATTACAAATTCGATGGTGCTACAATCGATTCTTGTCTCAAAACCCAATCGTACTGGATTAAATTGAATTAAAAGTCTGAATACATTTCTTCCCAGTTTATTCCACCGGTGATATGATACCACACAATATTTGGTAAACAAATATTAGATACATCACTGGTAAGTTAAGACAAATTTTAAGTAATTTAACATCCTTGGTGCAGAGTGGAGTGCAAGTAAGAACGTAGTTTCTAAAAAGCCTAGATCGGTGCTCATATATTCGGATTCTTCTTTTATCATGCGTAGTATACTCCGGTATTATATTTTATTTCGATGTGTTATATTCCACAAACTCATCAGTATGGTATATGACATCTTCGCTATCTGAAATCATAAATAGTTATAAATGCAACAAGTGCAATAAACAATTTTTGTCGAAAACTCATCAGAATTGTTTTTGACGGGAAAAAAACATCTAAAAACTGAGTTAGAGCTGACCAACTCAAGAACGGTTAAAGATAGACAAATTCTGCGAACGCCAATCGATTCAGAATGGCCGAATTGGTATTTACTGGGAATTTCAACGGAAAAAATCGACGGACAAAAAAGTGGAATATATCATCAAACATAATTTTTTGAACATTTTTATTTTTCATTTTTCGAAATTCAAATTTTTGTCTTCGAACGTATTTTGCCGTGCTGATTCCGAATCTTTGAACGAAAATGTCGAAAACTCATTAGAAATATTTTTGGCGGCAAAAAACTATCTAAAAACTGATTTAGAGCTGACCAACTCGAGAACGGTTGGAGATAGAAAAATTCTGCTAACGCCAATCGATTCAGAATGGTTGAATTGGTATATATTGTGAATTTTGAATCAATCAAAAAAATTAAAAATTACTCGAAAAAAGTTGCAAGGGGTTCACCCCTAAATATCATGAAATATACTAAGTCTTCACATCGACTTGAAATTTGCACTGTAAACGTAAAATTTTATGCTCGTTCCGAAAATGTATGATATTTATGTGCCCAGATATAAGATTTAGCCCGAAAAGGATGTTTAAGGGAGGAAATTCAATTTTCTGAGATTTTTTATTTTTCATTTTTAGAATTTCAAATTTATGTTTTCGAACGTATTCTGACGTGCTGATTCCGAATCTATGAACGAAAATGTCGAAAACTCATCAGAAATATTTTTGGCGGGAGAAAAAGCATCTGAAAACTGAGTTAGAGCTGACCAACTCAAAACGGTTGGAGATAGACAAATTCTGCGAACGCCAATCGATTCAGAATGGTCGAATTAGTATATATTTTGAATTTCGAGTCAATCTAAAGAAATTAAAAATTACTAAAAATCAGGAAAAATACTAAGTCGTCACATCGACTTGAATTTTGCACTGTATACGTAAAATTTTATGCTCGTTCCGAAAATGAATGATATTTATGTGCTCAGATATAAGATTTAGCCAGAAAAGGTTGTTTAAGGTAGAAAATCTAATTTTCTGAGATTTTTTTATTTTTCATTTTTCGAAAATGAAAATTTTTCTCCTCGAACGTATTTTGATGTGTTGATTTCGAATTTTTCAACGAAAATGTCGAAAATTCATCAGAAATATTTTTGGCGGGAAAGGTGACCAACTCAAGAATGGTTAGAGATAGACAAATTTTGCAAACGCAAATCGATTCAGAATGGCCGAATTAGTATTTACTAGGATTTTGAACGAATATGTCATATATGATACATAATTTTTTGAACTTTTTTAATTTTAATTTTTCGAAATTCATATTTTTTTATCACTTCTTCATAATTTCTATCGGCACTGCTGATAAAAAATACACAGCAGTTGAAGATGAAAAAGACTTTATTATTTCTGTATGTGCATTTGTGCATATAATAATCCATCATAGATTTACGTTACGAAATGCCATTAGAAATTGGAAATTAGACAAGGAATATGTATCTGTAATGTATTTTTTCTACATTCATACAAAAAGCAAAACATTATTGAACTATATTTAGTGGAAAAAGAAGTTTTTTATTGCACTAGTGCAATAAAGTTTTTATTGCACTCATCTGTCATTCTACTTCATCGTGCTGTCATCATGACAAACATAAACATTCAAACCCATTACATATTTAGCAGATATTCTGTGAGATTGGCAATACGTTTTAAACAGTTACATATTTTATATTATTTAGTATTAATGTTAGCAGCCAGAGTTAAACAAACAAAGTTTCCCGATAAAAACTCCATAATCAAAACTGATCTGCTTTGCTCTAAACTGCCTACATGCATAGAGCAAACTGTCTGTACTATGACCACATCTCGTGATAACGCTCACGGCTATGATTTTTATTTTCATTAAGCAAAACGTCAGTCAAAAATTAATTCTGACAATTACAGAATTGAAAGTTTTAAAATAAGTATTATTAATGGAAATACACATGATAGTGATCTGTTTCAATGCAAATCGATAGTAATAATTAATTATTTAAGTTGCGCTTTTCATTTTCCTACACCTACTGCTGCACCTTAATAAATCATTTTTTGCTTTTTGCATGAACGTAGAAAAAATGTTGTATGCAACTCGTGCAAAAATTGTTTATTATGTTGTCCAACTCGGCCTAACGGCCACGTCGGACAATTTCACGTCGAGTGCAATAAACACCTACTTTTTGCACTTGTTGCATAAATAACTATTAAGAAAAATTTTTGACAGGGTAGTGAATGATTATTATGATTGTTACTTACTTTTGTGATCACAGAGTTGTCCAACGACTCATCCAATAATGACCATTTGAATTGAATATTACTACCAATCAAAAACAACAACAACGTTTTTCTATTTATTTTATTCCAGTTGTACCATGGGCATTGATATCCAATCTCAGAGATTTTATCCCACTGAAAAATTATTGATTGTAGTTTGAAGGAAATCAGCATCAAAAAAAGTGGGAGTTCTTTACTGGTCAAAGGCAATATTTTGGTAGCCGAGGGTAACTTGTATTTCGAGACAATTCCGTTTGATCATATGAAGTATGATAATGATAGAATAATAACTCCCTTGACCCAAAGCTCTTGGGAGTTATGGGTGTTATGAAAGACATAATAGTCGATCATTTGTCATGGGTCTTGTGATATTACCATTGTTTAAATAATTTAAACAATGATATTACCTACGAAAATCCAATATTTGTTGACACGAATTATATTCGACGTTGTCATAACTTTCAGATTGCCAATTAGAATAATACCTAAAAGAAGGATCATGTAACATTATTTCCTGTTATGAGTATTCAACAGTATCAACACATACCTCTTCTGAAATTTGCAGGGTATTGCGAATAGTCACGCAAGCTGCTATAAAACTAACTCCTGCAATTATGAGAAATCTTAAGTCGCTTCTTGGATGGACATGCTGAAATGTATTTCGTATAATAATATAATAATAATAATAATAATAATAATAATAATAATAATAATAATAATAATAATTTTTTTGATTGATGATCTATTTATTTTGTGGAAATTCATGATGAACTAAGAAAAAGAAGAAAAAATATAACCTTTGTCCAGTTTCCCCTATTGGACCCCTATTGGATAAATTAGATTGACTCATCAGGTAGATTCCAGGTATTTTACAACTTGCTTTGAAACATCAGTTAGGTAATCAAACCCAACCTTTCTTTAATTACTTTCTTATGTATATATATATTCACGAACTTGATGTAATCTGTAGTTACTTGAAAATGGTGTAACAGCCGAAACCGGTCGTAATAGAGTAGTGAAGTGTTAGTGAAAACTGGACAAAAGTTATATTTTTTCTTTCTTTTCTTACTTAATAATAATAATAATATTTATTGCATAAAATGTTACATATTGTATTACACTAAGGTAGTGGCAATAAATAAAAGAAGAATTCCTCTAAGCACTAAGTACTTGTTGAGGATTGGAAGAATTTGAAATAAACAAATCAAAATTGTACACTGATAGCTTGGTGTTTTTTTAAGTTATTCTCTTCTATACTAATTTCTCAAGTGATTCCTAACAGTTATTCTAAAAGAATTATATTCTTGATGGTGAGTCGACTGATCAGAAACACTGTAGAATTATTGATAGAAGTTTCAAAAAATAGAAAGGATAAAGAATTGGAAGATCGTTATAAACTTAAATTATAGATTAAAGAAAGCTTATTAAGACAATTCAAAAAATATATATATATAAGTATATAACATAACGAAAACGTAGGTGAACGACACTTTGATGATATAATAATATAATATAATTAAAGTATCGAATGATCGGAGAATTTTTCTAATTACAAATAATGATTTTTTTTTGTCAATTGCCTGGTGTATCACGGTTCTTGGTGTGCTATGTAGCCAGACTTTAATATTCCCTTTGAATCTATTGAAATGCATATATCTGAATTCCGAAGGTAACAAGTCATACAATCTTTGAGCTATATATGTGTGATTTCTTTCACCTATTGTTTTGGTAACTCTTTTTTTTTCTGTGGTGAGATTTTTATTTCTCGTATTATACGAATAAATGTATACAACCGTTTGTGAATAATCTCATCAAAACACATTCAATTTCACATTTCGTGTAAACTTAAATAAATGAAAGTGGTGAATATACAGGGTGATGTAAATACTCTATCTGATTCTACCAAAAATAGCCTATTGTATTGTATTAATGAGGATATTGCGACCGATTAGATCTATTAAGTGAGGAGGTCCATTCAAAAACCCGCCTCATCTATGTTAGGTGATTTTGAACAAAATGACAAAAATATCCTCAGATGATAAAAGCCATCACATGATACAACCGTTGGATAAGGCGACTTTTGGAACGATAGTAAGTTTTAAAATGAATTTTTATATAGAATAAGGGGAGTTTCAGAACATAATGACATTTTCGGGATATAGATAGAAATATACAGTGCTAGTCCTAAAGTCCATCCCCCCCCTACTAATTTTGAAGCATCTGGTATATCGCAACGAAATTTGGAAGGCTCAAATAGGAGATAAAAACCTACTTTTTCATGAGAAAATTCCAGCTGAAAGTTTCAAAATGGCAACTGAGCGCTATCTTCAATAATTTTTTTAAATAGAACACCCGGTATATCATTGCATGATTGGTTAGGTTAGGTTAGGTTAGAGAGAGAGTGTGAGAGAGAATTTACTGACCCGCCAGTAAAAGTTTCTCTCTCCCACTCATTCGGCTTATGGAGAAAGTAATAGGTGATATCTCCATAGTCTTTGGAGATAATAGCATCAAACTTGGTGTTGTTGGATTCCTTATGATCGTCCCTATCCGATCATGCAATGATATACCGGTTGTTCTATTTAAAAAAATGATTTAAGATGGCACTGAGCTGCCATTTTGAAACTTTTAGCTGGAATTTTCTCATGAAAAAGTAGATTTTTATCTCTTATTTGAGCCTTCCAAATTTCGTTGCGGTGGTTCAAAAATTAGTAGAGGGGGAACGGACTTTAGACTAGCACTATATAAACACCACTAGCTCATTTTGATTTGAAAAGTGGATAAGGCAAGTTTTGAAATGGACCTCACTCATAGTTAGGTTAGGCTTCCGAGTTCAGGAATGGAAGTACTTCCATCAAAGATACCAAATCCAAAATATTTTTGATTTTTAGAACGGCCCAGCCGAGAAAAAAGGGAAAAAAATTTGATAAATTTTAGCCGTCTTCTATATTTTTTCCGTTGACATATGTTATTTAGAAAGTGATCAGTTATCATCTGACAAACCGGAAGGAAATTTGGTTGGGGCCGGAGCTGGAAAAAAATGTTTGCTTACCAGAAGTATGGAATAACACGAAAACGAATTAAGAATCACAACGTTCGTAATGAAAGGAATAAACATCAACTTCACGGAGTCTTCGAATGGTTTGCATAATCTGGAAATCACAAGTCATGTTATCAACAATACAAGTATAACGCTGAATGTTCAAAAACATAGTTTAACAGTTGCTAATTACTGTGGGGACAAAATAATTCCAAATATTACGTAGATTTCAAGAATTCATTAAATAGTTTGATCAAACTTCCTTGAACAGACAAAGATTGCAGAGAAAACAATTGCAATTTAAAATACAAAATTTCAGTGGGATACATTGTTCAAGTATCAGTTAAATACAATTTAATTCCCGTCGTAGTATTAGCCAGGTGAGCAGTTTTCAGACAAGTGTTTACCATAATAGCCTACAGCATTGTTTTTGTTTTCTAAAAAGTTCAATAAAACATATCGTTCATTGTATGTCGACAAATTGATTTTTTCGTACTTGTATGACTTTCCGTGTTCTACTCTGCCCCTCACGAGAATTTGTCAAACGTGCTTGGAAAAATCCTTAGTTCCAGGATCCTAATGAAATACATTGATTCCTAAAATCTTACTTTTCCATTTTTCCATGCATATTTACCTTTTCATCACATTTTGGCGCTCAATGACAATCGTTAATCTGTTATGAACAAAATTTTGATATTCGTCATCAGCATAATCTCCAATGAAATCGACCAAATTTTTCTTTGTGTAGTCACCCAACAAAACTATCTGGTGTTGCAAATCTTTCGCAGTTTTCAAATGAGTCCAAAAAACCATTGCTATGTGAGACGACAAGAAGAGAGTATGTACCGCAAAAATTATGGAAGCTACGTTTGACCATCCCTTAAAAATGATTTCGGCAAACTTCTTCGCGAGGATTATTTCTTCTTCATTTCCAACGATGGGAAAAACGAATAGTCCAATTGACAAAAGAACCATCGTTGATAACAGTGTGCCTATCTTCCCACAAATTTTTCTTTCACCCAATATTTTTTGACGAACTTCAATCCTTGCGGAGTCTAGAGACCAAGAATGAAGGTCCAGAGAGGCTAATATTTCTTGATATTTTTTGCGTACTATAATTCCATACATAAGAACATTAAAGACGATCTGAAAAAAAGAAGACGTATAAATGTAATCACGTCACATTTTGAATCAATAGACATTGATTCAAAATGTGATTCAATCATGGCAAAATGAATAATCACAACCGTATAGCGTACTACCTTCATACGGGCCTATTAACGATTTTTGTTAAAAATGTATCTTCTGCGTAAAATTTAATTTTTATAATTATCAGGTATTGCTACTTTTCAGCCAAATGGCAACATGGCACGTCAGGTCATGAGCATTTCATTACGAATAATTTGATACCGCTCACTATTATGTCTTAAACAAACTGTCGTCGCCAAACTTAATTATATTACGTAAGATCTTCCTTTTTGAGATTGAAATAAAATTTGAATTCATCAGGTAACCTGTGACCAACACAACTGATATAACAAAACCATCAATCCAAAAACCAATAACGTATCTCCTCTATGAATAATATCATGCACAATGTGATCACGTCAATCGATTAAAAATGTGATTTAATCATGACAAGATATATAATCACGACCTTATATAACGGGCCTATTATTTACGTTAAATCAATGTTTCTATTTGAGGTATGAACTCCGGCAATACTATTTTCCAGTCTCGCAATACTGACTCGCATATCAATCCGACTATAATTGTTAACAAAGATGTACCTCTCATGTTTTGTATTATGAGGAACAAGCAATATCAATTACAAACGACTCATGTTGGAATTGAAAGATTTTAACAATTTTGACAGATTTTGAAATAGCAGCTATGAATGAACCACAAAACATTTCTCAAGGAATACATGTATATGTATATGTCCTTTAAAATGTCCGCTTCCACATTATTTTCCTGGGGGCTGGCTTTGAATCTTTTGTTTTCTTTCAATTCTCAACTTTATTCATAGCTCATCGAGTTAGAAGACAAAAAAACTGAATATATATCATTCACTCAATTTTGCGATAATTCTCACCGTTTGTTGTCCCATAACAGATGGGATGTACTGCATGAAACACTGTTTACTTGAGGAAATATAGACAATGCTGATAATATTGATAATCTGGAGAATCAAAAGGTTGCTCCACATCATTATTTTCCATAACTTGTATTCGAAATAAACTTCTGGATTCCATTGTTCGCAATAATGAACAATTGTTCGGAGGATATTCGTCACCTGCAACTAAGTCAATTTGTTAATTGAATAAATAAAAAACTTATGGAAATAAACATTTCTATTGCACTTGTGAACTTGAAACAGATCTTCATCAAGACTGCACATCAACTAGAAGAACCAGTCCAAGTTGTTATAGAACCGGACAAATGATTTCGGTAATAATTATCTATAGTTAGTCCAAATTGAGCATAAGAATCACTTTTCATTTCGAAGGGGACAGTAAAGGTTGTGCAAAATAAAATAAAATAACGATTCATCATTAAGAAATAATTATAGATGAAGAAGAAATCATAAATGTGCGCAATAACCTGTCAAAACTACTTCGATTTTGACGAATTTTTTAAAAGATTATTAACCTAAAATACTTCATTCTTTATAGTTCAAAAATTGACGCTTATGTGCTTCCTTAGAGACTCTCCTCTGTGACCTTTGTAGATCTATTTTATGTGCCCTCGTGTTATATTAGAGTTCTAAAGGCCAGACCTCATGTCCTCCTCCTCCATATATTGGAAGAGTCGTGGTTTTTCCATCCCAATCATCTTTTAATGAAATGGTAAAATCGACAATATCGAAGTAACCTCTCCAAATATTTGCTGTATAATAATACAATGAGCATTTGCAACTGGGCCTTCTTGGAAGAACGTTGCACAAATATCTGTCAGATGTAATTCATTGTCCGTCGTGGTATAAGCCAAGGAAGTAGTTGTAGTTAGTGGAAATATTTGAAGAGAAGGGTACTACGACATTGTCGATTTTACTTCTTCATTTATTTGAAACTCTCCAGACAGACCTTCCCAGTGGCACAGTGTGTGTGCTGAGGTTTCCATCTTCTTGGCAGAGCCTGTATATTGTCGTGTCTGCCAATCCGATGTTGTTCATAAGTCTACAGTGCGCTGTTAGGGGCCCAACCTGTATCCTGGTTTACAAGGTTTTTCGTGAATTTTGGCGATGGTTCTTTAATGAATTCTTTGGCCTATCTCATTCTCAGGACCTTGTTCCACCATTCTCGAGATTGTTTTCTCCCCCAAGTATTGTTATTTTTTTTGGGAGACCATTCTCGAACTAGTGAATCTGCCTCTTAGTTGCCCTTGTAACCTGTGTGGCATGGTACCCAGGCTAACGGCAGTCTTTTTCGACTGCCCAACTCTTGTAGGGTTTCCAAGCAAACCCATACGAGTTTGGAATCAATCTGCATGGAGCTGATTGCTTTAATAGCCGCCTGGCTGTCAGAGTATATGACGATTGTCCTTTTCTTAAACTCTTGCCTCAGTAACTCTCCTGCACAGTGATGAATTGCTGCAACTTCTGCCTGGAATATCGTCACGTGTTTACCTAAGCACAGTGAGACTCTCGTAGCACAGTGAGACTCTCGTAGCACAGTGAGACTCCCGTAGCACAGATAGACTCTCGTAGCAAAGTGAGACTCTCGTAGCACAGTGAGACTCTCGTAGCACAGCGAGACTCTCGTCTTTGGCTTGGCTATATAAATTATTCCTGCTCATACACACCTTCCTTGGCCAGCCAGCCGTCTGTATAGCAGGCCATTCCTGAATTAAATGCCTTTCTGCCTGTTATAACTGTTTTCAAATATTTCCCGAAACCATACTAGGGAAGCTTCTTATTCGATAGCATTCCCATTATGGACTCGGTTCCCACATATTTGTTTAGCTCGTTGTACATCTTACTGTGCAGTCTGTTTATGGGCGCTGCTTGCCCTCTCGCCCTATGATATGTTTTGATTGAAACGAAATGTAAAAACAGAAAACTACACGAGCCACTATTGGTGAGGACAATTTTTCAATTCGACCGGAGTTGATCCAGAACGTCTTGATACATTAACAAATGAATAACTCTTGAAAATATCACCTTCAGATTTTTTTTTCACTCACCATAACCGGAACGATGTAGTATCATTAACGGGACAATCTTGATTGAATTCGCTTCTCGTTTGAGCTACAGTTTAACGATTATAAAGTAAATAAAAATTATTTTTTTATTAGATCGTTTGAAATGAAATTCTCGTGAATATAAGGTTAATATTTAGTAATGTATAATGTAATTATCGTAGTTTCATTCCATTACCCATTTCATCATTGATTGTCTGTTAATTATTCATTATGTAGTAGGTTTTAATTTGAAGTAGGAAAAAAAGTATTACCGGGACACCACAAGGTGAGGTACGCCTCCCAATTTTTCTATAGTTTTTATGATACAGATTTCAAATTTGTTGTACTTGAATACGCATTGCTTCAATTTCGGAAACACCCTGTACAAAGTCGTCGGATAATACTCTTGAACTGCAGTCCTGTAAAAATGTCAGTACTGATTTTTCTAATCAACAGAATCAAGCGAGACAAAAAAAATTAACTTTTACCTTTTTCACGTAGAACTTCCAATAAAGTATATTTATTTGATGTCCTGGGATTTCATCTGTTGAGAGCATTATTTCTGGTCGAAAAACATCGCGAGCGTCTTTGCTAGAAATGTTCTCTGTTTAATTGGCGTAACGAGTTCAAAATACGTGAAAATGATTGCGAGAGGTGCAAAGGAAAATCATAATTAGATGTCGTAGAGTAAACCTACAAAGTGAGAGCTTGTAATGCAGAAAATTGCATCGGATTCTAGCATTTCAGTTGGTAATTGCTTTTTAACCTCCTGGGCACCTGTGAACTTTCGACACGTGGAAACATACGTTCTAGCCCGGTGACAGGGAGGATTTTCGTGAACTATGAAGTGCGACGGGATCACCCAAGTTTTTCTTATGCATATTGACCCGCTGAATCCGAATTTTGAAGGTGACAAGCCGGGTAAGCATCTGAAAAATTGTTGACGATTTTCTGAGGAAAATAATAATTATTATTATTATTATCATTGATAATCCGGCTATCCGTAATATACCCACATATTGCTTCAAACCACAGTACCACAATACCAACCTGTGAGTTATTTCGCAGTTCTTCGAATAATATTGAGAGTTGGCAACAATGCATTTCCATGACGATATTCCAGCAGAAAACTATAATTCATTTGGAATTATTATAGAAGATCGCTGCCACTATGTTTATGAAAAACATTTGTTACCAGCGCTGTCTTACAGTTCAGAAACGAGACAAATATGACTTTACCTGAACCTTAATAATACTCATTTTAATACTTTCAATTTTGTAATTATCAGAATTAATTTTTTACTGACAATTTAATTCATGTATAAAAAATCGCATATGCCGCAGTGCAATTGTCACTTTGACAGCGGCAAAAGTTAACTTTAACTTTTACAGCGGCACTAGTGGTTGTTTCACTTCATTCATTTGTTTATCAATTATCTCGGTCAAGATGGATAGAAACCCTGGTGGATTGACTGATTCGCTTTTGTTTCACGCAAAGTTGTTAATGCTGTAATAAGATGGGATTAGCTTTCCCGTTGTCAGTAGATGGCGCATTATCAAAAAAGAGCCGAGTTTACATTCCGAAGTACGGAGTCATATTTTTTTTGGAATATTTGAAATTTGACTGTTTATTACTATGTTTATAATTTTTGATTAACTGTGATTTACATTTCATCGGGATATTTATCGTTTTTTTCTGTTCTTTTACTACTTTTCGTTCAGTTAGCAATGATTAGTTATTTGTTTATTGTTGAGTTTTCTGTAATTCTTGTATTTGTAGTGCATAATGTTTTTTCAAGTTTGTACTTGGACATGGCTGCGTTTGTATGAAAGATCTAAGGTTAGTATCATTGTTTAAATATCCCGTACATATCACATAACTATCCAACTAGTTAATTTAAAATTACTGTTCTGATTTTTGATGAAATAAGCACGTTAAACATGTTATGTCGTATTTTTTAACAAAATTGAATAAATACGAAATGTAAACATGTCATGACAATGACAATTGTCCAACGTCATCATGACAATTATTCATTTATCAATCTGTAATGACTTTACCGCCATCTACGAATGATCGTGAAGCTAATCCGATCTAAATAAAATATGAAGAATCACGTAGGCCGTACCTTAACAGTTTTGGTAGGCCGATTTCACAGGTATAAATGAACGCACCAGGGTTTCTATCCATCTTGATCTCGGTTTTGGTTGACAAATAAATAGTTTGACATTGATATGTTTCTGAATTTCTTATTCATTAAATTGTCCTGCCGAATTACACTCGAGGTTTGTATTGATATCGGGTAAATTTGTGTTGTTCAAATTCTAAACTGTTTTTAATAGTTGACAGTTTTTCTCGTCGAATTGCTAGGAAACAGTTCATTAAACAACCCAAATTTACCCGATAAAATACAAACCACTTGTGCAATTATAAGTGAAGATTCTACAACCACAGTTGCATTATAAAAATCAAAATCATAGTAGCCGTGAGCGAGTATGTTATCACGAGGTGTGGTCATAGTACAGTCACAGTTTACAGCTAAAGAAAAAAGTAAAATAACGTTCTTAAAAAAAAGTTGCAATTACCAGGAGCTGAACCCGGGACATTCGGATTACAAGCCCAAGACGCTAGCCATTGCACCATCGCAGATTTTGAGATGGATATGATTGTACTGTCTTTACTTTCCATCATGCTTTCCATCATGCAAGTATAGGGGTGGTATTCTGTTCACCGAAGATATCTATTGTCGACAGAATAAGTGAAATCGCATCAACGTTGAATTTATAAGAGAGACAGAGACGAAACTATCGATAATAGAATTCTTTGGTGAACGGAATTCCACACTAAGTCTCTTTTAGAGAAAAGCAGTTGAGATGCGTTTTAAATTTACAAAGAAAGGTTCATTAAGTGGGTAGGAGGAAAAAATCATATGTATTACATGGGAGTAAAGTGCCTTTTCCTCCCTTGGATGTTTAGTAAACTACATATTGCGGGAGAAAAAGTGGCATTTTCCTCCCTAGTAATACATATAGCTATTGTTCGAATGGTTTGATTTGATTTTTTACCAGCCGCAGCCGTCCGCAAGCTTGAATGATGATTATTACGAAAATATTGCAATATTTGCACACCATTTCTATTCTCACTATGTGGATTGTTTCTGTTTCAAGCATATGCCTTGATACACAACCTGTTTCATTTAAAAAAGAATGTATATGGTTTACCTTTACCGTACTGCTGCTCACTGGAAGTTTATCAGGATGTCTGTTATGAAATTATCTGGCAGCTTCTCTTGCCGAAAGAGCATTGTCTCCGGCAAGATGCACAAGTTCAATTTTATCTCGCACACTTAGTTCTCCCATGGTAAATCTCCAATTCCTACAGCTTTACAAAATATTTTTCTCACTAATCCGGCATAATCTGATAGTACTGATTCAATATAGTTTTTGACAGCAGCAATAATAATCAACAATCGTCTTTTGTTTCCAGTGCCAACTGAAAAGAGCGCGATTTCGCATTTCCGCACGGTGTTCCACGGTCAACTCACCAAGATTTAAAAACCATTTAAGAGGTGTGCAGTTAAGATTCTATTATGATATACCTACAATGTGAATGTTGACTCGGCCACAGAATTATTCATATTGAATATTTTTTTATGAAATTTGGTATAGCTTCGTTTGAGAGGGTGCCCAATCCAATGCTGATTTTAAATTTTGACTGAAAAAATCGCTTATACGATTTCTTGAACTTCAACCTCTAAAAATATACGCAGCAGGCCTTGGTTTCTGTAGTAAGAAAATTATATTCTACCTCAAAGTAAAGTTTTTTGAGCTCTACACTAGTACTTCGGAGTAAATCGGAGAAAAAATGCCAATTTAAGGGAGTTGTCCCGCTTATAAGTGGGTCACACTGTATGTAGTGGGTTTGAACGTTTATGTTTGTCATGATGACAGCACGTTGAAGTGGAATGATCGATGAGTGCAATAAAAACTCTATTGCACTAGTGCAATACAGAACTTCTTTTTCCGCTAAATATATAGTTCATTAAAGTTTTGCTTTTTGCATGAATGTAGAAAAGTAAATACGGTGATCGCCAAAAAGAATGTACCGTATATGGGAAAAAAGTTTATCATTAGAGTATTGGAAAAAAGATTCTTTGGAAAAGTTTGTGCATGTTAGATAAACTAAAAATCGATTTTGAAAAATTACTACAAATAGGTAAAAAGTCGGGTAAAATGGCAAGATATCGAAAACAGTTATTTGAAAAAGTTGCTTAGAATTTAATTTTATACACATATACAAAGTTTGAGAACATAATGTGAGAATATTGAAAAGAGCATTTTTTAAAATTTTCTCCACAGCACCAAATTAAAAAAATTGAATTTTGCCAGAATCCGTGCTGTTACATTGGTTCGTATCTAACAGTTATATCAGAATTCCACGATTATTGCGATGATGGAAAAATCCAAACATATCGTGTTTTTCCGATTGTAATCAATTTTTGATGATAATCGTGCATGAACGTTTCACTCGTCAAATTAAAAAGGCTAGAGTTTTCAACATTACACGCAAAGTGAAACGCTCTGGCACGAATATCATCGAAACTTGATTATAATCTAGAAAACACCATGTTTCTGGAGTGTCATGTCATCACAATGGTGGTCGAATTCTGATATAACTGTTAGATACGAACCAATGTAACAGCCAGGGTTTTAACAAAATCCAATTTTTTTAAGTTAGTGGTCAGTGGAGCTTAGAAAATGAGAAAGTTTTGTCATTATCATTGAAATACAAATGTTTCAGTATGGTCAAGTTATTCATAGGATATTTTTATACAGCTAGGAAAATATCTAAAAAAGAAAATGCTATTTCAATTTTCATCTTTTCAAACTTTGTATATGTGTATAAAATTTAATTCTAAGCAACTTATTCAATTAACTTTGTTTGATATCTTGCCATTTTACCCCACTTTTTGCCTTTTCATAGTAATTTTTTTCAATTTGCCGCCATACCAGCGATCAGGTGACATGTGTCAAAATCGATTTTTAGGTTATCGGACATGCACAAACTTTTTCCCAAGAATCTTTTGTCTATTCTAATAATAAACTTTTTTCCCATATGGTACATACCTTTTGGCGGTCACTGTACAAATAACGGATAAAATATGTCTTCACCCCTTGCTGCGTCTTCAATTCCCTGTGAGCACCCGGGTGTAGACAAAACACCGGCGTGCACACAAATGCGGTAGGAAGCAATTCCGCACTTAATGAGATAAACTGGATTCAGCTTGCAAACTTGATCTATTTGAGTTGTGTAATTAATGGTCAACACCAACAGGCGAGGTGGCGGGAAAATCGATATCTAAACTCCACCAGTACAATTACATTTGCATAGGCAGAAATGAAGTAATCGAATGCTGTTTTTTGTGTTCGTCTTCTGCAATCTGAGATAAACGGGAAAATATTTCCCTGACCGTTTTCGTATGTAAAATGATGCTCGATAAACTTGGATTCATTTATTCTTATCAGAAGTCGGAAAAAGTGAAATAGGTAACTGCGCCTAATTACAGTGGTTAGCCTTCCATACATTCTTATTCAAATAACATTTGAATGAATAATATGAAAAACTTCTGATTTTAGTTCGAAAATATAAATAGGACATTCATAAAATTTGTTGTGGATTCTGACAAACTTTAGTTGCTATTTTCCATTAACGTAACAGTTCTGCGGACTCGGAAAATCTTACTTCCGAGAACTCAATAAAGCTGAAGAAGCAATGAGAGCAACATACTGGCTAAGACTTCCAGGGCTGAGGCAGGCCAAAAATCTCCTCGGCAACTTCAACCGAGCAAGATCGAAGACACTGATTAACCTCAGCAAAACTAGCCTAAAGACAATCACGGGATTTCTAACGGGACATTGCAGACTCAAAGAACACCTGAGGAAGCTAGGCTTAGAGGAGGACAGCACCTGCAGATTCTGTGGGGAACATCCAGAAACACCCACCACATATTGATGGAGTGTTACGCTGTACGTCGTAAAAGATTGAATATACTGGGATTATACCAGCTGATTGTGGAAGAAATACCGAAAGTAGACCCCCTCAAAATCCTAAAATTCCTGAAGGAATTGAGGCTTGAAGGGCTGCTGTAAATAAAAACACCTTGTGATAGCAGAAGAAGATGGGGCGCAATAGATCTAATCAGGTCGCAGCGCATCAGTCGCCATCGATACTTACCAATACCAATCTATCAGATCAATGTCCAGCGTGGCTTGTACCGAGGAAGTAGTTGTTTTCTGTTAAGTATTACAAATAAATCACATTTTTCATTTTTCAATTTTCATAGAGAATATTCCCCTTTCTCAGAATTCCTAAAGAAGACAGCCACCCTGGCTGACTTTGGGAAGGTTATTTAGACAAATGACAGTTGACTGAAGCGACTCTGACAGTTGACAGGTACTGTAGCGACTTCAACAATTGACGGGGTATCGCATGTTAAAATTAAATATATGGATCTTTTTTCTAACAACGATGACATTTTCTGTATATATTTTTCTCTTGATGATAAATTTGCGAAGCGTCTCTGTACAACGAACTATGATATGCGTAGACCAATCAAATGCCGCCATTTTTATTCTCTTACTAAACGATCTATTTTTCAAACATCATTATTATCATCACCACACATACTTTTGTATCCCCATACCCCCAATGATGCGATGATTCATTTTCCCACCCAACATTCCATGTTTTTTCCTTTTAAACGATGTATTTTGAAACACTCCGTTGTTAAATGATATGTTGGTACACCTGGTATAGCACATTGACAAACAACCGCCATGTTTTTTCTCTTAAATTATGTATTTTGAAACACCCTGTATACGTTCCTCATTGGAATCGCACGTTCAAACGTTACACCCTCGTTACCCTGCAAATTTTGCACATTTTCTCAAACATCATCATTATCACACTCCAAAAATTCGAATATTTTCATTCACAATCACTATTTTTTTCATATTATAATAACTTTATTTTCAGTGACAGTTGTGCAAAAAATACCTTTATTGTTTCTCAGCTCTCCACAAAAACTTCATTTGACAAACAGACTATAAAACTTAATAACTTATTCTCGCCTATCTATTTACAGTACCTAAGAAATATTCGTGCATTCACTGCTCAAAATGCAGCTCTCGAAGAACGTACAAGCACGAAAAAAATCAGTACTTTCAGTGTCTCGAATATTAGTCCCAACAAAACAAACCGTATTCTGACTCGCCCAGTATGAACAATCTTAGAAAAGTTTACGTAACAGCGAATGATATATACACTATTTTGGAGACTTTAGTCCTCTTCACTTCTCTTCATCGTTGAAAATGTCTTCCAGGATTTGTTTGGTGATGGTCCGATGAGGTCGAGTTGGATCTGTTTTCGGTCTTCCATACAGTCTGCTATTGATTACGTATAATCTGAAAAAAAAATTGAATCATGATTTTTTTATTCGAAAATCTAAATTTCCTATGCAATAGGGATGTTATCGGCAAACTATCCAACAGAAAACAACTACTGTGCCTCAGTTTGAAGCTTAGATTTGAATCAAACTGAATTGTTCGTCGTTTACCGGAGACCCACCTTTCAGGTAGCACACAATAATTAGAATTGGTCAACAGACAGAAATACTGTAAATCTGAAATAAATTCTACATCTATAGCATCCTTTTCAGCCATATAAGTTCTCTGAAGTCCATGTCATCTGTCCAGTCCTCCTACAGTAAGGGCAAGAATGAATACCACCAGTATTGCTTTATTTAGTAAAACAGTCGATTAAGTCGTTCAGAACGATCTGTTTATCATACTTTCGATTACAGACAATAGAAAAGACTAGAAAATTATACCAGAATTGAGAAAATGTGTGTGGCTTGAGGACTAATGTCCACGAGCAAAAAAAAACAAGATAATGGAGAGAGGGCCGTTGCACACAACATCGCATGTATACAGGTCGGGCAGACCAACAGACACCACCCTCTTCTTGGTCACAAAAATCATCCAAAATTCTCTTAAACAGAGACATGGAGGGGCATTCGATAACATCTTGCACGCAGCAATAGAAGAGGCAGGACCCATTCCCAAAGATGGCTAAACACAAGAATCACCGAAAGGAGACTACATATTCATCATGGCCATAGTCAATTTTGAAAGAACCCTCTGCGATCTCACTCAAAAAGGGATAGAAATAATTACCACAAGCAGTTGACTTTTTGGTGGGTAGAGAATCAACTCAATCAAAACCGCAGAGGTTCCTTCCACGAAAAGAAGGAAATCACAACATTTAAGGCCTCTACACCTCGATGGAGTAGATCTGGAATAAAAGCAGAAACTAAAGTATCCAAGACAGCCCCAGACTTGAAACTACTCTGGAACATACAGTTGGAAAAGCTCATCAACAAGGCAACTCGCTCACTGATGGTCTTCAGTTGTCGCAAGAAAATTGTGGGGTTGCAACAATGATGATGAGGCATGTGACCACCTAGGGAATAGTAGCATGGCACGGACTACACCATAGCTACAAAAAGAAAAACAGAGTAGGTCACCAACAACATAGGTCATTCCTGGAGCTCACACATAGTGACAAAAAGAGCTGCGTCCATCACATCAGATGGGTTGAAGCTGGACTAGAAGAGGAATCACATTTTCTCAACGAGTCTCTTCTTGTGGAAAACGCGCAACTCACCAACCTCGCAACAGATGAGATTCTCAAGCAATTTAGTTTTGAAAATACCTTCATTCAGAACTATGTAACAAGAAATAAAGGATTGCAGAAAAAAATCAGGCGCTGAAACTAAATACCAGATTATGTACATAGACAGGACTGCCTGGATTAAGGAAATATAAAGACGTACGGAAAAGTTTATGAAGATGACCTCATGCATGGCTTGTTTCAATGTTAACAGATATATGTTCGCCAATTTTCTTCACTGTGGATCTTTTTTTTAGAGTTACTCTACAATTGTAATTTTCAAACTGTACTCACTTTTCACTCAAGTCACACCTGACGTTGAACCACCAATCGCAAACGAACACCAGCTGGCTGAACTGCGTGCCATTCGGACAGAGGAACGTCGTTTGCCTTCCGTCGATGTCGCAGTAGTGCCAACTCTGACATCTTGTCTCCATGTCGGCGTAGAATCCTGGATACGGTTGATCGTCGCAGTAAAAGTTAGTGTACGGCACTGTGCCAAGGACGGGATAGTCGGAGCCTGGCCTACCTGAAAAAAGTATTGATCAAAAGTGCCCTACTATACGTACTAATATTACTTTGCAAGCGAGTGCACCTACTTATGACTACAAGGCATTGTTGCAGTCGTAGGTATGTTACTTTGCTACTGCTAGCAAATGCATCTACCTCCGACTATTATTAATAGTTTCAGATGTAGATTTACCAATGGTTGCAATATTTTTTGCTGTATTCAATTTTCCATCGACAGGATGTCCCAAAAAATGAGTTCATCAATCTCGACCACTTGTGTAGAATTCATAAAGCGCAAACATCCTTATTCCGCTAGCTCTTGTAAAATAATCTGGTAAGCCATTAGGTAGGAAGGTACGTACTCTTACACACATAACTAAACTAGATTATCACCACGCAGCGGCGCGTTATTCCCCCAATGAGTACTCCTAGACTGGCTAGACTATAAATTAGCCGGCAACAAAAGCATCACGAACAAGAACAATAACCTCCTTGACTTGACCAAGCGACCAACAGTCTGTATTACAGGAAGTGGGTGAACTTCCATGAGATTGTCCACTTATACTAAGAAGAAACCTTACAGCCACAGGCATATAACTCGCTAGTGATTATTCATTTATTAGGTTATAATTTTCTAATGAAAAAACTTACTGTCCCAGATTGACTGCCCATAGCGACAGCAGTATACTTTTCTGTGGCAGATATATCACTTTCAGCAAAATCGTTTTCGCTGCCATAGGATTTCAATGTGCCGGTTCTATTCGAAAATTTGTGATAGTATTTCTCATTATAGTAGCAAGAAATATCTTAGCAAAAACTTTAATAGGACGTTTTTCCTCAGTGCGATATTCACAGTAGTTTTCTTTTTCTTTTAGTCTTTTTACCATTATCATCATCAGATTTGGTGACACATGTGACGACAGGATATTCAGGAAATTCATAAAGCAACGAAAGAAATCGTTTTGGTTAACCTTTCATGATTTATGTTCGGAATGAACTGAAAGGCATTTCACAAGGATCCATTATAACCGGTCTATTATCATTCCAACTAGATATTCTCCAAGCCATAAAAATATAAAGACCAAGAAAGCAGCCTAATGGTTTCTAGTGATTTTCATCAGAAAAATCCTAATTGGATATACAATGTGCTACTATTCAATTATGCCAACGATGGACAACCATAAAGTCACAAAGATCATTAAGGTGTGTTCATGTCCGATGTCGAAAATCCTTGTTCTAGATTTGAACAGCCGGCACGTTCGCAAAAAAATTGCATGCTACATATATAAATTCCTTGAAGATATAAAAATTGTCGTTACTTCAACAAGTCAGGAAACACCGGAAATATTAAAATGAAAGAATTATTTTATTGCTTTCAATTATTGCATCCACAAGAAGATTATATGGATAGTGATGGCCGGGTACTGGACGAAAAATAAATTAGTGTTCGTCTACAATAAAAAGGCTATGAATATATTATTCACTTCTGCGGATATACAGAGTGGAATTTAAGCCCTTGCACTTAAAATAGGATTGTAGAATTCGTATCAGCAAAGATACCACTCTCTGGGATTTCATGAAAGTACTAACCATTGAAGATCATAGAGATATTTCAACTAAATGCTGCCTGTATTCATAATGTGATTGCTATAAGGAGATAACGTGATGAAACATTTCAAAAAAGTTGTATTGGGAGGAACAGTCCTCTTATTTCCCATTTTCTCTAATAATAATAAATGCTAATAGTCGTTTTCGAACACACTGTATATAATAAGACCAAAAAAACAGTCAGAAAAAAATCTATTCCAGATTTTTCTCAGTGATTCATCTTGAACATATTTTCGTTGATTGTTTTTTTTTCCTTAGGCATTGGTCTCAATCTCGCAGTTTACCAAATGGATGGAAAATGACCCATAAGTGAGTTCTGGTTTGCTATAGGTTGAAGATGACGTAAGAAAGATGAATCTATCTATTCCTTATACGGATAAAAAAAACTTTTTCCTCTTTTTGTTGTTATTGAAGCTAGTAGCCAATCAATTTCAGATCGGATGCCATTTTTTTATACTGAACAATATTTTTAGCAAAATAAAACACAATATACAAGGAACTTCATACATTGAGAAAATCATTATTCCTGATTTCTATGAATTAATGCGACTCTTTCGAATGTTTTTTCTTCCTCTTTCAAAAGAGATACAAGGTGTTTCTGAATTCAATGCGAATAATTTAAGGGCATAACATAAATGGTAATGATACGCCACTGTTTTTTTTCAAAAGAATATTATATTTATGAATGTCCCCAATCAACTCGTAAAAATGGTTCCCTGACTTTTTTCGTACGGCGAACAGTTTTCGATTTAAAAAACAAAATTGTTTAGTTTGGTTTGTTTGTCCCCTTATGACATTTTGTTCCGCAACTGTCATATTGCGTCATTGACAGTGCTCTATTTTCTCACCTGGTATGGACTTCCCCAGCTCCAAATACTCAACTACAGAAGGACTCAAGAATCCTGGAGGAACGTTACTCGGGTCCAGATCGTTGTTTCTTTCGTCGAAATTGGACTCGACATCATTTTCAGGTTCTGGTGGAGGCGCTCTGGGCCTTTTCACCCTCGATTTCTGTTCAAATCCATCTGCAAATATTAAACACAATCAACAACTTCGAAATCAGATTAATATTAATACAGAAGACAAAAGTTTCTTAAAACTTGGAACATTCTAAAAAAATCCTTGAATACTACTGAGATTTTATATTGTACTCGAAAAGAGAATAGACCTTACAAAAAATTTATTGTTGAAACTTAAGGAAAATAAATATTTGGACTTGGACAAAAAATGGTGGAGACTATGTCAAGATTCCTCAAACTTGAACTTTTATAACAAAACGCCGACTAAAATAAAACAATTCAACGACTTTTAATTTGAAAGGAAAAGATCCAGATTCAAGGTACTGGAGAACTGCTTTTATTTCATTCCACATAACATATTTTATAGGTATGACCGTAATTTCAAAATTCATTTATGTCGGTCGTACCTTGATATTGTTTCTCTTTCACCCAACTAGTTTATCATGTCCTGCTACAAACTATATTTACGTGTTTGTATTTGTTAGTTCTTATACAAAGACGAAATTTTGAGGCAAATATTTGTTAGAAAACAACGTCCTCTTCCTACGAACATTGAATTATATCTGACATCCATTTGTGAGATAGTGTGGAGAGAAGAAGATTTCAATGTTCTCCTAGAGAAACATTGCACAAGTGGATGTCAGATGTAATCCAGTGTTCGTAGAAGGGGGTAGTAGTTTCCTGACAAACATTTTCCCCAAAATTTCGTTTCAATTTTTTGAAACTCTCTGTCACACTTTTCGAACTTTGTTCGATTCATATCACTATTCTGTTAAAAATAACGGAAGTTACGAGGGCATTTCCATAAAAAGTTAGATACACCGCATGTAGGGCATCTTCTTGAATCTAGATAGTGAAAAACGTAATTACCCACTATTCAGGTTTATTGTCATATAGTGGTAATGATGATCCACAGAGAAAGTAATTTCAGACAAAGCTTTGCGAATATAATCATTAATACAATCGAAAAGAAAGTTTGAATTTACATGAACACAATATAATGGAGGTTGACATAAATCGTGTATGTGGTTTTTTTCATGAGAGTGAACAGCAACAGCTTTCTTCCTAAAATATGAGCAATAAACCAAATAACGATTTTTACGATAAAGTTAGTGAAATTGTAGAATTCATAACCTCGATTCTTCATGTTTGACGACGATGTTTTAGCACACCCCATTATGAGGTAATTGATGTTTGAATTGTTAGTATTTGTCGAAGGTTGCAATAATTGTTTGAGTTCGAAACACAAACTTCCGATACGCATTATTTACACACTATTGCTTATGTTCCTACAACAAAATGTCTTTTAATCATGGATATCCTCTGTCGCTGAATCCTACATGGAAAATTTCACACCTCACTTTTTCAGCCAATCAAAAAATTGGTTTTTATTTAGTTGCCATGGCAACCCAAAAAATTTCCGGAAATTTTTATCCTCCTGGGTACACTGGGCGAAATTAATAAGTGGAAATTTTTCTGTCAAATATTTGACATGTGATGACATTTTGCTTTTATGTACAAATGGAATGTTATTTTTCATATGAAAGGAGATAATATTTCATAATTATATATTCACTAAATATTTCGAATGTGTCTGAAAATATTTTGAGAACTTGCATTTCAACGATGAATCGGTAAAAAATGTATATCAATCAAATCTATCTATGCTTGACTTGATGAACTTAATATTTGAAACAATTTTATTCAACTTATTTTTTCGTGAATATTCGGCTGAAATTCCACAGCACTTCCCAATAGATAATCCGCATGGACCAGTCAAAACTATTTTAGTTCTGCGTGATGTGCAATGTAATTTTAGGTTGAAAATGTCGCAAAATGAATTTTCCTTTCTCACATACAAACACCGCCACTAATACCAACGCGTAACTGTCATTATATCAACAAAAACCATTCATGGCCCACTGATGTTACAACTTGTTTTCTCTCAGAATAATCTACAAGTCAGTTGAATTAACCATTAATTTAATATATTTTGGTGTGACATTTTCTTACCGAATCCCCCGCGTGCTTGAATTAAATGCTGGAAATTTATCTCGTACATGAATTTTTTAAGAAAATTCATGTACTCGAAAAATTTCCGGCAATAATTCAAGCACTAGGGAGATTATAAGTGAAAACTTTGTTCAAAATCAAATTACTATTGGTGTAAAGAAATGCTTGGGTAAGATAATACTCCATCGAACTCCTTCAGTTCACCAAGCGAAAGTAATATTGTCTTTGTAAAGGTCAAAACAAAGAAACTGTTAAAATTATCCTTATCCGTTCAATTATGTCACTTTGTTTCTATTTTTTTGAAATATTTTGCAGATATAATTTCCAACTAGTTCTATAGTTGTCTCGCACATAATACAATCCTAAATACATAATCGAAACAGAACAACTAGCATCATTTTGTCAACAAAACCATGCACCATGTTATTTTGCAATAACCAAAGACCGCATAACAGTCTCACCTTGTTATATCTGCTGAATTTGAATGAAAAGTGTCAAGGTTGAACAATATGACCAACACGAGTTGAACATTTTCAATGAATATGTATATCTAATTGAAACATGATTTCTCAAATATAAAAATATATTACTGTTTCGTTGAAATTTTGATTTATTGAAGTGGCACCCTGTTTCATTTCATTATTGCAAAAACGTGAGGTAATTTATGCTTGAATGGTGAAATAGAAAAAAATGTGGTATCAGTCTCAAAATACTGTTTGGTAGGGTTTTATGGAATAAACACAAAATAATCCAAAAAATTGGAAGACTTTTATCGTGAGTACATTCACTTATGGTATATTATAATGTCGCAAGTGTTATACACGTCCTTTCTGTAAATAATATTCAATAAAAGAGTGTGTAAAGGAGTTTATACATGCGTTATATACTGATATCAAAATAACAAAATTGTATTGCTTTAAGTTGACTTATAGTGACGTATTTTGAAAATGGAGTAGCCATGGTGATGTTCTCGAATTAAACACATGTTGTAAATTCGTGATTATTCGATTATTTATTACCCACTTCCCCCCCCCCTACTAAATAACATTTAGTAGCAAAAACAAATATGATTTTTGGATTAAAAAAAAAAAATGAGTAGCACTGTGTGGACATATGGGCTATGGATATATACATGCTCTACAATACTCACTACAACAATCTCTTGTTTTTTATAATTATTTTTTGTTTTTCTTTGTCGTCTGATTTTAGTTATCTCTCAAGTTTTGTCAATATAGGAATTCATGTTTTTCTCCGATTATGTTTGAAATGATTTGGTACTATATGAGTCTAATAAATGGTTTATTCAACGGCGAACAATAAACAGGACAAGTATCTTAAACAATCAACAAAATCAATGATACTATCATGAACAAAAGTGGTCCCAATAACGATCCCTGAGGTGCACCGTTGCTCAGGTTTGAACTTTCTGATCAAGTTTTCTTGTAAACTCATTCTCATCTGCCAGAAATGTAGAATATGAAAATATCACGCGTTCCACTCTTGATGCTCTGATGTTGAAGTTTTTCCAAAAGAACGCCATTACGCCATTTGAAACATAGGAAAAGATAGTGGATCTTCCTGAGGTGGGTTTTTATTACGTTCCTCTGGTGTCATGAGTCACGATAATTCTTTATGTAATCTCCAGCTCCAAGATTTATGGAAGGGAGTGAAAAAACTTTGTTTCCAAAACAAGGAAATATTTCGGATGATGGAGAGATTAAAAATCATTTGAAGGAGCTTTACCAGCGTGAATACACATTTTTTTATGAAATAACGAGGATTTCCGTCAGGGCCAGAAGAAAATTTTCCTGAGGCTTACATCACTTGATTATTTTTTCTGCGATTTTATGATGGTATATAAATATAGTGTCTCAACTATACAGCCTGGCAAATCTAGCAAGGAATATGAAATCGGCACGCCTATCGATGCGCGGTAGCAGAAAAGCTTAGTGTCTATTCTGTACAATTTATACTACCCTATTTATCGTCCGTATACTTTCTCATTCTAATTCTGATATCGACATTCCTTACTAGAATTCCCAAGCTGTGTATCCTTTATTGTTATGTCTTTTTGTGAAATTCAGAAAATAAAAGAGTTGTCATATAAGTAAATGGTTCAATAACAAAAGTTTCACGCTAATTTGAGTATCCCATTACGGTACAATATTGCTTTCTGCTAAAGAACTACGTACAAAGTGATTTAAAAACTAATCTAACCACTAATTGGTAATTTTAATCCTAAAAATTTGGAACAATAATATTTTGTCTAAGAATGACGCAGACTCCCACAATTTCCGCATGTCGGCTCATTCACCTATCTTTTGTTTAAGGATTATCCTTGACTAGCGAAGGTTGGTGTATAATTAAAAAACGATTAGACAATATGTTTTTCACATGCTGTTTTGAGTGCAGGTGTAACGTACCTCTCAGCCATAACAACACAATTTACGAACAATTTCAAGTTTTTAACAATGAAAAACATTAGATAAACTAGATGGCCTTGGAAGGAATACAAAAATAAACAATTAGTTCCCAGCCATGTCCACGTCAAAGAATACTCCATTAATTTTATATATTACAATACATTTCTACAATCGTCCAACTGAGTCCAAAGTGCACCTATCAAACCATTGAAATTTCCAGAAAAGGTAGTTAAACTATTGGGTGGGTAAGTAGGAAGAATATTCACATCATTTACTTCGAAGATGAAGTTGTTCCTGCGCTGGTTTAAACTTATATCCAGATGCTGTACGTTTTATCTTACCAAATAATGAAAATTTCAATTCAATTCAATTCAATTCAATTTTATTTCATTCATTGAGCTGTGAAGCTATCAGACAAGTCAGGTATAACAAATATGTACAATACACGTACAACATAAAAGATTTACAAAACAAGTTCGAGTTTATCGAAAATTGTCATAAAACTCATTTATATTATAGGGACAGAGGTGAAGGAGTAGTAATTTTGTTCTCTTCTTGAATTTATGTAGGCTATCCAATAATTTTAAGTCATGGGGAAGGGCATTGTATAATTTGAGTCCCAATATGTCGGATGATTTTTGGGACATTGTTAGGCGAACGTTAGGTAAGTGAAAAGTGTTTTTTAATCTTGTATGGTGATCATGAATTGAATTATTCTTAACGAACATTTCGCGACGATTATGTATATATGATAAAAGTTCCAGTATATATAGTCCACATAGAGGAAGAATCCCATAGTGTTTGAATAATTCGCGGCATGAGGTACCATTTGGAGCATTAGCTAAACATCGTACAATCCTTTTCTGCACCATAAAAACATTATGAACCCCAGGTGAGTTTCCCCAGATGGTGATTCCATATGACATTCTAGACTGAATTTCCCCGAAGTAGAAAAGTAGGAGCCCGCATATGTCTAGAATTGATTTGAGAGATCTCAGATCAAAGACGGAACAACACCCCACGATGCTCAAATTGGGTTTTGAGACGAAGATCGATTGTAGCACTAACAAACTTGGTATGCTAGTATTTGGAACCATGATAAACACGAAACATTTTTTTTTACCAAAATTCCAGGGGTGGAAGTGCCTGTTGGCCACCACGTAGTCCACCAACCGGATACTAGTCGTCTGTTGTCTCGCCGACTTGATTTTAGCATTCATCTTGTGTATGCGTCGCTCATGCTTCCCCGTCAGATAAGTAGTATCTCTCCTCTTCGCTTGGGACTGAATCTGAACGAAATCTTAGATTATCAGAGAGGAAGGTATTTTTACGTGATCGAAATCAATTTATTAAATTTATGTTCGATAGAAAACCACCCTGTCACCAGTTAAAATGAAATTACTACAATACATTTGCACTTGCAACTATGTTTATGAGCGTAAGTGTTGCACCAGTAAATTTTTTCGTGATGTTATCGTCTCTCTCTCTCTCTCTCTTGAGAAAAGCCCATTCTCCATGATCAATGTAATTACCCTGAAGAATAATATATGCTTGTAAGAAGTCTCGATTGCAAATTTATTTGCTATTGTTCTATACTTAAGTGGGCGTGACTTGAATTACTTTGGCAAGAATTACTCATATCTTAATGAAAACAAATTGATTACTTCATCTGGCATTGCCGAACCGAATGCCCAACACACAAACATTTCGTTCGAGTGATTAGCATAATATATTAATTTGCAGTGTAAACTCTGCTAGATAATCGTAGAGTGAATATTTACTGGAAAATTTTACGTGGGCATAACGTTCTAAGTTCTGTAAACAATAGTTGAAGTTTTTTTATGTATGCTAATGACATTAGACTAAGAGGAAAGAAAAACAACATTCCTAAAAAAAAATAATCGATTTTTGAATAGATATACGAGTTCACTTAACTACGTTCGTTACAAATTGTAAATTTGTTCGTAACAAGTCAAGTTACCATATAATTCAGTACGATTGGGTTTTGAGACATGAATCGATTGTAGCACCACCAAACTTGGTATGCTAGTTGTTGGAACCATGATGAACAACAAAAAAAAAATGTTTACCAAAAACCAGGGGTGGAGTCAATCGAAAAAAAAAACAATTATTCGAAAAAAGTTGCAATGAGTTCACCCCTAAAAATCATCAAAAATACTAAGTCGTCACATCGACTTGATATTTGCACTGTATACGTGAAATTTCATTCTCGTTTCGAAAATATGTGATTTTTATGTGCTGAAATGAAAGATTTAGACGGAAAAGGGTTTTTAAGGTAGAAAATCCAATTTTCTGAGATTTTTTATTTTTCATTTTTCGAATTTCAAAATTTTGTCCTCTTACGTATTTTGACGTGCTGATTTCGAATTTTTGAACGAAAATGTCGAAAACTCATCAGAAATATTTTTGGCGGAAAAAAAACATCTAAAAACTGATTTAGAGCTGACCAACTCAAGAACGGTTAGAGATAGACAAATTATGCGAACGCCAATCGATTTAGAATGGTCAAATTAGTATATAATGCGAATTTCGAGTCAACCGAAAATATTAAAAATTAATCGAAAAAAGTTGCAAGGGGTTCCCCTAAAAATCATCAAAAATACTAAGTCGTCACATCAACTTGAAATTTGCACTGTATACGTGAAATTTCATTCTCGTTCCGAAAATGTGTGATTTTATGTGCTCAAATAAAAGATTTAGACGGAAAAGGGTGTTTAAGGTAGAAAATCCAATTTTCTGAGATTTTTTATTTTTCATTTTTCGAATTTCAAATTTTCGTCCTCTTACGTATTTTGACGTGCTGATTTCGAATTTTTGAACGAAAATGTCGAAAACTCATCGGAAATATTTTTGGCGGCAAAAAAACATCTAAAAACTGATTTAGAGCTGACCAACTCGAGAACGGTTAGAGATAGACAAATTCTGCGAACGCCAATCGATTTAGAATGGTCAAATTAGTATATAATGCGAATTTCGAGTCAACCGAAAATATTAAAAATTACTCGAAAAAAGTTGCAAGGGGTTCACCCTTAAAAATCATCAAAAATACTAAGTCGTCACATCAACTTGAAATTTGCACTGTATACGTGAAATTTCATTCTCGTTCCGAAAATGTGTGATTTTTATGTGCTCAAATAAAAGATTTAGACGGAAAAGGGTGTTTAAGATAGAAAATCCAATTTTCTGAGATTTTTTATTTTTCATTTTTCGAATTTCAAATTTTCGTCCTCTTACGTATTTTGACGTGCTGATTTCGAATTTTTGAACGAAAATGTCGAAAACTCATCAGAAAATATTTTTGGCGAAAAAAAAACATCTAAAAACTGATTTAGAGCTGACCAACTCAAGAACGGTTAGAGATACACAAATTCTGCGAACGCCAATCGATTTAGAATGGTCAAATTAGTAAACACTGAGAATTTGAATGAAAAAAAAATCAACGGACAAAAAAGTCGAATATATTATCATACATAATTTTTCATTTCAGTAGCAAATTCAATTAAAATAATTATCTATTCATTATTTTCTTATTGTCACGTTTCATAATTTTTTATTTCAATTTGACAGTTTGATGGAATCATTATAGAGTAATCGGCTAATTATTTTTAGCTTATTCAAAATAAATTAATTTCATTGCATTCCAATTCTTAAACCAACAAACTAAAAAAAACTTGAAGTAATCACCTGCAGTCCGTTTTAATTGAAAAGTTGCTGAATAATTCAAGCATTGACCTCTGAATGTTATTCAGGGACTGATGTCAAAGAGTTTGATGATGCATTATTCGAAAAGTGTGCAAGAGAGTTTCAAATAACTGGCTACCACCATAAATATATTCCTGGACAATTCTCTTCTTACAAAGGCTCATCAACAGACCAATTTTTTTTTGTATGCTCCATTTCACCTGTAGTTTTATAGCGTTGGATGTCCCAGCTCGCAGCACTTTTTCTTTCAGAGCAACTTTTTTCTTCCGAAAAATTTCCAGCTGTACATACTGGGTTCTGTTCGACGCAAGTTGAGAGCTGGACGTCGAAGCACAAAACTATCCAGGCTGCAACCATCTTTACAGCATTCCAACCGCTTTGAAATGAAGGCTGTATATTTTGCAGAACATCTGATCATCATATGCCTCACCTCTATCAATATCCTCATTCTCTGGGCTACCTCCTCACGTGCTCCATCAGTATCAATTTAATTGCAAGTCATTTTCCTGATGAATTTCGATCTGGTTTCTCTTTGGGCTTTCTTAAATTTCCTGGAGCCGGGCCTGTACTCACATAATTCGTGCATTTGTTCTTCTGGAACTTCCAGAAGCCCGCCCTGGTCATCATATGTTTTATCAGCTTTCCTGTTCCTGTGAAATTTTTTCGACAAACTGATTGAAAAATGTGTTTTTTTTCTCGTTCTCTACTTGTGTTTCCAGAATTTTTCGAAAATGTTTTTGCTGCTTTAACAACTTTTGCCAACTTTCCCCCTTTATTTTTTTTTTCTCTAACTCTTTCATCCTCATTTTCTTGCCGTTACCATAAAACTAGCAATCAATCGAAGAATGTAAATCTAAATATCCTTGGCTCCACTCAAAGATTCTTCGGACACAAACTGTGGTCAATAATCCTACTTTTGACGCCAACTGTAAAGAATTCAATAAAATTTATTCCAACCTTTAAATGATAATGCCTACATTTTTGTCGATTCATGTAGGTAGTAATTGTTGCCTTCAATCCACCCGGAAGGTTACATATCGGTACTAAACCTCTACATACATTGAGTTCAAGATATATAGGATGAGGACGTTGAGAATTATAATGTAATTAAACGTTCTCGAGTTGGTCAGCTCTGAATCAGTTTTCATAAAATGATCTATCATGATATACTCGACTTTTTTGTCCGTCGATTGTTTTCGTTCAAATTCTCAGTATATACTAATTCGGTCATTTTAAATCGATTGGCGTTCGCAGAATTCGTCTATCTCTAACCGTTCTCGAGTTGGTCAGCTCTGAATCGGTTTTCAAAAAATTATCTATCATGATAAACTCGACTTTTTTGTCCGTCGATTGTTTTCGTTCAAATTCTCAGTATATACTAATTCGGTAATTTTAAATCGATTGGCGTTCGCAGAATTCGTCTATCTCTAACCGTTCTCGAGTTGGTCAGCTCTGAATCTGTTTTCAAAAAATTATCTATCATGATAAACTCGACTTTTTTGTCCGTCGATTGTTTTCGTTCAAATTCTCAGTATATACTAATTCGGTAATTTTAAATCGATTGGCGTTCACAGAATTCGTCTATCTCTAACCGTTCTCGAGTTGGTCAGCTCTGAATCGGTTTTCAAAAAATTATCTATCATGATAAACTCGACTTTTTTGTCCGTCGATTGTTTTCGTTCAAATTCTCAGTATGTACTAATTAGGTAATTTTAAATCGATTGGCGTTCGCAGAATTCGTCTATCTCTAACCGTTCTCGAGTCGGTCAGCTCTGAATCAGTTTTCAAAGAATTATCTATCATGATAAACTCGACTTTTTTGTCCGTCGATTGTTTTCGTTGGAATTCTCAGTATATACTAATTCGGTCATTTCAAATCGATTGGCGTTCGCAGAATTCGTCTATCTCTAACCGTTCTCGAGTCGGTCAGCTCTGAATCAGTTTTCAAAGAATTATCTATCATGATAAACTCGACTTTTTTGTCCGTCGATTATTTTCGTTCAAATTCTCAGTATATACTAATTCGGTAATTTTAAATCGATTGGCGTTTGCAGAATTCGTCTATCTCTAACCGTTCTCGAGTTGGCCAGCTCTGAATCAGTTTTCAAAAAATTATCTATCATGATAAACTCGACTTTTTTGTCCGTCGATTGTTTTCGTTCAAATTCTCAGTATATACTAATTCGGTAATTTAAATCGATTGGCGTTCGCAGAATTCGTCTATCTCTAACCGTTCTCGAGTCGGTCAGCTCTGAATCAGTTTTCAAAGAATTATCTATCATGATAAACTCGACTTTTTTGTCCGTCGATTGTTTTCGTTCAAATTCTCAGTATATACTAATTCGGTAATTTTAAATCGATTGGCATTCGCAGAATTCGTCTATCTCTAACCGTTCTCGAGTTGGTCAGCTCTGAATCAGTTTTCAAAAAATTATCTATCATGATAAACTCGACTTTTTTGTCCGTCGATTGTTTTCGTTCAAATTCTCAGTATATACTAATTCGGTCATTTTAAATCGATTGGCGTTCGCAGAATTCGTCTATCTCCAACCGTTCTCGAGTTGATCAGCTCTGAATCAGTTTTCAAAGAATTATCTATCATGATAAACTCGACTTTTTTGTCCGTCGATTATTTTCGTTCAAATTCTCAGTATATACTAATTCGGTAACTTTAAATCGATTGGCGTTCGCAGAATTCGTCTATCTCTAACCGTTCTCGAGTTGGTCAGCTCTGAATCAGTTTTCAAAAAATTATCTATCATGATAAACTCGACTTTTTTGTCCGTCGATTGTTTTCGTTCAAATTCTCAGTATATACTAATTCGGTCATTTTAAATCGATTGGCGATCGCAGAATTCGTCTATCTCTAACCGTTCTCGAGTCGGTCAGCTCTGAATCAGTTTTCAAAGAATTATCTATCATGATAAACTCGACTTTTTTGTCCGTCGATTATTTTCGTTCAAATTCTCAGTATATACTAATTCGGTAACTTTAAATCGATTGGCGTTTGCAGAATTCGTCTATCTCTAACCGTTCTCGAGTTGGCCAGCTCTGAATCAGTTTTCAAAAAATTATCTATCATGATAAACTCGACTTTTTTGTCCGTCGATTGTTTTCGTTCAAATTCTCAGTATATACTAATTCGGTAATTTAAATCGATTGGCGTTCGCAGAATTCGTCTATCTCTAACCGTTCTCGAGTCGGTCAGCTCTGAATCAGTTTTCAAAGAATTATCTATCATGATAAACTCGACTTTTTTGTCCGTCGATTGTTTTCGTTCAAATTCTCAGTATATACTAATTCGGTAATTTTAAATCGATTGGCATTCGCAGAATTCGTCTATCTCTAACCGTTCTCGAGTTAGTCAGCTCTGAATCAGTTTTCAAAAAATTATCTATCATGATAAACTCGACTTTTTTGTCCGTCGATTGTTTTCGTTCAAATTCTCAGTATATACTAATTCGGTAATTTTAAATCGATTGGCGTTCGCAGAATTCGTCTATCTCTAACCGTTCTCGAGTTGGTCAGCTCTGAATCAGATTTCAAAAAATTATCTATCATCATAAACTCGACTTTTTTGTCCGTGGATTGTTTTCGTTCAAATTCTCAGTATATACTAATTCGGTAATTTTAAATCGATTGACTTTCGCAGAATTCGTCTATCTCTAACCGTTCTCGAGTTGGTCAGCTCTGAATCAGTTTTCAAAAAATTATCTATCATATCTATCATGATAAACTCGACTTTTTTGTCCGTCGATTGTTTTCGTTCAAATTCTCAGTATATACTAATTCGGTAATTTTAAATCGATTGGCTTCCGCAGAATTCGTCTATCTCTAACCGTTCTCGAGTTGGTCAGCTCTGAATCAGTTTTCAAAAAATTATCTATCATGATAAACTCGACTTTTTTGTCCGTCGATTGTTTTCGTTCAAATTCTCAGATTATACTAATTCGGCTATTTTAAATCGATTGGCGTTCGCAGAATTCGTCTATCTCTAACCGTTCTCGAGTTGGTCAGCTCTGAATCAGTTTTCAAAAAATTATCTATCATGATAAACTCGACTTTTTTGTCCGTCGATTGTTTTCGTTCAAATTCTCAGTATATACTAATTCGGTAATTTTAAATCGATTGGCTTTCGCAGAATTCGTCTATCTCTAACCGTTCTCGAGTTGGTCAGCTCTGAATCAGTTTTCAAAAAATTATCTATCATGATAAACTCGACTTTTTTGTCCGTCGATTGTTTTCGTTCAAATTCTCAGATTATACTAATTCGGCTATTTTAAATCGATTGGCGTTAGCAGAATTCGTCTATCTCTAACCGTTCTCGAGTTGGTCAGCTCTGAATCAGTTTTCAAAAAATTATCTATCATGATAAACTCGACTTTTTTGTCCGTCGATTGTTTTCGTTCAAATTCTCAGTATATACTAATTCGGTAATTTTAAATCGATTGGCGTTCCCAGAATTCGTCTATCTCTAACCGTTCTCGAGTTGGTCAGCTCTGAATCAGTTTTCAAAAAATTATCTATCATGATATACTCGACTTTTTTGTCCGTCGATTGTTTTCGTTCAAATTCTCAGTATATACTAATTCGGTAATTTTAAATCGATTGGCGTTCCCAGAATTCGTCTATCTCTAACCGTTCTCGAGTTGGCCAGCTCTGAATCAGTTTTCAAAAAATTATCTATCATGATAAACTCGACTTTTTTGTCCGTCGATTGTTTTCGTTCAAATTCTCAGTATATACTAATTCGGTAATTTAAATCGATTGGCGTTCGCAGAATTCGCCTATCTCTAACCGTTCTCGAGTCGGTCAGCTCTGAATCAGTTTTCAAAGAATTATCTATCATGATAAACTCGACTTTTTTGTCCGTCGATTGTTTTCGTTCAAATTCTCAGTATATACTAATTCGGTAATTTTAAATCGATTGGCATTCGCAGAATTCGTCTATCTCTAACCGTTCTCGAGTTGGTCAGCTCTGAATCAGTTTTCAAAAAATTATCTATCATGATAAACTCGACTTTTTTGTCCGTCGATTGTTTTCGTTCAAATTCTCAGTATATACTAATTCGGTCATTTTAAATCGATTGGCGTTCGCAGAATTCGTCTATCTCTAACCGTTCTCGAGTTGGTCAGCTCTGAATCAGTTTTCAAAAAATTATCTATCATGATAAACTCGACTTTTTTGTCCGTCGATTGTTTTCGTTCAAATTCTCAGTATATACTAATTCGGTAATTTTAAATCGATTGGCGTTCGCAGAATTCGTCTATCTTTAACCGTTCTCGAGTTGGTCAGCTCTGAATCAGTTTTCAAAAAATTATCTATCATGATAAACTCGACTTTTTTGTCCGTGGATTGTTTTCGTTCAAATTCTCAGTATATACTAATTCGGTCATTTTAAATCGATTGGCGATCGCAGAATTCGTCTATCTCTAACCGTTCTCGAGTCGGTCAGCTCTGAATCAGTTTTCAAAGAATTATCTATCATGATAAACTCGACTTTTTTGTCCGTCGATTATTTTCGTTCAAATTCTCAGTATATACTAATTCGGTAATTTTAAATCGATTGGCGTTCGCAGAATTCGTCTATCTCTAACCGTTCTCGAGTTGGTCAGCTCTGAATCAGTTTTCAAAAAATTATCTATCATGATAAACTCGACTTTTTTGTCCGTCGATTGTTTTCGTTCAAATGCTCAGTATATACTAATTCGGTCATTTTAAATCGATTGGCGTTCGCAGAATTCGTCTATCTCTAACCGTTCTCGAGTTGGTCAGCTCTGAATCAGTTTTCAAAAAATTATCTATCATGATAAACTCGACTTCTTTGTCCGTCGATTGTTTTCGTTCAAATTCTCAGTATATACTAATTCGGTAATTTTAAATCGATTGGCGTTCGCAGAATTCGTCTATCTCTAACCGTTCTCGAGTCGGTCAGCTCTGAATCAGTTTTCAAAGAATTATCTATCATGATAAACTCGACTTTTTTGTCCGTCGATTGTTTTCGTTCAAATTCTCAGTATATACTAATTCGGTAATTTTAAATCGATTGGCTTTCGCAGAATTCGTCTATCTCTAACCGTTCTCGAGTTGGTCAGCTCTGAATCAGTTTTCAAAAAATTATCTATCATGATAAACTCGACTTTTTTGTCCGTCGATTGTTTTCGTTCAAATTCTCAGATATACTAATTCGGCTATTTTAAATCGATTGGCTTTCGCAGAATTCGTCTATCTCTAACCGTTCTCGAGTTGGTCAGCTCTGAATCAGTTTTCAAAAAATTATCTATCATGATAAACTCGACTTTTTTGTCCGTCGATTGTTTTCGTTCAAATTCTCAGATTATACTAATTCGGCTATTTTAAATCGATTGGCTCTCGCAGAATTCGTCTATCTCTAACCGTTCTCGAGTCGGTCAGCTCTGAATCAGTTTTCCAAATATTATCTATCATGATAAACTCGACTTTTTTGTCCGTCGATTGTTTTCGTTCAAATTCTCAGTATATACTAATTCGGTAATTTTAAATCGATTGGCGTTCGCAGAATTCGTCTATCTCTAACCGTTCTCGAGTTGGTCAGCTCTGAATCAGTTTTCCAAATATTATCTATCATGATAAACTCGACTTTTTTGTCCGTCGATTGTTTTCGTTCAAATTCTCAGTATATACTAATTCGGTAATTTTAAATCGATTGGCGTTCGCAGAATTCGTCTATCTCTAACCTTTCTCGAGTCGGTCAGCTCTGAATCAGTTTTCAAAGAATTATCTATCATGATAAACTCGACTTTTTTGTCCGTCGATTGTTTTCGTTCAAATTCTCAGTATATACTAATTCGGTAATTTTAAATCGATTGGCGTTCGCAGAATTCGTCTATCTCTAACCGTTCTCGAGTTGGTCAGCTCTGAATCAGTTTTCAAAATATTATCTATCATGATAAACTCGACTTTTTTGTCCGTCGATTGTTTTCGTTCAAATTCTCAGTATATACTAATTCGGTCATTTTAAATCGATTGGCGTTCGCAGAATTCGTCTCTCTCTAACCGTTCTCGAGTCGGTCAGCTCTGAATCAGTTTTCAAAGAATTATCTATCATGATAAACTCGACTTTTTTGTCCGTCGATTGTTTTCGTTCAAACATCAGTATATACTAATTCGGTAATTTTAAATCGATTGACTTTCGCAGAATTCGTCTATCTCTAACCGTTCTCGAGTTGGTCAGCTCTGAATCAGTTTTCAAAAAATTATCTATCATATCTATCATGATAAACTCGACTTTTTTGTCCGTCGATTGTTTTCGTTCAAATTCTCAGTATATACTAATTCGGTAATTTTAAATCGATTGGCTTTCGCAGAATTCGTCTATCTCTAACCGTTCTCGAGTTGGTCAGCTCTGAATCAGTTTTCAAAAAATTATCTATCATGATAAACTCGACTTTTTTGTCCGTCGATTGTTTTCGTTCAAATTCTCAGATTATACTAATTCGGCTATTTTAAATTGATTGGCTTTCGCAGAATTCGTCTATCTCTAACCGTTCTCGAGTTGGTCAGCTCTGAATCAGTTTTCAAAAAATTATCTATCATGATAAACTCGACTTTTTTGTCCGTCGATTGTTTTCGTTCAATTTCTCAGTATATACTAATTCGGTAATTTTAAATCGATTGGCGTTCCCAGAATTCGTCTATCTCTAACCGTTCTCGAGTTGGTCAGCTCTGAATCAGTTTTCAAAAAATTATCTATCATGATATACTCGACTTTTTTGTCCGTCGATTGTTTTCGTTCAAATTCTCAGTATATACTAATTCGGTAATTTTAAATCGATTGGCGTTCCCAGAATTTGTCTATCTCTAACCGTTCTCGAGTTGGCCAGCTCTGAATCAGTTTTCAAAAAATTATCTATCATGATAAACTCGACTTTTTTGTCCGTCGATTGTTTTCGTTCAAATTCTCAGTATATACTAATTCGGTAATTTAAATCGATTGGCGTTCGCAGAATTCGTCTATCTCTAACCGTTCTCGAGTCGGTCAGCTCTGAATCAGTTTTCAAAGAATTATCTATCATGATAAACTCGACTTTTTTGTCCGTCGATTGTTTTCGTTCAAATTCTCAGTATATACTAATTCGGTAATTTTAAATCGATTGGCATTCGCAGAATTCGTCTATCTCTAACTGTTCTCGAGTTGGTCAGCTCTGAATCAGTTTTCAAAAAATTATCTATCATGATAAACTCGACTTTTTTGTCCGTCGATTGTTTTCGTTCAAATTCTCAGTATATACTAATTCGGTCATTTTAAATCGATTGGCGTTCGCAGAATTCGTCTCTCTCTAACCGTTCTCGAGTCGGTCAGCTCTGAATCAGTTTTCAAAAAATTATCTATCATGATATACTCGACTTTTTTGTCCGTCGATTGTTTTCGTTCAAATTCCCAGTATATACTAATTCGGTAATTTTAAATCGATTGGCGTTCGCAGAATTCGTCTATCTCTAACCGTTCTCGAGTTGGTCAGCTCTGAATCAGTTTTCAAAATATTATCTATCATGATAAACTCGACTTTTTTGTCCGTCGATTGTTTTCGTTCAAATTCTCAGTATATACTAATTCGGTAATTTTAAATCGATTGGCGTTCGCAGAATTCGTCTATCTCTAACCGTTCTCGAGTTGGTCAGCTCTGAATCAGTTTTCAAAATATTATCTATCATGATAAACTCGACTTTTTTGTCCGTCGATTGTTTTCGTTCAAATTCTCAGTATATACTAATTCGGTCATTTTAAATCGATTGGCGTTCGCAGAATTCGTCTCTCTCTAACCGTTCTCGAGTCGGTCAGCTCTGAATCAGTTTTCAAAGAATTATCTATCATGATAAACTCGACTTTTTTGTCCGTCGATTGTTTTCGTTCAAATTCTCAGTATATACTAATTCGGTAATTTTAAATCGATTGACTTTCGCAGAATTCGTCTATCTCTAACCGTTCTCGAGTTGGTCAGCTCTGAATCAGTTTTCAAAAAATTATCTATCATATCTATCATGATAAACTCGACTTTTTTGTCCGTCGATTGTTTTCGTTCAAATTCTCAGTATATACTAATTCGGTAATTTTAAATCGATTGGCTTTCGCAGAATTCGTCTATCTCTAACCGTTCTCGAGTTGGTCAGCTCTGAATCAGTTTTCAAAAAATTAGCTATCATGATAAACTCGACTTTTTTGTCCGTCGATTGTTTTCGTTCAAATTCTCAGTATATACTAATTCGGTAATTTTAAATCGATTGGCGTTCCCAGAATTTGTCTATCTCTAACCGTTCTCGAGTTGGCCAGCTCTGAATCAGTTTTCAAAAAATTATCTATCATGATAAACTCGACTTTTTTGTCCGTCGATTGTTTTCGTTCAAATTCTCAGTATATACTAATTCGGTAATTTAAATCGATTGGCGTTCGCAGAATTCGTCTATCTCTAACCGTTCTCGAGTCGGTCAGCTCTGAATCAGTTTTCAAAGAATTATCTATCATGATAAACTCGACTTTTTTGTCCGTCGATTGTTTTCGTTCAAATTCTCAGTATATACTAATTCGGTAATTTAAATCGATTGGCGTTCGCAGAATTCGTCTATCTCTAACCGTTCTCGAGTCGGTCAGCTCTGAATCAGTTTTCAAAGAATTATCTATCATGATAAACTCGACTTTTTTGTCCGTCGATTGTTTTCGTTCAATTTCTCAGTATATACTAATTCGGTAATTTTAAATCGATTGGCATTCGCAGAATTCGTCTATCTCTAACTGTTCTCGAGTTGGTCAGCTCTGAATCAGTTTTCAAAAAATTATCTATCATGATAAACTCGACTTTTTTGTCCGTCGATTGTTTTCGTTCAAATTCTCAGTATATACTAATTCGGTCATTTTAAATCGATTGGCGTTCGCAGAATTCGTCTCTCTCTAACCGTTCTCGAGTCGGTCAGCTCTGAATCAGTTTTCAAAAAATTATCTATCATGATATACTCGACTTTTTTGTCCGTCGATTGTTTTCGTTCAAATTCCCAGTATATACTAATTCGGTAATTTTAAATCGATTGGCGTTCGCAGAATTCGTCTATCTCTAACCGTTCTCGAGTTGGTCAGCTCTGAATCAGTTTTCAAAATATTAATATAAACTCGACTTTTTTGTCCGTCGATTGTTTTCGTTCAAATTCTCAGTATATACTAATTCGGTAATTTTAAATCGATTGGCGTTCCCAGAATTCGTCTATCTCTAACCGTTCTCGAGTTGGTCAGCTCTGAATCAGTTTTCAAAAAATTATCTATCATGATATACTCGACTTTTTTGTCCGTCGATTGTTTTCGTTCAAATTCTCAGTATATACTAATTCGGTAATTTTAAATCGATTGGCGTTCCCAGAATTCGTCTATCTCTAACCGTTCGCGAGTTGGCCAGCTCTGAATCAGTTTTCAAAAAATTATCTATCATGATAAACTCGACTTTTTTGTCCGTCGATTGTTTTCGTTCAAATTCTCAGTATATACTAATTCGGTAATTTAAATCGATTGGCGTTCGCAGAATTCGTCTATCTCTAACCGTTCTCGAGTCGGTCAGCTCTGAATCAGTTTTCAAAGAATTATCTATCATGATATACTCGACTTTTTTGTCCGTCGATTGTTTTCATTCAAATTCCCAGTATATACTAATTCGGTAATTTTAAATCGATTGGCATTCGCAGAATTCGTCTATCTCTAACTGTTCTCGAGTTGGTCAGCTCTGAATCAGTTTTCAAAAAATTATCTATCATGATAAACTCGACTTTTTTGTCCGTCGATTGTTTTCGTTCAAATTCTCAATATATACTAATTCGGTCATTTTAAATCGATTGGCGTTCGCAGAATTCATCTATCTCTAACCGTTCTCGAGTTGGTCAGCTCTGAATCAGTTTTCAAAAAATTATCTATCATGATATACTCGACTTTTTTGTCCGTCGATTGTTTTCGTTCAAATTCTCAGTATATACTAATTCGGTAATTTTAAATCGATTGGCGTTCCCAGAATTTGTCTATCTCTAACCGTTCTCGAGTTGGCCAGCTCTGAATCAGTTTTCAAAAAATTATCTATCATGATAAACTCGACTTTTTTGTCCGTCGATTGTTTTCGTTCAAATTCTCAGTATATACTAATTCGGTAATTTAAATCGATTGGCGTTCGCAGAATTCGTCTATCTCTAACCGTTCTCGAGTCGGTCAGCTCTGAATCAGTTTTCAAAGAATTATCTATCATGATAAACTCGACTTTTTTGTCCGTCGATTGTTTTCGTTCAAATTCTCAGTATATACTAATTCGGTAATTTAAATCGATTGGCGTTCGCAGAATTCGTCTATCTCTAACCGTTCTCGAGTCGGTCAGCTCTGAATCAGTTTTCAAAGAATTATCTATCATGATAAACTCGACTTTTTTGTCCGTCGATTGTTTTCGTTCAAATTCTCAGTATATACTAATTCGGTAATTTTAAATCGATTGGCATTCGCAGAATTTGTCTCGATACTAATTCGGCCATTCTGACAGAACTATAAATATTCATATATAGTATATAGTATATTAAAAATTTCACTGTCAAATCCACAGTATAGATTATTTTTTATTGTTGAAACGAGAACAAAAAATAATATATTTTTTGAATCACTGTAGTATTTTTTGTTATGGACCCGATCAGTCAGGGAGGGTGGTAATTATCCCCTATAGATCCGCCCTTGAGTAAGATAATCCTAAACAGTCTTCACCGACCGCACAATTTATAGTATAGTTATCATTCTCACTGGAAGTATTTGGCTTTTCCTGAAGTATGAAATTAAAATCGCAAGTAGGTACATTACGTAACCCAAATCGAGTAAGATTTTATCTGTATGCAGGAACCTTGGCTATCTAGTTTTATGTCACACTAGGCGGCTCTTTTGATGCATCTCCGTCTATAAAGAATTCACCTTGTTTGGGAGATGAACAAATACATCATAGTGACGATATTTCCATAAAACGGTGGGATGTTGCTCAGATGGATCGTGTTCTCGAAGAATTAGGTGAATTCCTACCGGTTTGTCAAGACAATAATAGCGAGGAATTCGAAACACGGAGAAGATTCTCCGCAAGGACGACGAGTTCGGAATCCGAATTGCAAAACTCAGATGGAGTACTGTGTGATCAAATGAAAAATAAACAAAAAGAAGAATATTTGTGTTGGTGAACAAGTTGCTGACATGACAAAAAATAGAACAGTCATTAGTTTATACTGAACAATAAGAAATACTGATGTATAACTTTCTCCCTAAGTTTTATTATATGAGAATAAATTCTCGTTTGAAGTTATTCATAATAGACCTTCAGATAATGACATATTTTGCTGACTCATTTTCTCTTTTTTGGCATTTTAACCACTGAAAATTATGTCAGTGTTGATTTAAAAAAATTTGAGATCGGACGTGTGCTAGGTAGTTATATGAAAAAAAAATATCACAAAATTGTCCGGCTGGAAAATTTACCTAAACAGCTGACCGGCGTATGGGATTTTTTTCGGGTTCCTAACGACATCAAATTAAATTCTGTCGATTGCAATGAGCGAGAAAATGCGTCAGCAACCGGCGAGTATTATTTAACAGTGCCGTATCATAGTGACCACAGCGGACGAAAAGAGTTTTCGGACGAAAAGAGTTTGCGGACGAAAAGTGTTTGCGGACGAAAAGTGTTTGCGGACGAAAAGTGTTTGCGGACGAAAAGTAGTTGCCTTCAAAAATAGGCGATTTTTCGTCCGGAAATCAGTACGTAAAATGTCATTTCTTGTCGTTTTTTGTAGAGGTCGACGAAAAATAGTAATTTATGTTTCAAGTGAGTGATGTGATACTTTTTTTACGAATAGGAAATGTTGGCAATTCCTACAAGTAAAAAAAAACACGTTACTCACGAGTTTCATACAGTATTTTTTCTACAACTGTCAAAAAACACAACCAATTCAGATATTTTTGCAATAATGAAAAGAATTTGGCTTCGAAGAGTATGTCGGAGAGTTGATGAGTTTCAAACAAATGAAACGAATAATTTCGACAGAATCCAAATACCTTTCTCTTCACACTATCCCGCAAAATGGAAAATTTGAAGAGAATATTAAAATAACATATTTATCGAGTCAATATTATTATTAATGTTGACTTGACTTTCGAATAACTAGTCCATCGAAAGTAACTTTTCATTTCCTTAGATTTGTCTTCAAAATAATTAAACAATACTCGTGAAGCTACGAATACCTTTTTCTTTCTTTGCACTATGTCAAGGAAATCTCATATTTGCACTATCCACGATTTTCTCCGTTCAATCTTCATCACTTTTCATGTCTACTCAAATTAAATTCATATCAAGAATTCGTTATCTGGATAGATGCCCAATTTCACAAATTTCATTAATCATTGTTGTCAACTAGTTTCTGACGGCCAAACAGCCATAGCTACCTTGGATTACCTAATGTAGATTAGTTCCAATAGTTCCTTAGAGGTATATGCTGTTATTTTGAAAATTTCACACCTCACTTTTTCAGCCAATCAAAAAATTGGTTTTTATTTAGTTGCCATGGCAACCCAAAAAATTTCCGGAAATTTTTATCCTCCTGGGTACCCTGGGCGAAATTAATAAGTGGAAATTTTTCTGTCAAATATTTGACATGTGATAGTTAACATTTTGCTTTTATGTACAAATGGAATGTTATTTTTCATATGAAAGGAGATAATATTTCATAATTATATATTCACTAAATATTTCGAATGTGTCTGAAAATATTTCGAGAACTTGCATTTCAACGATGAATAAAAAATGTATATCAATCAAATCTATCTATGCTTGACTTGATGAACTTAATATTTGAAACAATTTTATTCAACTTATCTTTTCGTGAATATTCGGCTGAAATTTGCAAGAATTCCTTTCCACAGCACTTCCCAATAGATAATCCGCATGGACCAGTCAAAACTATTTTAGTTCTGCGTGATGTGCAATGTAATTTTAGGTTGAAAATGTCGCAAATTGAATTTTTCTTTCTCACATACAAACACCGCCACTAATACTAACGCGTAACTGTCATTATATCAACAAAAACCATTCATGGCCCACTGATGTTACAACTTGTTTTCTCTCAGAATAATCTACAAGTCAGTTGAATTAACCATTAATTTAATATATTTTGGTGTGAAATTTTCTTACCGAATCCCCCGCGTGCTTGAATAATTGCTGGAAATTTATCTCGTACATGAATTTTTTAAGAAAATTCATGTACTCGAAAAATTTCCGACAATAATTCAAGCACTAGGGAGATTATAAGTGAATATATTCGCTGCGATAGTTTGGAATTTTGATAATACTTTTTAGTATTAAGAATGCTGAGAATATTATTGGATAAACATTTGTGAATCAGATATTTCTAAGTTGTCAAAGAATATGAGAACTGGCTTCATGACAGGATTTCGTTATTATCCGGATCTGTCATTGTTGTTGCATGAAACTGACGGTCTCCTAGCAACAGCCGTTAAAAAAAGTGCACTTTTTTTACGGAAAATCTGAAAATCTGTCATTATCTAACGGTGTATAACTAGACGGAAGGCATTGGCCAATAAACCAGTAGATGAACACGGATGTATTTACAATTAGCATATTATATTAATTTCACAGGCTGGTGGCTTTTTATTGTCAGTTTATTGTGTGGTAGAGATGTACTGATAGATAAAAAGAAACTGGCACATACTTCCTCGTTTGCAATCATCGACATCCAGCGATTTATGTTATTACTTTTGCGGTTGCAGGTGAGTAACCAGAGAGTTCAATGGTTGGTAACGACAGCAAAGCGCTGCTGGTTTTTATTTCGTCAATTTATTATAAAGACTATTCACTCTTCACGGTGACTTTTATGATTATGACCTACTTGATGTACCGCGATTTGCTTCTCATTATGTGCTTTATAGTAACGCAAGTGTCATTCTTTCAGGGTTTCCTATCTTTGATTCAATAGCTCGCGCATGCTCATGTACATCACAAAATCACTTGAAATTTTCGTGTGCACCATCTACGTTGTTACTAAACCAGTAAAGAATTTAAGATTTTTTGCCGGAGAGTATCAAATAAATAAATAAGTAAAATCAACAATATCGAACTACCCTTCCCTCCAAATATTTCTACCATACGGAAAATATGAGGTGAGCATCTGGCATAAAACAACTACTTCCTTTGCTAATACCTCGACGGACAATGAACTACATCTGACAGATATTTATGCAGCGTTCTTCCAAGAAGACCCAATTACAAATGCTTATTGTAATTAAAGAGTAGAGTATCCTTCATTTGGCTGGGGAAGACCACCTTCAGACGCGTTTCACGGTTATTGCCGCTCGTCAGTGACAGGGTAGGTCGGACAGCATTAGACTTGCCGGGCCGGCCAATAAATTATGATCTACTGTATAACTAATATTTTCTCACAAATGAAGCAGTGACCTACAGTAGAGTCAGTCGCAGCGCCACCTGCGGGAAAAAAACAAAAAGTACCCTCGGTAAAAAATACTCCAGGAAGTGAACAGAGTTCCAGAATTTTTGCCGGAGAGTATCAAATAAATGAAAGCAAAATCGACAGTGTCGAAATAGCCTTTCTCTCCAAATATTTCCACTATGTGGAAATATGAGGCAACATCTGACAGAAAACAACTACTTCCCGTGCTAATACCCAGCCGAACAATGAACTATCTGACAGATATTTGTACAAAGTTCTTCCAAAAAGGCCCAATAACAAATGCTTATTTTAAATAATAATCCAGTACGATTGGGTTTTGAGACAAGCATCGATTGTAGCACCACCAAACTTGGTATGCTAGTAGTTGGAACCATGATAAATACGAAAAAAAAATTGTTTACCGAAATTCTAGGGGTGGAACATTTTTTTTTTTTCGTTTAAAAATATATAAATAGATTTTTGCTGTTATCTTGGAAAGTATATGATTTATCGGAAAAACAACTCAACAGGGTTAAAAACAATTCAATTTTCCACAAAAATTATTCCTAGTAATTTCTTATGAAATGCGCTGGTTTTCTCAAAAAACGTGATTGAACGCCGACATCAAATTCCAGGTTCACCCTTACCCGCCGCTGAAAGTTCTGGCGGAGCCGAATATTTGATTGATCATAAATCTGCTAAACATGATCGGAGAAGGAAAAGGAAAAGTTCATGTCGTTTCTGAAGACTCGCGGCTGAAAAAATGTTTCCTTTTTCAACATGAATACCTCCCACGAAAAATCAACTATCTGAATGAAAATGCGAATTTTCACTATCAGATGTTTTCTTTTCAGTTAGAGTCTTTTTATAATATCTATCAGGTGTAGTTCAATGTCCAGCGCGGCTTCAGCCGGGGAAGCAGTTGTTTTGTTAGATATTAAAAAAAATCATATTTTTCATTTTTCATTTTTCATGGAGAATGTTCCCATTTTCATAAAAAAATTTATTTCTCATTTTCCATTACCTACCAAAACTCATAGAGACCCTCGTACACGTACACATTATAAACGTAAGCACAACCTATGAAAAAAAACATTATTCATGCCTACTCTCTAAAGTAATCGAAACTATCAAACAGAGACAGAAAGTAGGTATGTAAACAACTTTTCCGATGATTTTTCACTTCGATCGAGATGGAGAAAGTGTCAAATTTTCATTTCGCCAGCCTGCAGTCAGCGGTAGTTTTTGCCCAGAACACGAACTTATTGAGCCATATAAGATTACTGTTTATTGACTGGTGTTTTTTTATCCGCGCGAACGTGCTGGCGAGATTTGTTAAAAAATATCACTTTCATTTTCATCTCCTGAGAGTGAAACCTTCCTCACGTGAGCCGCACCCACGATATCACTGTGCAGACGACAACCAAGTATTGCTTTCGCTGTGATATTTGATCTTGCACAGTATAAAGGTTATTTATATTTTATTTAAAAACGGTATGCACATACGAACAATCTCTGTTTCTAGAAAAGAAGTTGACAGCGATATGCGAGGTGACACTGACACCGTGCGCGAAGTCCCTATTTCGCACACTGCATGTAAACTATATGGAATTTTCATACTCTAACCTACATAGTCCCCAATTAAGCAAAAATCCAAGAAATCATTTATTTTTAATTTAATGGTCCTCAATCAAGCGAAAATCCAAGAAACTTGAAAAAAGTCTATAGATTGTCAGGTGGTACCTGTGGGACCGGTTCTGAAACAGTGTTCGCTACCAATGGAAAGATCAAATGTTTCGAGAAATTGTGTAACTCTCTTTGCCACTAAGTACTTCTCAGATGATGCTCAGAAGAGTAACAGACCTGTAATTTTCAACATTGCTCGGAATGTTCTTCTTTTTCTGATACAACCAGCGTGAGAGCAGAGTAACCAAATAGACGCAGTGTGGTGATGATTCGGACGAGGAACAGATAGCCTCAAGATAGTCGACAGTCCATATCATAAAACATTGAAATCAATGATGCAATTGCTACAATTTGGCAAAATAGTTCTCATGGAAAAAACTTTGTATGATGCTCTTTCGTAAAGAGCTTTTTCCACGACCACATAGAAATATGCCTATTTTATGCGGTTTATCGATCAAGGAAGTAGGCCGATTGTATACACTTTTTCATTTCTACATCGCGAGCTGTACTGTTATGATCATTTCAGTACAGGATATTTCATTTTCCACGACTTTCATGAACTACTAGACTGTCATTATACAGTGACCGCCAAAAAGTATGTACCATTTGGGAAAAAAGTTTATTATTAGAGTATTGAAAAAAAGATTATTGGGAAAAGTTTGTGCATGTCCGATAACCTAAAAATCGATTTTGACACATGTCACGTGATCGCTGGTATGGCGGCAAATTGAAAAAAATTAACATGTATAGTCAAAAAGTCGGATAAAATGGCAAGATATCGAAAAAAGTTTTATTTGAAAAAGTTGCTTAGAATTCAATTTTATACACATATACAAAGTTTGAGAAAATTATGTGGGAATATTGAAAACAGCAATTTTTTTTAAATAGTTTTCTAGCTGTAGAAAAATATCAAATTATTTTCTTATGAATTGCTTGACCATACTGAAATATTTGTATTCCGATGATAATAAAAAAACTTTCTCATTTTCTCCACACCAGAAAGCATTAAATTGAAAAAATTGAATTTTGTCAGAACCCTTGCTGTTACATTGGTTCGTATCTAATAGATATATCACAATTCCACTGTTATTGCGATGATAGGGAGATCCAAAAATATCGTGATTTTCAGATTATAATCAATTTCTGATGATAATCGTGCACGAACGTTTCACTTCGCACATAATCTTAAAAATAGTGCGTCAAATTAAAGAGGCTTGAGTTTTCAACATTGCATGCGAAGTGAAACGCTCTGGCACGATTATCATCGAAACTTGATTATAATCTGGAAATTACCATGTTTCTGGAGTGTCATGTCATCACAATGGTCGTGGAATTCTGATATAACTGTTAGATACGAACCAATATAACAGCCAGGGTTTTAACAAAATCCAATTTTTTTAATTTAGTGCTTACTGGTGTAGAGAAAATGAGAAAGTTTTGTCATTATCATTGAAATACAGTATAGTCAAGCTATTCATATGATAAAAATTTGATATTTTTATACAGCTAGGAAAATATTTAAAAAAAAATTCTATTTTAAATTTTTTCTCATTATCTTTTCAAACTTCGTATATGTGTATAAAATTTAATTCTAAGCAACTTTTTCAAATCACTTTTTTCGATATCTTGCCATTTTACCGCACTTTTTGCATTCTCATAGTAATTTTTTTCAATTTGCCGCCATACCAGTGATCACGTGACATGTGTCAAAATCGATTTTCAGGTTATCGGACATGCACTAACTTTTCCCAAGAATCTTTTTTCTAATACTCTAATAATAAACTTTTTTCCCATATGCTACATACTTTTTGGCGGTCACTGTATATAGGTATTAACGAATTTTATGATCATACATTAAATAAGATCGTATCAAGTTAGTTAATGTCTGTATAATAATTTGACATTTCACAACAGTATTTACAAAATTCGTTAAAAAAAAATTATTGAAAATGAGTAGTGATAGATGATTTGACATTGACACCGCTAACTTCAATATAAAGATTGATGACAATCGAATTCTATATTTTCGCATAGATGTCAGGGCTTTCTATAGCAGTTAATTTCAGCATTTTATTATGTTGTTGAGTGAGGGAACGGTCGGGTTTGGATCGTGGGGGTGAGGGTTCAATTCCAAATAAACCACTTTTTTTTTCTTTTATGAAATCGATTAGTGATTTTGATTATAATTTTCAATATTTGTATCTTCAATTCCTTTTTTAGGTTGTATGTATTATGGGAATCATGACGGCAGAATTACAGATTCATTTATGATTCAGATGGTCCTAGAAAAAGTATAGTGTACAATGAGCATGGAATGACCCATTTTCCACTATGAACTATTGTAGAACTCGCATTTCATGCTCATTGTACAATATACAATTGAACTCGGCTGTGCGTCGTTCAAAAAAGTGCACCCTCATACAAAAAAGACCTACTCCGATTTTTCCGATTTAACGTTTACAATTTTTTTCGAGAAAGAAACCTTTCCTCGTAATTTCTCAAATTCGAATCCCTTGGAAACTGTTCCGAATCCCTATGCGTTACAAAGTAATAGGGAGGCAAACATTTTTCAAAATTAAATTATTCGACGGTCCGACGTTTTTCACTAATTTTGCGGATTTTTTTGTTATTATCCTTCGAATCTCATTGACACTCCTTTCATAGTTAGTTCTGTTTTATTCAAGAAATGCATTTTTTATGGTAACGAGGAATGTATTGGTACTTTCAGTATTAGTTTGGTCAAATTGCCGGTTCCTCCAAATTCTTAACAATTTCCGGACCACCCTGTATCGTTCTCCGTGCAAAAACGGGGAGTATCGTTTGAACTTAGAACCTCAAGGCCCTGAGAGGAATTGCGAATGATACTTTCAAATCTTCATTCGAGAACCCTATATAGACGAATAGTATGCAATAAAAACATTGTCTCTCACCAGTTATTATGAGATATCCTAAAACAACAATCACAGTTTGCACGAAACGCGTTTGCCAATGCATGTTTGTTTACTTCTTAGAAAGTTCCGGAGTACCAAGTACAGTATTTTCCTCAAAGAATCGCACGAACCACTGCTTGCCGGATCTTCGACTGACATTAATTCACCGGACTCAACAAGCGGAGTTCCTCCCAGCCGTAAGATTCGCGGTGGTACTGGCTTAATATACGAGGTGGCCACTTTTTTAGTGGGACTGTATTTAAGAGTCGATAATTCAAAAGTAATTTAATATTCTGAGTTTTCATTATTACAATCATTGTAGTTAGGCAGGCAATCCGTTCGAACTATTTATACACATTTCTACACATGTGAAAAATGATCACAAAATGTGGTAGTTGAAGTGATTTGATCGCATTGTCCAACTGAAGGACTTCACATATATTATTACTATACTCTGTCTTGGGGCCCCTTTTTTCAGTATACAGTGAGGTTCAAAAAGTGCACCTTACGGAAAACTTTTTTATTATGCATTACATAATTTTTTGAGATTTTTTATTTTTCATTTTACGAATTTCTAATTTTTGTCCTAAAACGTATTTTGACGTGCTGATTTCGAATTTTTGAACGAAAATGTCGAAAACTCATCGGAAATATTTTTGGCGGCAAAAAAAAACATCTAAAAACTGATTTAGAGCTGACCAACTCGAGAACGGTTAGAGATAAACAAATTCTGCGAACGCCAATCGATTTAGAATGGTCAAATTAGTATATAATGCGAATTTCGAGTCAACCAAAAATATTAAAAATTACTCGAAAAAAGTTGCAAGGGGTTCACCCCTAAAAATCATCAAAAATACTAAGTCGTCACATCGACTTGAAATTTGCACTGTATACGTGAAATTTCATTCTCGTTCCGAAAATGTGTGATTTTCATGTGCTCAAATAAAAGATTTAGACGGAAAAGGGTGTTTAAGGTAGAAAATCCAATTTTCTGAAATTTTTTATTTTTCATTTTTCGAATTTCAAATTTTCATGCTCTTACGTATTTTGACGTGCTGATTTCGAATTTTTGAACGAAAATGTCGAAAACTCATCGGAAATATTTTTGGCGGCAAAAAAAACATCTAAAAACTGATTTAGAGCTGACCAACTCGAGAACGGTTAGAGATAGACAAATTCTGCGAACGCCAATCGATTTAGAATGGTCAAATTAGTATATAATGCGAATTTCGAGTCAACCGAAAATATTAAAAATTACTCGAAAAAAGTTGCAAGGGGTTCACCGCTAAAAAATCATCAAAAATACTAAGTCGTCACATCGACTTGAAATTTGCACTGTATACTTGAAATTTCATTCTCTTTCCGAAAATGTGTGATTTTTATGTGCTCAAATAAAAGATTTAGACGGAAAAGGGTGTTTAAGGTAGAAAATCCAATTTTCTGAAATTTTTTATTTTTCATTTTTCGAATTTCAAATTTTCATCCTCTTACGTATTTTGACGCGCTGATTTCGAATTTTTGAACGAAAATGTCGAAAACTCATCGGAAATATTTTTGGCGGCAAAAAAAACATCTAAAAACTGATTTAGAGCTGACCAACTCGAGAACGGTTAGAGATAGACAAATTCTGCGATCGCCAATCGATTTAGAATGGTCAAATTAGTATATAATGCGAATTTCGAGTCAGCCAAAATTATTAAAAATTACTCGAAAAAAGTTGCAAGGGGTTATCCCCTAAAAATCATCAAAAATACCAAGTCGTCACATCGACTTGAAATTTGCACTGTATACGTGAAATTTCATTCTCGTTCCGAAAATGTGTGATTTTTATGTGCTCAAATGAAAGATTTAGACGGAAAAGGGTGTTTAAGGTAGAAAATTCAATTTTCTGAAATTTTTTATTTTTCATTTTTCGAATTTCAAATTTTCGTCCTCAAACGTATTTTGACGTGCTGATTTCGAATTTTTGAACGAAAATGTCGAAAACTCATTGGAAATATTTTTGGCGGCAAAAAAAACATCTAAAAACTGATTTAGAGCTGACCAACTCGAGAACGGTTAGAGATAGACAAATTCTGCGAACGCCAATCGATTTAGAATGGTCAAATTAGTATATAATGCGAATTTCGAGTCAACCAAAAATATTAAAAATTACTCGAAAAAAGTTGCAAGGGGTTCACCCCTAAAAATCATCAAAAATACTAAGTCGTCACATCGACTTGAAATTTGCACTGGATACGTGAAATTTCATTCTCGTTCCGAAAATGTGTGATTTTTATGTGCTCAAATAAAAGATTTAGACGGAAAAGGGTGTTTAAGGTAGAAAATCCAATTTTCTGAGATTTTTTATTTTTCACTTTTCGAATCTCAAATTTTCGTCCTCTTACGTATTTTGACGTGCTGATTTCGAATTTTTGAACGAAAATGTCGAAAACTCATCGGAAATATTTTTGGCGGCAAAGAAAACATCTAGAAACTGATTTAGAGCTGACCAACTCGAGAACGGTTAGAGATAGACAAATTCTGCGAACGCCAATCGATTTAGAATGGTCAAATTAGTATATAATGCCAATTTCGAGTCAACCAAAAATATTAAAAATTACTCGAAAAAAGTTGCAAGGGGTTCACCCCTAAAAATCATCAAAAATACTAAGTCGTCACATCGACTTGAAATTTGCACTGTATACGTGAAATTTCATTCTCGTTCCGAAAATGTGTGATTTTTTTGTGCTCAAATAAAAGATTTAGACGGAAAAGGGTGTTTAAGGTAGAAAATCCAATTTTCAGAAATTTTTTATTTTTCATTTTTCGAATTTCAAATGTTCGTCCTCTCACGTATTTTGACGTGCTGATTTCGAATTTTCGAACGAAAATGTCGAAAACTCATCGGAAATACTTTTGGCGGCAAAGAAAACATCTAAAAACTGATTTAGAGCTGACCAACTCGAGAACGGTTAGAGATAGACAAATTCTGCGAACGCCAATCGATTTAGAATGGTCAATTTAGTATATAATGCGAATTTCGAGTCAACCGAATATATTAAAAATTACTCGAAAAAAGTTGCAAGGGGTTTACCCCTAAAAATCATCAAAAATACTAAGTCGTCACATCGACTTGAAATTTGCACTGTATACGTGAAATTTCATTCTCGTTCCGAAAATGTGTGATTTTTATGTGCTCAAATGAAAGATTTAGACGGAAAAGGGTGTTTAAGGTAGAAAATTCAATTTTCTGAAATTTTTTATTTTTCATTTTTCGAATTTCAAATTTTCGTCCTCAAACGTATTTTGACGTGCTGATTTCGAATTTTCGAACGAAAATGTCGAAAACTCATCGGAAATATTTTTGGCGGCAAAGAAAACATCTAAAAACTGATTTAGACCTGACCAACTCGAGAACGGTTAGAGATAGACGAATTCTGCGAACGCCAATCGATTTAAAATGACCGAATTAGTATATACTGAGAATTTGAACGAAAACAATCGACGGACAAAAAAGTCGAGTTTATCATGATAGATAATTTTTTGAAACCTGATTCAGTGCTGACCGACTCGAGAACGGTTAGAGATAGACGAATTCTGCGAACGCCAATCGATTTAAAATGACCGAATTAGTATACACTGAGAATTTGAACGAAAACAATCGACGGACAAAAAAGTCGAGTTTATCATGATAGATAATTTTTTGAAAACTGTTTCAGAGCTGACCAACTCGAGAACGGTTACAGATAGACGAATTCTGCGAACGCCAATCGATTTAAAATTACCGAATTAGTATGTACTGAGAATTTGAACGAAAACAATCGACGGACAAAAAAGTCGAGTTTATCATGATAGATAATTTTTTGAAACCTGATTCAGTGCTGACCGACTCGAGAACGGTTAGAGATAGACGAATTCTGCGAACGCCAATCGATTTAAAATGACCGAATTAGTATATACTGAGAATTTGAACGAAAACAATCGACGGACAAAAAAGTCGAGTTTATCATGATAGATAATTTTTTGAAAACTGATTCAGAGCTGACCAACTCGAGAACGGTTAGAGATAGACAAATTCTGCGAACGCCAATCGATTTAGAATGGTCAAATTAGTATATAATGCGAATTTCGAGTCAACCAAAAATATTAAAAATTACTCGAAAAAAGTTGCAAGGGGTTCACCCCTAAAAATCATCAAAAATACTAAGTCGTCACATCGACTTGAAATTTGCACTGTATACGTGAAATTTCATTCTCGTTCCGAAAATGTGTGATTTTTATGTGCTCAAATAAAAGATTTAGACGGAAAAGGGTGTTTAAGGTAGAAAATCCAATTTTCAGAAATTTTTTATTTTTCATTTTTCGAATTTCAAATGTTCGTCCTCTCACGTATTTTGACGTGCTGATTTCGAATTTTCGAACGAAAATGTCGAAAACTCATCGGAAATACTTTTGGCGGCAAAGAAAACATCTAAAAACTGATTTAGAGCTGACCAACTCGAGAACGGTTAGAGATAGACAAATTCTGCGAACGCCAATCGATTTAGAATGGTCAATTTAGTATATAATGCGAATTTCGAGTCAACCGAATATATTAAAAATTACTCGAAAAAAGTTGCAAGGGGTTTACCCCTAAAAATCATCAAAAATACTAAGTCGTCACATCGACTTGAAATTTGCACTGTATACGTGAAATTTCATTCTCGTTCCGAAAATGTGTGATTTTTATGTGCTCAAATGAAAGATTTAGACGGAAAAGGGTGTTTAAGGTAGAAAATTCAATTTTCTGAAATTTTTTATTTTTCATTTTTCGAATTTCAAATTTTCGTCCTCAAACGTATTTTGACGTGCTGATTTCGAATTTTCGAACGAAAATGTCGAAAACTCATCGGAAATATTTTTGGCGGCAAAGAAAACATCTAAAAACTGATTTAGACCTGACCAACTCGAGAACGGTTAGAGATAGACGAATTCTGCGAACGCCAATCGATTTAAAATGACCGAATTAGTATATACTGAGAATTTGAACGAAAACAATCGACGGACAAAAAAGTCGAGTTTATCATGATAGATAATTTTTTGAAACCTGATTCAGTGCTGACCGACTCGAGAACGGTTAGAGATAGACGAATTCTGCGAACGCCAATCGATTTAAAATGACCGAATTAGTATACACTGAGAATTTGAACGAAAACAATCGACGGACAAAAAAGTCGAGTTTATCATGATAGATAATTTTTTGAAAACTGTTTCAGAGCTGACCAACTCGAGAACGGTTACAGATAGACGAATTCTGCGAACGCCAATCGATTTAAAATGACCGAATTAGTATATACTGAGAATTTGAACGAAAACAATCGACGGACAAAAAAGTCGAGTTTATCATGATAGATAATTTTTTAAAAACTGATTCAGAGCTGACCAACTCGAGAACGGTTAGAGATAGACGAATTCTGCGAACGCCAATCGATTTAAAATTACCGAATTAGTATGTACTGAGAATTTGAACGAAAACAATCGACGGACAAAAAAGTCGAGTTTATCATGATAGATAATTTTTTGAAACCTGATTCAGTGCTGACCGACTCGAGAACGGTTAGAGATAGACGAATTCTGCGAACGCCAATCGATTTAAAATGACCGAATTAGTATATACTGAGAATTTGAACGAAAACAATCGACGGACAAAAAAGTCGAGTTTATCATGATAGATAATTTTTTGAAAACTGATTCAGAGCTGACCAACTCGAGAACGGTTAGAGATAGACAAATTCTGCGAACGCCAATCGATTTAGAATGGTCAAATTAGTATATAATGCGAATTTCGAGTCAACCAAAAATATTAAAAATTACTCGAAAAAAGTTGCAAGGGGTTCACCCCTAAAAATCATCAAAAATACTAAGTCGTCACATCGACTTGAAATTTGCACTGTATACGTGAAATTTCATTCTCGTTCCGAAAATGTGTGATTTTTATGTGCTCAAATAAAAGATTTAGACGGAAAAGGGTGTTTAAGGTAGAAAATCCAATTTTCTGAGATCTTTTATTTTTCACTTTTCGAATCTCAAATTTTCGTCCTCTTACGTATTTTGACGTGCTGATTTCGAATTTTTGAACGAAAATGTCGAAAACTCATCGGAAATATTTTTGGCGGCAAAGAAAACATCTAAAAACTGATTTAGAGCTGACCAACTCGAGAACGGTTAGAGATAGACGAATTCTGCGAACACCAATCGATTTAAAATGACCGAATTAGTATATACTGAGAATTTGAACGAAAACAATCGACGGACAAAAAAGTCGAGTTTATCATGATAGATAATTTTTTGAAAACTGATTCAGAGCTGACCAACTCGAGAACGGTTAGAGATAGACGAATTCTGCGAACGCCAATCGATTTAAAATGACCGAATTAGTATATGCTGAGAATTTGAACGAAAACAATCGACGGACAAAAAAGTCGAGTTTATCATGATAGATAATTTTTTGAAAACTGATTCAGAGCTGACCAACTCGAGAACGGTTAGAGATAGACAAATTCTGCGAACGCCAATCGATTCGTCCTCAAACGTATTTTGACGTGCTGATTTCGAATTTTTGAACGAAAATGTCGAAAACTCATTGGAAATATTTTTGGCGGCAAAAAAAACATCTAAAAACTGATTTAGAGCTGACCAACTCGAGAACGGTTAGAGATAGACAAATTCTGCGAACGCCAATCGATTTAGAATGGTCAATTTAGTATATAATGCGAATTTCGAGTCAACCGAAAATATTAAAAATTACTCGAAAAAAGTTGCAAGGGGTTCACCCCTAAAAATCATCAAAAATACTAAGTCGTCACATCGACTTGAAATTTGCACTGTATACTTGAAATTTCATTCTCGTTCCGAAAATGTGTGATTTTTATGTGCTCAAATAAAAGATTTAGACGGAAAAGGGTGTTTAAGGTAGAAAATCCAATTTTCTGAAATTTTTTATTTTTCATTTTTCGAATTTCAAATTTTCATCCTCTTACGTATTTTGACGTGCTGATTTCGAATTTTTGAACGAAAATGTCGAAAACTCATCGGAAATATTTTTGGCGGCAAAAAAAACATCTAAAAACTGATTTAGAGCTGACCAATTCGAGAACGGTTAGAGATAGACAAATTCTGCGAACGCCAATCGATTTAGAATGGTCAAATTAGTATATAATGCGAATTTCGAGTCAACCAAAAATATTAAAAATTACTCGAAAAAAGTTGCAAGGGGTTCACCCCTAAAAATCATCAAAAATACTAAGTCGTCACATCGACTTGAAATTTGCACTGTATACGTGAAATTTCATTCTCGTTCCGAAAATGTGTGATTTTTATGTGCTCAAATAAAAGATTTAGACGGAAAAGGGTGTTTAAGGTAGAAAATCCAATTTTCTGAGATTTTTTATTTTTCACTTTTCGAATCTCAAATTTTCGTCCTCTTACGTATTTTGACGTGCTGATTTCGAATTTTTGAACGAAAATGTCGAAAACTCATCGGAAATATTTTTGGCGGCAAAGAAAACATCTAAAAACTGATTTAGAGCTGACCAACTCGAGAACGGTTAGAGATAGACGAATTCTGCGAACACCAATCGATTTAAAATGACCGAATTAGTATATACTGAGAATTTGAACGAATACAATCGACGGACAAAAAAGTCGAGTTTATCATGATAGATAATTTTTTGAAAACTGATTCAGAGCTGACCAACTCGAGAACGGTTAGAGATAGACGAATTCTGCGAACGCCAATCGATTTAAAATGACCGAATTAGTATATACTGAGAATTTGAACGAAAACAATCGACGGACAAAAAAGTCGAGTTTATCATGATAGATAATTTTTTAAAAACTGATTCAGAGCTGACCAACTCGAGAACGGTTAGAGATAGACGAATTCTGCGAACGCCAATCGATTTAAAATTACCGAATTAGTATGTACTGAGAATTTGAACGAAAACAATCGACGGACAAAAAAGTCGAGTTTATCATGATAGATAATTTTTTGAAACCTGATTCAGTGCTGACCGACTCGAGAACGGTTAGAGATAGACGAATTCTGCGAACGCCAATCGATTTAAAATGACCGAATTAGTATATACTGAGAATTTGAACGAAAACAATCGACGGACAAAAAAGTCGAGTTTATCATGATAGATAATTTTTTGAAAACTGATTCAGAGCTGACCAACTCGAGAACGGTTAGAGATAGACGAATTCTGCGAACGCCAATCGATTTAAAATGACCGAATTAGTATATACTGAGAATTTGAACGAAAACAATCGACGGACAAAAAAGTCGAGTTTATCATGATAGATAATTTTTTGAAAACTGATTCAGAGCTGACCAACTCGAGAACGGTTAGAGATAGACGAATTCTGCGAAAGACAATCGATTTAAAATTACCGAATTAGTATATACTGAGAATTTGAACGAAAACAATCGACGGACAAAAAAGTCGAGTTTATCATGATAGATAATTCTTTGAACTGATTCAGAGCTGACCGACTCGAGAACGGTTAGAGATAGACGAATTCTGCGAACGCCAATCGATTTAAAATGACCGAATTAGTATATACTGAGAATTTGAACGAAAACAATCGACGGACAAAAAAGTCGAGTTTATCATGATAGATAATTTTTTGAAAACTGATTCAGAGCTGACCAACTCGAGAACGGTTAGAGATAGACGAATTCTGCGAAAGACAATCGATTTAAAATTACCGAATTAGTATATACTGAGAATTTGAACGAAAACAATCGACGGACAAAAAAGTCGAGTTTATCATGATAGATAATTCTTTGAACTGATTCAGAGCTGACCGACTCGAGAACGGTTAGAGATAGACGAATTCTGCGAACGCCAATCGATTTAAAATGACCGAATTAGTATATACTGAGAATTTGAACGAAAACAATCGACGGACAAAAAAGTCGAGTTTATCATGATAGATAATTTTTTGAAAACTGATTCAGAGCTGACCAACTCGAGAACGGTTAGAGATAGACGAATTCTGCGAACGCCAATCGATTTAAAATGACCGAATTAGTATATGCTGAGAATTTGAACGAAAACAATCGACGGACAAAAAAGTCGAGTTTATCATGATAGATAATTTTTTGAAAACTGATTCAGAGCTGACCAACTCGAGAACGGTTAGAGATAGACAAATTCTGCGAACGCCAATCGATTCGTCCTCAAACGTATTTTGACGTGCTGATTTCGAATTTTTGAACGAAAATGTCGAAAACTCATTGGAAATATTTTTGGCGGCAAAAAAAACATCTAAAAACTGATTTAGAGCTGACCAACTCGAGAACGGTTAGAGATAGACAAATTCTGCGAACGCCAATCGATTTAGAATGGTCAATTTAGTATATAATGCGAATTTCGAGTCAACCGAAAATATTAAAAATTACTCGAAAAAAGTTGCAAGGGGTTCACCCCTAAAAATCATCAAAAATACTAAGTCGTCACATCGACTTGAAATTTGCACTGTATACGTGAAATTTCATTCTCGTTCCGAAAATGTGTGATTTTTATGTGCTCAAATAAAAAATTTAGACAGAAAAGGGTGTTTAAGGTAGAAAATCCAATTTTCTGAGATTTTTTATTTTTCACTTTTCGAATCTCAAATTTTCGTCCTCTTACGTATTTTGACGTGCTGATTTCGAATTTTTTAACGAAAATGTCGAAAACTCATCGGAAATATTTTTGGCGGCAAAAAAAACATCTAAAAACTGATTTAGAGCTGACCAACTCGAGAACGGTTAGAGATAGACAAATTCTGCGAACGCCAATCGATTTAGAATGGTCAAATTAGTATATAATGCGAATTTCGAGTCAACCAAAAATATTAAAAATTACTCGAAAAAAGTTGCAAGGGGTTCACCCCTAAAAATCATCAAAAATACTAAGTCGTCACATCGACTTGAAATTTGCACTGTATACGTGAAATTTCATTCTCGTTCCGAAAATGTGTGATTTTTATGTGCTCAAATAAAAGATTTAGACGGAAAAGGGTGTTTAAGGTAGAAAATCCAATTTTCAGAAATTTTTTATTTTTCATTTTTCGAATTTCAAATGTTCGTCCTCTCACGTATTTTGACATGCTGATTTCGAATTTTCGAACGAAAATGTCGAAAACTCATCGGAAATATTTTTGGCGGCAAAGAAAACATCTAAAAACTGATTTAGAGCTGACCAACTCGAGAACGGTTAGAGATAGACAAATTCTGCGAACGCCAATCGATTTAGAATGGTCAATTTAGTATATAATGCGAATTTCGAGTCAACCGAAAATATTAAAAATTACTCGAAAATACTAAGTCGTCACATCGACTTGAAATTTGCACTGTATACGTGAAATTTCATTCTCGTTCCGAAAATGTGTGATTTTTATGTGCTCAAATAAAAAATTTAGACGGAAAAGGCTGTTTAAGGTAGAAAATCCAATTTTCTGAGATTTTTTATTTTTCATTTTTCGAATTTCAAATTTTCGTCCTCTTACGTATTTTGACGTGCTGATTTCGAATTTTTTAACGAAAATGTCGAAAACTCATTGGAAAAATTTTTGGCGGCAAAAAAACATCTAAAAACTGATTTAGAGCTGACCATCTCGAGAACGGTTAGAGATAGACAAATTCTGCGAACGCCAATCGATTTAGAATGGTCAAATTAGTATATAATGCGAATTTCGAGTCAACCGAAAATATTAAAAATTACTCGAAAAAAGTTGCAAGGGGTTCACCCCTAAAAATCATCAAAAATACTAAGTCGTCACATCGACTTGAAATTTGCACTATATACGTAAAATTTTAAGCTCGTTCCGAAAATGTATGATTTTCATGATTTTCATGATTTAACCGGAAAAGGTTGTTTAACCTAATTCTCAAAATTAAAAAAAAAAGCCTGGCTTCCGATCTCATTATTTTTGTACGGCATTAGGTTTTAGGAGATTATTATTTCATAATCTACCCAACCTGATGAGGAATGCCGTACAAGAATATTTTGTCCGAAAAGCACATCTTCAGATGAAACATTATTATTATTAGCATTGTAGTCAAATGCACCACGCAGAATTGACGGCATAGTTATTTTTTTATATAACAGCATTGTTCTGTACATGTTTCATGCTGGGTCAAATCCAAATGTCCCCCCCAAATTGTTATGCGGGCTTGTAGTATACTACTAGTATCGATATGAACTCTCATATTCTCTCAAATTGTTGAAGCGTAATTTGTCGATTGATGAGAGTATGCTATTGGTCGAAATAACAATGATCAAGATGGATAGAAACCCTGGTGCGTTCATTTATACCTGTGAAATCGGCCTACCAAAACTGTTAAGGTACGGCCTACGTGATTCTTCATATTTTATTTAGGTCGGATTAGCTTCACGATCATTCGTAGATGGCGGTAAAGTCATTACAGATTGATAAATGAATACTTGTCATGATGACTTTGGACAATTGTCATTGTCATGACATGTTTACATTTCGTATTTATTCAATTTTGTTAAAAAATACGACATAACATGTTTAACGTGCTTATTTCATCAAAAATCAGAACAGTAATTTTAAATTAACTAGTTGGATATGTGATATGTACGGGATATTTAAACAATGATACTAACCCTAGATCTTTCATACAAACACAGCCATGTCCAAGTACAAACTTGAAAAAACATTATGCACTACAAATACAAGAATTACAGAAAACTCAACAATAAACAAATAACTAATCATTGCGAACTGAACGAAAAGTAGTAAAAGAACGGAAAAAAACGATAAATATCCCGATGAAATGTAAATCACAGTTAACCAAAAATTTTAAACATAGTAATAAACAGTCAAATTTCAAATATTCCAAAAAAAATATGACTCAGTACGTCGGAATGTAAACTCGGCTATTTTTTGATAATGCGCCATCTACTGACAACGGGAAAGCTAATCCCATCTTATTACAGCATTAACAACTTTGGGTGAAACAAAAGCGAATCAGTCAATCCACCAGGACAATGATCTAGGTGTCCTTGGAGTCTTATGCCATTTACCAATAACTATTTACAAATAATCATAAAAGTGTCATTTTTGATAAGTCATGCCCCAAAAATTTTCCCTCACTACGGTTTTGACCGAAGCAGAATTCGATGATCCCGAGTTCGAGTACATAGTGAGCCTTCAACGGGAAGAAAAATTATGTTTCGGGACACAACTTTCGAGGGATACTAGTCTCATCGGTAAGGGATTGTCACCCAATCAGAAGAGAATTTCCCCGGAATTGTTCTCTAGAACTGGTCCTGGATGTTACCAGATTGAGGAATACACTTCTGCGATGCATGATGTGCTCGATAAGGTAGGTTGTTTTGTCTTCTTGGTGATTTTTTGAGAAGTAAGTTACAGTTGAGCACGAGCGAATACATTTTAAAGAGTGAAGAAATAGTGGGTAAAATTCCGTTTTTCGGGCGCTACAAGTTATCAGAAATTTTTTTTAGTACTTACGTATTTTGGTCTCCTGAAGAAATAATCCAAATGAAATTTTCGGCGGTCTCAAGTAATTTCGGAGATACGGTCTATTTTTGGATTTTGATTGGCATTTTCTAGAGGCGTTCCTACATCCTACCGCGAAAAAAACACTCAATAAGTCTCCTTCTTTTAACCAGCCCGATATACACATCCTGCTTCCTCGGTCTCACGCTTTTTTTTCATTGGAAACGGCACTTTCTTTTAAAAAAAATCGTGTTTATATCTAATTATGTCAGAGACAATGGGTCTAATGAATAAACCTTGAGCAAATGCTTTTACTCAGATTTCTTGAAACAGACCTATGCATTTTATTAATTAATGAGAAAGACACACCTATAGTAAAAGCTTTTGCTAGCTTTTATTCATAACACCCAATGCGCTAGCGAATATGACAGATAATTAGTGAATTCGAATTGTATGTATGGTTGGCGACACTGAAATCAATTATTGCCAACTTTTCAGATTTATTAATAGCTGCGTTTTTTTGTGATGATATGTGACAGCTCTAATCCAATCGCACTAACCAGGCAATATTGGATCTATCTGCAGTTAGGTCGGGACGTAATAAAGGCGAGCGAATCGAGCCTAACAACGACGAGCGCAGCGAGCACCTATTTTAATTTACGTTTTAGGTTAGGTTGGGTTAGGTCGGGTAGGTTAGGTGGCTGAGTTATTAGGTTATTTTCCCTTCTTTTGCCTCAAAATATTGGATCTGTGTTCAGTTAGGTACGTTATAAGGGCGAGCGAAGCGAGCCTAACCTAACCTGAAACGTAAACAAAAGAAGGCGCTCGCTTCGCTCGCCCTTATTACGTCTCGACCTAACTGCACACAGATCCATATTTTTAAGGCAAAAGAAGGGAAAACAACCTAACCCACCCACCTAACCTAACCTACCCTGTCTAACCCAACCTACTTCAACCAACCCAACCTAACACGTTAATAAAAATAGGTGCTCGCTGCGCTCGCCGTTGATAGGCTCGCTTCGCTTGCTCTTATTAGGCCGGATTTTCATGCATATGAAATCCGATGGCACAGAAATGTTCTTTTTGGTTAATAAGATCATTTTCGTACCATAGGATCGTCGGATATCGTATGCATAAAAATCCGGCCTTCCGTCCTGACCTAACTGAACAATTTTTTCTGGTTAATGTGATTGGATCTAGAGCTGTCACATATAGTTCTGTTACTATGGTAGGAGACCAAAAAACCGCAGCTATTATTCGCTCACATTTAAATCAGAAAAGTTGGCAATAATTGATTTCAGTTTTACCAACCATACCGTTGTTTATACAGATTCTATACCGATTGTATACAGATCCTATATTATCAAACAACGACCATACATACAATATACAATTCACTAATAATTAACTGTCATATTATTGTCTCTGATATGATTAGAAAAAAACAACGTTTTTAAAAAAAAATGAAAAAAAACCGTGAGACGGAGGAAGCAGGATGTGTATATCGGGCTGGTGAAAAGAAGGAGACTTATTGAGTGTTTTTTTCGCGGTAGGAACGTTCTGACATTTATTTCTAGGTTCGGAGCAAAGCAGGTGTGGGTCCTCTAGCCAGCAAAGACGCAAGATTCAAAACCAAAGTCCATTTCAGAACCCCCTCCCCGGGTCGATACCAACCTCCCGTGGTCTCGTATCAACCCCCGGAAAGCAGTTTCGCCCCTTTCAACGTCAGCAGTAAAGTCAGAGAAATGAAAATCGACAACAATCCTGGACCGCTAACCTACGACATCCGCGGTGTCTCCAAGTGCAGAAGAATGCGATACATGAGCAATTTCGGTAGACCCACCATGGTACCTTGCGTGGAACTGGCCTGCGTAGTGAAACCCACCGATACCTGCCAGAAATGCGAGAGGCTATGCGAAGGGGACTATTGGCACTTGAATCACGAGATATTCCTGTGCCAACATTGCTGGTATCTAGAAAAAGTGAACAAAACGACGTATAGTGAGAAGAAGCTGAAAGGGTTCAAGAAGATCAGGAATTGTTCGTTCATGCACAGCCATGAAGAGACGGATGCTGCTATGAGGATCCTACCCCAGAATAAGATCAACAAAAAAATAAGGCTGGAGAATTATTTGGATCTTTATATTAAATGCTGATTGTGTGTGAATAAAGGATGGTATCTGAATTATTCTTTATACATCAGACTGTGAAACAACTAAGTTTCCAAACGTCGATAATTTAGCACAACAATCAAAATGAAACATCTTCAGTCACCATTACAATCTGTATACACGAATGAATACAACATGATAAGCAAAATTATGACAAGGCGAAGGAGTCAAAAAGAGCTGATTTTCAATTAAACTTTGAAATATTATGGCATGCTATTTGGTTTGAAGAATGCTCCGTCCACATTCCAGCAGGTAATGGCCAACATTCTTCTGGGCATACAAAACTATCTCACAAAAGAACTCTGTGAGATTTGTGTCCAGATGTTTGAATGAATATCTAAACCGGGAGACTCGCAGTGCTTTTTTTACTGCTAGCACGTTTCATTAGTGCTAGATCAGAATAATCAAATGGCTCGAATAATGTGATGGTTCGGACGGGGAACAGATGGCTTCAAAGCTGTCTGTACTTACCTACCATTGCACTGATTTATTTATTGAATAAATAACTTCCAATCAGAACAAGTTCTGATATGAGAAAATTGTGCATAAATAATAACGGAAAGATTTACCAATTGGAGTTGAAACAAATATATCATAAATCACTGATAGAATAAACATACAGTATCGGAAAGTTTTCATCTTGGGTATGATGGTTTCATGAGAGCGTAAAGTATAGCTTGCATTACAGAGACAGCATTACAATTTTTCCTCGACTTGCTCGAGGAAGGGATATCGTCGTGAGCAGTGTGTGGTCTGTCGCATTGCCACGTGGTCCGTTAATGCGTCGGGTGGGGTAGCAGGAGATATATATATATAAATATAATAAATAAATTGAAACATTTTGACTTGGACGAACTTTATTGAAAAAAGTTTCTTGGCAACATACACTTACAAAATAAAAAAAGTCTCATATAAAACACGAAATAGTAACTTTAAGCTCTAGCCTAATCACAAATAAACAATGGAATTCTCAACATTAATACTTAACCCAGAAAAAAAAACCTACTGTTCTTCAACTTCCAACAATCCGTTAGTTATCAACGACTGGTAGCACAACTCACCGTCTGGGTCGTACAAATCCACAGTGAGAGGATCCCTCCTGACGATTTTCGCGGGTTTGTTCTTACCGAAGAGCTTCTTCATGTGCTCCAGCACGTGCGTAGAGTGACTCTCGCTTTTCAGTTTCACGTTCAGGTTCGCCATATGGCACAAAACGGGCAGCTGGAACCATTCGGGCTTCATCATTCTGATGTCCTTCATGGGCACCGACTCGACATTGCCGTAATCGACGAAGAAGACGAAAACGTAGCTGCAGTCTAGTCCGTCGATGTTGTGAATCTTGGCCCGATACCAGATGCCATCCTCCACGTAGGGGCAGACGCATGGCATACCGACCTGGAGAAAAAAAATTGTTTAAATTATATCTCTTAGTTCCTTCTAGTAAATTGATTACCTACATACATTACTAATTAAGATGCTACGCGTTGTTTTTATAGGTCTCTCCGTGTCGTGTAATTACGCGCGATCTTGTGGCGCGCCTTGTTTCGCGCTTTTACTGTCTTCCAAACGGTCCATGAGAAGTCTCCGTACGTTTTTGCTCGGTTGACTGAAGCCACCATTGGCTTTGATATAGGCGCTTTCTATAAATTTGCGGCTGAACCAATGTTCCTCTCTGTGAAGAACACTAGCCCCGTCTTAAAGAATTTGGTGGTGATTTGTCCAGGCGTGGTCGGCAATTCTCGATTCAGATGTTCCCTCGGTGAGTACACTTTTTGTGTTCTGTTATTCTTACAGGTAATGGCCTTTTGGTCTCTCCGATGTAGGAATCCCCACACTTACATGAGACCTCGTAAATAAAGTTTTTGCTGGATTCTGTTGTGTTTTCTACTTTGTAAGGTACTGTCGGATTGAAAGCAACTCTTGATATTGTACTTGGTAATAAGAAGTTCTATGAATTATTTGTATTTTAAAGGCTTTGATACATACAATAAATTCTTTGGGCGTTCCTCAGTGTACCCAAAGGCATAGCCTGTGCGGGTAGAGAACGTTTATTTTTATTATTATTTGCCTTGGCGCTCCGATGCGACTTACTGATATTTGGTGGCAACTTCGCTTTCCAACTATAGGAAAACACGTAAAACAAACGTACAGCACCACCGCGAGTGGTCGGTGCGCACTTCAAGCAAGCACTAGACGTCGGGATTAACGTCGGGATCTGGACAACTCCTCATCACACCTGCTTTACAACGAGACATGTGGTTTTCTATCGATTTCGATACACTCGAGAAAAAAACTCCCGTACACAGGGCTCGAACCTGGTCTAATGGCCGCAAAAGTTTCAACGGCGGAACACCTAACGTTGACCCACCGACCACTCTTAGATAGGAACATTAGTTCAAACGTCAATTCATAGAAACCGCCTATATCGAAGCCAATGGTGCCTTCATTCAGCCGAGCGTGGAAATCAAAAACGTACGGAGACTGCTCATGAACGGTTTGGAGAGATAATAAAACGGGAAACCACGCGCGCCACAAGACCGCGCGTAATTACGCCACACCGAAAGACCTATAAAAACATCTCGTAGCGTCTAATTTGTCAGTATTCACCTGAAGACGATTGCGGAAAAATTGAAAGAGGTAAAAATCTTTCAACCATACATTTCAATCATTGATAGACGTCCGTAATGTTAGTAATCATTAAAAAACATATTTCGATAATCAAAAATTGTGAATAACCATGTTTAACAGATAAACGAATAGTTTCATAAAAAAACACTAATTTTAAAAAATTTATTTATTTTTTGTAAATCGGTAAATCATAAACTGCTCTTCGACAGCTTCATATTGATTGATATTTCCAAACTCTATGTTTACACTCCATTAGATTCATCAAAGTTCCTAGAAAATTTTGTTTATACGAGAATAGGATTCTAGCAATGCAGGATAAATAAGATAGTGCAATATAATCAGTTACCAGCATCATCTTAAAAATTAAATGATGAAAAACGACATTATATCCATACCTCGAATTTGCTGAGAACCGGCAGACAATCCACAGACTCCAGAATTTCATTGCTGAGAAGAAACAGCTCATCTCTCCATGCCGTGCTTGTCAACTTTAAAACGACTTTGTTGTACGACAATACTGCCATTACCGACATCAACATTTTTTCGGTGTCCGCTTTTTCTGGAATCTCTTCAACGTTGTATTCATAGTTACTTGTATCAACGGGAGTTGTCAACTTTTCCAGCTGAAATTAAGTACAATTCAATTTCTGAACACCCTGTACTGTATTCGTGGGGGTATGTGTATCGGGAATATCCATATTATCAGAACAAACTAAATCATATAAAGAAAGTGACTGATTTTACAACATAAAATCACGTCTTGATCAGAAAATTGAGTTGATATAATAGTATATTTTTCAACAAGAGATGAAAAAAAAAAGTATTTCATCTCGAGTAGGAAATGCTATTTTTACAGAATTGTTTACGTAAGAGCTGATTCTTCCTTGTAGGGGATCCAAAATGGGCAGTAGGTATTTGGCCAAATTGTAGGTTGGCAAGTGTCAGGAACTGGTTATAGGTCTCAAAGGCATACTCGTTTTATATATTTTTTGCTGTAATGTAGCCTAAACTGTGTCTGTTGTTTGTCTGGAATATAAGATTCGTATTTCTTCAGTGTACATTTTTCTTTCAACCGAATATGTTGTGTCCTTCTGTAAGAGCTTTTTAGTTTTAGTTGTTAGTCCTTTACCATAAGTGTTTCGGTATTTAGTGTAGTAGTCAAAGGAGAAAGGTTCATTTGTATACTTTCTGAGTGTGTGTCTTTCAACCACCATTGACTTCATTTTTCTTATGGGCACCATTTTCGATTATTAGTTTTGAGTTTAAGAATTCATTACTTTTCCAATGAAGTTTCCTCTTCTGTTCCCAAAAATCCGAAACATTGTCAAAAAAGATTTTTTACCTCAATGAGCTTCGACTCAGGTTATTTTCAAATTTGACTTTCAATACAGATATTATTTTGACATTATCATTAGCAAAAATGGCTAATAATAAAACGTCAGTACAAATATAATACAAACGGTGTTAAATGAAATAAATTTATCCCAAAAAGATGCAACATTAAATTACGTTAAATGGTTTATGTAAAACACAAAAAGAAACTACAGATAAAAAATTGACGAAGAAACTAAAGAAAACTATGTAGTGGCAGACAACCTTAACATGGGTTGATGAGAATTCAAAGGTGAATTTTATTTGAATCTCTAAGCAGCATAGCTTATTCTTACCTTTTTCTGCACATCATCAATCACATCTTCGACTCCCTCGATGTCTTCCTCCTCGATGACCACTCCGTCATCATCCGAATTTTCGACGGCGTCTCTCGGCGTCCTGGTCAGGTTCGGACACCGCTGAACCAACGTCTGATTGACGTTGACACCCTTGTCCGTGAACACTTCGGCCTGAGGCACGTCCACGTCGAGCGGACCCTTGATGACGACTTTCGCGTGCTCGGACACCACCTCGAGGAAGGCCTCGTAGTCGGAGGAGAGCCAAGTGCCGGACACGGCGTACACCCGGTCGAGCTTGATCTTGGTGGCGAAAGCGGGAATCGCGGGGAACATGATCTGTCTGTTCAGCTGGATAACAGAATAGTATATTGCACCAATGAGCATGAAATACATACCCACGAGTAATTATGTATTTGAAAAACCATAGCACTTTACAAAAAGCAAGAAATAATTCAACAGAAATCATTAAAGGCCAGGCTGCAAGGCGATAGAAGCATTCAAAACCGTAAAAAAATTACGTCTACAACAAAAGTACTAAATCTGCTGAACGACTCTGAGATCGCAGAGGCATGTCGCTGCTAATCTGATGTAACGATGACAGTAACAATGTCACAGGAGAAATTCCTTGCCAACGACCAGAAGAGTCAGCTCATTATCATTCTAGAAGATAAACTTTGAGCTGAAGGATTTCTCCTAGAGCAAGATGCTGGATACGCTGACATCGCCAGACTATGATTCCGTAGTGGTAGTGGGTGAAGATTTCGACCTCCTCGTACTACTAATATGTGGTCACTATGCCGTATCATAGTGATCACAGCGGGCGAAAAGCATTTGCGGGCGAAAAGCATTTCGGGCGAAACCCATTTGCGGACGAAAAGTACTTGCCTTCAAAAATATTCGATTTTGCCTTCGGAAATTTTTGTAGAGGTCGACGAAAAAAATACATATTCTATATTGCATATAAATGAAAATTTTGCAAGGCAGTCAGTTATGGGGGGGCAGAGCTTGTCGGCCAGCCCCAATGTATGTAAGTGCGGTGTTCATCACTTATTGGAGATGGTAAAAAATGCCTTGTATAAAAGTTGTGGAAAGCAATGAAAACTATGATCTAAAAGTAACTGCCAACATCTAGATGATACGTGTGGAAACGTTGTGTTTTCTTAAACAAAAAAAACTCAAATATAGTGCTATTCATTCCTAACGCGACTCCAAGATTAATGAATAAGTTTCTCACCTCTTTCGCAGTCACATTATGATCGCTGCCGAAATCGATCATAACTGCGACGATGTCCTCGGGATCATTCACCTTGTAGACCTTCCCCCTGTACCAAGAACCCTTGTACGCAATCGTGCAAAGCTGCCCGACCTGCCAATCGTGTTTCTCCTCGCGGTGCGGCGGTTGGTTATCGAAATACTCCTTGATGTTGCCCTCCATCTCCTCGTACACCGGCTGCAGGTTCTCGTCTCTCAAATACAAATACCCCTCGTTCTCGGCGCAGGTGATCCAAGCGTTGAATTCCCGCTTCTCGATAGGAAACGCCGGAATCCAATCGTCGATCTCAGCTTCTCGCGTACGATACGGCGAGTCGGTCTTCTCGGCCTTCTTCTTCTTCTTCTCTTCTTCCTCTACTATGTCGATCCAGCTGGTCGAAGTCGTGCTGTTTGCGCCTTTATCCGAGTTGGTGGCGCCTTTATCCGAGTTGGTGGCGCCTTTATTCGAGTTGATGGCGCCTTTATCGAGGTTGGTCGAGGATTCTGCGTTTTTCGACTCGTTCGAAAGAATGAGAGATGTCGTCTCTTTCGATTCGTTTGAAACCGAGAGAGAAGCGAAGTCTTTCGACTCGGCTGAAGAATTAAGAGAAGCCACGCCCCTCTCCTCGTTTGAAGACGAGAGGGATGCTCTTTCTTTGGACTCGTTCGTTTCTCGATCGGAATCAATTGAAGTGTCGGACTTGTTAGCCAGTTTTTCGATCACTGAAGCGAACGCAGACGGGCTGGGGAAAAAATCAAAAATAAAACCAGATAACTAGTTTAATATTTTTAACAAAAAAAAACAATTTTCAATCTGACATGAATTATCCGGTTGACAGCTGGTTTGACGTGATCAAATCAGGTCCAGAGCTAGAATCATCTGTATTTCATGTTTTTTGGGTCGCTGAAACCGCATGTGATAATTATTTTGATCAAAAACCTATAATTCAATCGTTATCGACAATTTTAATTTAATAATTTATCTGGATTTTCGCCTGGAAATGTCCATCCTAACTTAACAATAGCCAATGTCAACTGTTACTGAGACAAGTCACGAGGGTACATTATCCAAAGGTATTTGGGGGCGATCCAAAGGTATTTAGGGGCGATCCAAAGGTATTTGGGGGCGATCCAAAGGTATTTGGGGGCGAGGATCACGATTTTTCCATGTATTTTTATCCAGGACTCCCCTGTCTAATAATTATTAACCATTGGCTCGGTAACAATCGACATTGGCGGTTTCGTGGACGTCTCCGTGTGACTCGGGTGAAACCAGGCTACTGTTAACTAAAAATTCGTAATAACAATTGAATTGAAGGTTTTTGGGCAAAATAATCAACATATTAGTATTCAGCCACCCAAAAAACATAAAATACAGATGGTTCTATTTTAGATATTGTGTTTCCGCAGAAACATTTCGCCGACATAGTTCACCTTGGGTCATTTCTGGCATTATGAATTAATTGACATAGCCATTAAAGAGAATAAAGTGATCAAATAAAACAGTAATAGTAGATATACAGGAGGAGTGATGCCTTTCATCAGATGTATTGAATAAACAGTAAACAATCAAATGATACTGAAAGGAATCACTGAGTTTAAGTAGTGATAGGACTTTTATAGAAAAAGTAAAAGACATCTTAGAAGAAAATTCTGCTGGTAATAACAAAATTGTAGTAATGGCCAGTTTTCACGGGACTTCTTCACCTGGTGTAGTACGAAAGTTAGTGGGACAGAGACTATTTATGAGCTCACTATCATGATGTAAAAGAAGTTATACATAAAATGTGTTTGGTTAATAAAAACGTTGAGACGGATTAGAAGTAGAAAAACGACTTACCCGTCATCTTGAACCATTTCTTGATGTTTATAAGCAAAACCTAATCGAACCAAGCGATTGTTGATAGAAATGAATTTGGTGCGTGAAGCCTCAAGGGCCCCGCCAACTGTAAGCTTCGTATACCACATTTGCATTGGCATCGATTTTCCAGTTGTATCTCCAGGCACCCTTGTGCCAAATATATCTTTGTATTTTTCGAATATTCTAGAAAACAATTTGAAAGCTAGTGATACTTCTCATATGATTGTTCACTTACCTTTCCAGGGCCTCGGTGGAAGACAAGCTCCATTTGTCCCCGCCCGCTGGCCTGATATCAGCCAGGTGTGACTTGAAGACAATATTAGGGTATTTGCTGAAATATTTCACATACTCGAAAATTTTACTATTGTGTAAAACAACTTCCGCTGGTTTATCGTAAATGTTCACCCTGTATCTATTTTTCTCTTCGACGGCTAGAACCTTCGCTCTAGCGTAGTGATTATGGTAATACACAACACAGTCTTCTCCTTCATTCCATAATTCTTTAATTTTTCGTTCTTTGGTATAGTGAACTTGTAACTCTTTGTGAAGTTCAAGTTCTCGATCCTCGTACATTGAGAATTTAATGTAAATTAGAGAGGCATCAACGAATTTCACCACATCGATTTTTGATTTGATTATGGTCTGGTCATCTTCTTCTTCGGATTCATCCTTCTCGTCGGATTCGTCAGCTTTTTTCAACATGGTTGCAACCAAGCCTTCGTCGTCCGTGAAACCTTTCGGTTTCGCATCGTTCCTTTTCCAATTAACAGTTTTGGAGCTGAAAGTTATTCGATAAATCAAGAAACATACACGATTATCAAATCGGAAAATATCATAAAGTATTTATGGGCAATAAGGGTTAATATGAGATACAACACATATACGATATAACACTTATGCGATATAATACTTATGCGTTAGGTAATAATCGTAACCAATATAATTGAAAAAATGTTTCAAAACGAGCAATGATAATAAGACATTGTTCATAATTTTGGCATAATATTTTCATCAAACTTTGAGAAATTTTAAGTTTTCAAGCCCTGAAGGTAGCCCCCAAAAACCCTTGGAATATTCCCCTGAATGTCGTACAATAGCAGTTGGCACAAAACTAGAGCTAATTATAGGTCTTTATAAATTGAAATTACAGATTTCATCTGCAAAACTTCGGATTTATCAAGTTAAATGATCATAGTTTCGAACATCAATATCTCCAAAGAATCTTTTTTTTCTCAATATTACATTCGATATTCCCATGTATATTTGTATTTCACAACCAGAAATATCGAGTTTGTATGTTAGCGAGCAATGGGACAATAAGGCATTGTTTATAATTTGGCATATTTTCATCAAACTTCAAAAAATTTGAATTTACCAAGCCCTGCAGGTAGCCCCTAAAAACCCATGAAATCTTCCTGAATTTCGTACGATAGCAACTGGCTAATTATAGGTTGAGTATTAGCAGTTGACAAATAAACTTTGCAGGGATTCCATAATGTAATATTCAAAAAAAGTACTTACATATTTCCAGAAGATATTGCAAAATTCTCAGCTACCAACTGGGCATTGATGCAAACGTCAACTTCACCAAGATATTCAAATAAAGCAACCTCGAGCGGATCAACATTGCTGACAATCATTTTTAGAACGTCCTGCATACGAAAATATTTCTGCAAGAATACAGTGGCCAACTCAGACCAAGGCTGTCCTTTTTGGAAGGGCTCAATGTGAGCCATTTTGACTAGCACAGCCTAAAAATTAAAGACTCGTTCAAATTTGCTCGAAAAAAACACAGTTATTGAATTTAAGCGCTGGACAACCTACCTGGCTCTCCAATTTGGTAAAAGGCTCTGTCAGCATCCTGATGCTAGACCATGAAACACCAACGCGAAGTCCCCAATCTACGAGCATGACGTGTGCCTTTTCAGTATTCATGTCAACTTTTTTGATGAGCGCTCTGTGCCAATTTCCTCTGATTGGGTCTTTGTATTCGACCACAACATAGCTTCCTAAAATTACAAAGACGCAATTTTTTCATTTGTGGAGAATTACTGTTTTCATACCTTCAACAGGAATGCAGGTGTTCTTTGGTTGATTCTTGTAATGATTTTTCAGTATACTCGACATTTTTTTCAATGATTCCGAGTGTACAGCCTGAAAAACAGAATTCAGTCAGCAAAGGAAAGAAAAATATATAATCCAACTTACTATGTGAACAAAAATATGATGCGGGTCAAACACGTTGGCTATAATAACATCCTCCACTTGATTCTTGGTGAACTTCATGCTATTGGCAAAAATCTTCAACGAGTTGGTGAATGTTGACTGAAAAAAATTATTAATCATTTGAAAATTAATTTATACTGTGATAGACTATGAAATAACTAATTACATTTTCTAACAGATGCAGAGGGCGAACCTTCTGAGAAACCGCACTCTCGTTATCGCTGCTGCCCAAAGCGTTGTTGCATGTGTGGATTAATATATCAATGATGGACGTTAGCCCACCATCAGAAGAAGACACCATCAAATCTACCAGATGAATGCCGCTGTTGATACTCTTCACCGACATGAATACATCTTTGCTGAAATATGATTGTAAATGTTAATTTGATAATCGAACACGACCAGAAATCATAAAGGAGGCATGCTGTGAGTTTTTACCAAAACGAGACCCACGTTGGGCGGCAATTAAAGTTGCAGTTCATGTGAGTTGACAATTTCTTACTATAAAGAGGGAAGAACATTTATCTTGAAGTTCTGTAGTGGAGTTCACTGTCTGGCTCAGGCTGAAGACATTTTTACTTCCGTATAATAGGTTTTGAGTTCCTGTTTTTAAGGAATGTGTTCAGGATATTTTAAAAGGCCACGGATTTTATATAAATACAACATCCATCGTTCCCGGACGAGTTGACTGATATCAAGAGAAGATGAAAAGGAAAATCCTGTATTATTCACATAACATCGCGAGAGCCGAGGAAAAGTAGGTAGGAATTGGTGTTCGTCTTGAACTTCTGAAGGCTGTATGCTTCCCGATGTAGCGAGTTCCAAAGTTTTGCCGTTGGTTGGTAAAACGAGCCTTGGGCAAAAGATATTCGGCAACTTTTGGGAAATAGATGTTCGACATGTCTCTACAGTAACAACATATGGATGTAAGGACTGTGCTCGACGGATCAGTCTCGATGGGACCGCTAACGGTGGAACAATCGATAATATTTCGCAGAAGCCCCCAATATAATCTACTTCCTTGCTTTCAAGTCTAACTTTGAATCTTTAGTCTTCTTTAGCTTTGAATATTTCAAGTCACATACCAAGTTTGCCTAATGTATCTCTACTTTACCTACCCATTAATCATTTTTCCCATGTAAACATGTGCATTCTTGGACCAATTAACGTAGGTCGGATTCTGAAGTTCACATTGTATAGCAAAAGCCTTTTTTGATGCTATGTTAGGCGTTATTTCTCTCAGTCTGAAAGTAAAAAAATAATCAGTGTAATTGCAGATTCTCTCAATTCTCTTTTGTACTTACTTGGTGATGTCAACTGTTTGAGTAGAGCCGTAATCGACGAAAAATACTTCGTAAAGCGGTTCTGTCTCCCCGTTTTTGATTTCAGTAACCCTTCCTCTACACCATTTCTTCCCATTAGACGAAACGTAGTGGGCCAAGTACAGTTCATCTGTAACAAAGAATTATTCATGCAAGAGGTAGCGAATTAAGAGTGTGTTTTTGAAAGAAATTACTGATATAGAGCAAATATTAAAATTTATGAACTGAAATTGCACATTAAAAAATATGGTTTATTTTACTGGCGAAGCTAACATAAATCCTTTATTAAAAAATTATTATATTAATAAATAATTATTAAAATTTATAAAAAAATTCCAGAATTTCTGTTTAATTGATGAAGATCCATAGTAATTGTATAGACAAGAGACGATTTGATCTTCACAAACATTTATTCTCGAAAAAAATATATATATATAATAACTTTTAAATGCCTGCTTAATAAACTATCAATAGACAAAGATATCTTGCAAAACAAAATGAACAGAAAATTTCTTGGTGTTTCTATTGATAATCAGCTGAAACACGCTAGACATCTTAAGAGTAAAATTTCCTCCAGATGTTATGCAGTAAGGGTGGTTGCTAACAAATTAGGCTTTCACACAGCAAAAACGGTTTATTTTATTGAATACCAATCATGAAATGGAATACCTTCCCTGCCTTCTTCTGTACTGATATTACAGAAAGGAGCTGTAAGGTATCTCTGTAAAGTCAAACCTAGGGAGTCGTGCAGGAAGTAGTTCGCTGCCAATAAGATTTCAACTGTTGTTGCATTGTTTATTCTTGAGACTGTATGCTTGGCGTACAAACATAAAACAAAATTTGACTTTGTTTCTTCTCTTTATGCTGCTCGTAATTGCGTATTCAACTTATACTTCTCAGTAATTTTCGCTAATAAAGGAACGAGATATATAGACATACTTATGAATTTTCAGAATCTTTACCTATGAATTTGAATGGTACTGATACAATATATATTATCAATATGTACTTACTGAGCTGTGGTTGTTCCACCATCATGGCGCCCATCTTGATGTAATTATCGATGTCTTGATTCATTTGCGAGAACCTGTACTGGGTCTTCTTCAGCTGGACGTAGAAGCACTCTAAGGACTCTATGTGGGTAACGTCAATCCTTTCTATATCTGTTTGAATACCTAAATGATTACCTGCACAATACGAATACATTTAAAAACAACTTAAATTGAAAGCTCAAGAGCTCAAACGGCCGTAAACAAACCAAGCAACCGAAAGCAACTAAGCAAACGAAAGCAGCCAAGCAAACGAAAGCAACCAAGCAAACGAAAACAACCAAGCAAACTAAAGCAACCAAGCAAACGAAAGCAACCAAGCAAACGAAAGCAACCAAGCAACTGAAGCAACCGAAAGCAATCAAGCAACCGAAAGCAATCAAGCAACCGAAAGCAATCAAGCAAACGAAATCAACCAAGCAAACGAAAACAACTAAGCAACCGAAAGCAACTAAGCAACCGAAAGCAACCAAGCACCTCAAAGCAACTAAGCACCTCAAAGCAACTAAGCAACCGAAAGCAACTAAGCAACCGAAAGCAACTAAGCAACCGAAAGCAACCAAGCAACCGAAAGCAACCAAGCAAACGAAAGCAATCAAGCAAACGAAATCAACCAAGCAAACGAAATCAACCAAGCAAACGAAAGCAACTAAGCAACCGAAAGCAACCAAGCACCTGAAAGCAACTAAGCAACCGAAAGCAACTAAGCAACCGAAAGCAACCAAGGAAACTAAAGCAACCAAGCAAACGAAAGCAACCAAGCAACCGAAGCAACCAAGCAAACAAAAGCAACCGACCAAACGAAATCAACCAAGCAACCGAAAGCAACTAAGCAAACAAAAGCAGCCAAGCAAACGAAAGCAACCAAGCAAACGAAAACAACCAAGCAAACTAAAGCAACCAAGCAAACGAAAGCAACCAAGCAAACGAAAGCAACCAAGCAACTGAAGCAACCGAAAGCAATCAAGCAACCGAAAGCAATCAAGCAACCGAAAGCAATCAAGCAAACGAAATCAACCAAGCAAACGAAAACAACTAAGCAACCGAAAGCAACTAAGCAACCGAAAGCAACCAAGCACCTCAAAGCAACTAAGCACCTCAAAGCAACTAAGCAACCGAAAGCAACCGAAAGCAACTAAGCAACCGAAAGCAACCAAGCAACCGAAAGCAACCAAGCAAACGAAAGCAATCAAGCAAACGAAATCAACCAAGCAAACGAAAGCAACTAAGCAACCGAAAGCAACCAAGCACCTGAAAGCAACTAAGCAACCGAAAGCAACTAAGCAACCGAAAGCAACCAAGGAAACTAAAGCAACCAAGCAAACGAAAGCAACCAAGCAACCGAAGCAACCAAGCAAACAAAAGCAACCGACCAAACGAAATCAACCAAGCAACCGAAAGCAACTAAGCAAACAAAAGCAGCCAAGCAAACGAAAGCAACCAAGCAAACGAAAACAACCAAGCAAACTAAAGCAACCAAGCAAACGAAAGCAACCAAGCAAACGAAAGCAACCAAGCAACTGAAGCAACCGAAAGCAATCAAGCAACCGAAAGCAATCAAGCAACCGAAAGCAATCAAGCAAACGAAATCAACCAAGCAAACGAAAACAACTAAGCAACCGAAAGCAACTAAGCAACCGAAAGCAACCAAGCACCTCAAAGCAACTAAGCACCTCAAAGCAACTAAGCAACCGAAAGCAACCGAAAGCAACTAAGCAACCGAAAGCAACCAAGCAACCGAAAGCAACCAAGCAAACGAAAGCAATCAAGCAAACGAAATCAACCAAGCAAACGAAAGCAACTAAGCAACCGAAAGCAACCAAGCACCTGAAAGCAACTAAGCAACCGAAAGCAACTAAGCAACCGAAAGCAACCAAGGAAACTAAAGCAACCAAGCAAACGAAAGCAACCAAGCAACCGAAGCAACCAAGCAAACAAAAGCAACCGACCAAACGAAATCAACCAAGCAACCGAAAGCAACCAAGCAAATGAAAGCAACCAAGCAAACTAAAAAAAAAGTATTACCTAGCCCTTTCGATTTACCTATTACATTCTTCAAGGGTTGCAAAGGTTTCTTTTTGATGCGACGCGCTTCTTCATTCTTGGCCGATTTAACTGAAAAAAATATATGTATTTAGACTTAATAATAAAAATAACCCTTAGCTCATAGTGAAAACAAAAATATAATAACATTCTCTAACTCAAAAAGTACTCACTCATATTACTCATGGTGCTCTCAGCATCGCTCTCAAGTTGTAAGTCCTCCATATCTTTCTGGTAATCCATAGGTAAATCTTCTTCGGTGACCAAGGAATAATGATTTCCTTTATTGACCTTGATTCTGAAGTGCTCCTCGATATTTTCTGCCACAGGATCAACTTCAAATCTGAAAAAAATCGATTATAGACAACAAAAAATTAGATCTATTAAATGAAAATATCATATAATCATATGGGATTATTCAGCAAATGTAAAGGAAGGTATGCTTGTGATAGAAAAATTTGGTCCATTCATGAAAAAACATTTAAATTCTTTCAAATGCTTAGAAAAGAGTAATGTAGTAGTACATTTTAATTTTTTTCTAGAATAAGAGTGTGCAAAAAGAATACCCTCCTTTAGAGTTTATGAATACTTTGGGTTTTGAAAATAATGCAAAAATAATTTTACGATTTTGTTTCTCTCTATAGACTAAACCTGTCCAATTGAATATATTTTTTAAAAACATTACAAAATGCTAGGTTATTTCTCAGTTTTTCGAAAAATATATAAAAAAGTTGTTTTTTTTTTTGGTTTCTTAGCCTTACAATTTTTCGGCTAATTTAAATTTGGTAAAATTTGGTAAAATCTGATAAATACCTGTTGAGATGTAATGCACTCATCTGCTGGAAGGATTTTTTCTGTTTAAAAATGTTTCTAATGGGATATTGGATATTTATTTATTGAATATCATAATAAAATTTTGTCATATTTGAGCAAAGTGGCTCTAGTTTCAAAATGAGCTTTAATAATTACCAATACTGTAGGTTATATTTGTGTTTACAAGAAGGTCGAATTTTCGTGTAAAACTGTTGTTTTTGATGATTGTATTTGTGAAATATCAGTTGATTAGGGCCTAAAAAAAAGCTAGACAAAAAGGATTTTTTTTTACTGAAAAAATCGTGTTTGAAAAAGCATACCCTCCTGTGGTAGGTGGGTAGGAAACCGCGAAAAATAAACAACTTTTTCATGTAATATTTTTCGAAAAAATGTCAAATATGAATTTGAAAAAATCGTTTAAGTCATTTTACATAATTTTCAGAGCACAAACTGTCTAAATTCTAAATTTGCCATTACTAAATAATAAAAAAAAACCCTATATGATGCGGACTTTAACACTGTAGTAGACAAGTATTATTATTATTATTATTATTATTGAGAACTAACTCGATTGGCTCCAATCCCTTGCTGCTTTCGTTGATCAAATAGCAAGGGGTATTAATAACCTCCCTCAGTTTGTTCAGAATCGCCTTCAGATTCAGTTTCTTCATTTCTATGAGATCGCAAGTGGTCAGGATATTTTTCAAAGTCTCAATTGAAGTAGTCATAATCGAACTGATGTCGTCCAGATCTTTCGTGGATCCTGCCGAATTCTGTCCAGAAGTTGCTTCCTTCCTGAGATTCTTTTCGAGAAAGTAAAGTTTCGCATGGTAGTTTATGAAATAATTCGAGATTTTCTTTTCAACAACAGATGTGCTATAATTATGTAGATTCTTCAATCGCTGCAAACAAATTTAATGCATTAACATTTTTTGAACATCAGTGAAAATTACTGAAAATCAATATAACACTCAAAAATCATGAGCAATCAAGTTTTGAACTGTCAGTATTGATTTTGTATATCTTTTCACACAGAAGCTAGACAAAAAGTCAAAATATTATTCGAACAAAGAAAAAATTAATCTAGTGTCCGGCATATGGAAAATGAAAACATCTGCTTCACCCCAAACTTGAATTGCAAACACCAGAATCACAACCGACTTAATCTCCCGAGCCGTGGTGAAGAAATTTGGCAACATTGTCAATGCGTCTACGATGGCGGCCTGCATAGTCAATGTTCACCATCACCATGCACCATGCTGGTGCAAAAAACACTCTCATTTTGCAACTTCTTATATAAATAGCTATTCTGACTTTCATTGGCATCCTGTAGGGATTTTTTTCACGGAATATTTTCAGGAATGAAGTGTTGAATTCGTTGAATTTGAAAGTTGACCCCTTTCTACCACTCTAGAAATAATGAAAAATATGTTTCTGACTTTAATTGACATCTTGCTAGAGTTTTTTCAAAGATAATGCCATAAGTGGTTCAAATTTTATCAATAATTTTTTATTTTCCACCAAAACTATTTGTTTGTCAAAAATATGTAAATAAACCACGGTAAAATCACGAGTCCGTTTCATGAGAGCGTAAAGAATAGCTTGCTTTATGTTGAGAGAGCATTACAATTTCTCCTCAACTCGCTCGAGGAAGGGATATCGACGTGCGCTGTGTGTGCTGTGTCGCATTGCCACGTGGTTCGTTAATGCGTCGGGTGGGGTAACAGGAGAGGCGCACAGTAGTACGGCTCTCTTGTTTATGTGGTATTATCATATCATCGCGGTCCTTGCTGCTTGTGTAGATTTTTGTCTATTCCCCAGATAAATTGTTTCCGATATTGTGTATGCGACGCCACTGAATCCAAAGTGGCTATCGTTTGTTTTGGAGCAGAGCGGTAATTTGACGGATGAAATGCTGTGTTGCAAAGAGTGAGAAAATTCTGGTAACTGCTCGAAATTTTCAGAGTGCTCAGTGTATTTCATCAGTTGAAAATGACATATATCTTCCACTTGGAAGATTTTTTTCCATCTCTTTGGAAATTAATATTTCCCTGGAACTTTTAGAATAATAAATCTGAAGATAAAATATGATTATTACGCATTGATTGATGCCTACTAAAATTATATAAATATTTTTTTACCAATATGACAACAGGGAGTCGATGTTTCAAAACAAGAGGTAGTTGGTGAATTTTTACAAACACAGTTGTCCTCGGTTCACTGAATAGATATTGTGTTCACATAGCATCGAGCCTATCTAGGGTTTTTTATTGATCTGAGCTCAGTTCCAACAAAGCAATTATAAACAAATACAAACCTTGTAGGAATAAGATTCATTTGAATGATAGAAAAAAGAACTTTGCTTACCTTCTGAGATATAATGAGCTGTTTGAGGATTTTTGAAGCTTTCTCTTTGTGAGACTCCAGCATGGCCATTTCCAAATCATCCTGAAAATATCCAGATAATCAAGTCAATAATATTTGAGACCCTTATTCAATCAGTCTTCTTCCTTATCGATCACTTACCAATCTGGACAAATGGTCCTTTTCGTGCCCTTCGTGTTTCTCAATGAAGCAATAACAGCAAGCTCCCAGTTCGCAGGTCTTGCAGAAAAATTCTACATCCATGTTGTGCTCGCTGCATTTTTCCAAATCGAGAGTCCCCTTTTCCGTCCTGATGGGATCCTGCTTATGAGACCAAAGAGACTTTGCACTCTTGTGGACCACAGTGCAACAATCTACACAGTAAACGTCATTGCAGTCCTGGCAATGCAGGGTGGCCGTGCGATTGCAAGAGAGGAAGCAACATTTTTCTAAAAAAAAATCAATTTTACAAATGAAAAAATCAATTTCAGAACTCTTTCAAGTGTTAACAACGTAGGTATAGATTACAAGCCCGCATAACAATTTGGAGGGGTCATTTGACCCAGCATGAAACAGAACAATGCTGCTATATGAGAAAATAACTTTAGACACTATGCCATCAATTCTGGGTGGTGCATTTGACTATAATAATAATAATAATAATAATAATTTTTTATCTGAAGATGTGATTTTTGGACAAAATATTCTTGTACGTCATTCCTCACGTTGGGTAGATTATGAAATAATAATATCCTAGAACCAATTGCTGTACAAAAATAATGAGACAGGAATCCAGGAATAAAAAACGAAAATCCTGGCATCCTCATCCTGGCATTTATTTTATTTTTTCTCATGAGGACTACTGGTAAACATGAATAAATAATTGAATGTATCAATGAAAATTATGATGATATGATACATACCGCTAGAATCCACTGCTGGTCCTGTAAACTGTTCAATAGTTTTCTTGCCAGTGTTCTGTTCGGCAGGAACAAGCATCATATTATTCACATTATTTCCCTGGCTCTTCGACCAGAGGATCAGGCCAAGCAAGTAGAAATTGGGAGAGAATGCTTCTTGCAAATTGTCGGGATGCCCTGGAGCTAATACCGACGGGTTTTTGCAGACAGGGCAAACAACTGAATTTTTGGCAATAGATTTGTATATACATTCTTGACACACTGTGTGTCTGCAGTTCAGGATTAGAGGGACGTTTCCTATATACTGGTTATACCTAGCTGCAAGAAAGTGTTGATAGAAAATATACAGTATCACACATAAAGTTCGCCACATATGGAAGTTTTTTTTATTAACAAATATAATAAAAGTTTGAATCCGCAGTTAGTTTGTGCTCGAAAAATTAGCAAAAAACAGCCTGTTTTGTTTTGTCACATGCTACTCTAAACCTGTCAAATTTGACTTTTTTTTCGAAAATCCTCAAAAAACCAAGTTTTTTTGGAAATTTCGAAAAGTACTACATAAAAAAGTTGCTCAGTTTCCAATTTTATACCTTTGCTCCAAATTTGGGCTTTCTACTGTCACTTCGGCTGTTTTCCAATTTTTTTATTTTTCGAATCTTTCGCTCTTTCGAATCGAACGAAATATGACTCAAATTTCACAATTTTGATAAATACTAGACTTCAATGTCATATCTTGCCCAGAAAGTACCCACATTGGCCTGTTACCAAAAAAAAGAATAAATGAACCTCCAGAAATTCGTCTTTGTTGTTGCAAAGTTCATCTAGGTTTTTCATTTCCTAGAAAACTAGATGAACTTTGCAACAACAAAGACGAATTTCTGGAGCTGCATTTATTTATTTTTCTGGTAACAGAAAACAGAATCATGTTTTGTTTGAATCGATAAAGCGAAAGAATCGAAAAATTAAAAAAATGGAAAAAAATCGAGTTACAGTAGAGAGTTCAATTTTGGAGCAAAGGTATAAAATTGGAAACTGGGCAACTTTTTTATTTAGCATTATTTTTTGAGATTTCCAAAAAAAAAACTTGATATTTTGAGGATTTTTGAAAAAAATGTCAAATTTGATGGGTATAGAGTTGCACGTGACAAAACAAAAGATAACAAAGTTTTCATTCATCATTTCTATCTTTCACAGAAATTTTACGAACTAAAAAACTGAGTATACAGAAAAACTTAATTTATTTAAGCCCAAGATAAATTGGGAATGAATGTTATATCTGATTTGCTCAAATTTGACGTACTCAAAAACTACCTGTGTCAGGTTGTAGTAACATTTTAGCTACAGCACTTGGATTACTTACAGAGGCAGTCAAACGGAGACAAACAGCCAGGGCACATGTATAAATTGTTATCTGTAGAAGGTGCCTGCACCTTCTTCCTTTTTTGTGGTTCAGCACGTAAGTGGATATCTGGAATCAACGGCTCCTGATTTCTTCGGTTCTGATTTGTACGTTCGCGATTTTCTCTGTGAGAGGTTTGAACCGGAGGCTCACGTCTAAGATCCTGTGTATTTGACCCTCTTGGTTGATTTCGCCGATTAAAATTCAAATCACGAGCTCTATTAGATGAACCGAATTGTTGGTTTTGGTACTGGTGACTTTGGTACTGACGATTCTGGTTGGGTGTATCACGCATTCTTTCTGGTGGGCCTGAATGTGGGCCGACACTTTGAGGGGGGTAGTCATAATAATAATAGGGTATTTCGGGTGAAAAAGATTGTCGGCTTGGACCAGCTCTGGTGTTGTTGTATGCAGATCTATTGCTGTACATTGTTGTTAGAACTCACGAATAGTTAAAATCTTAAAGATAAAGTGCACAAATCAGAGTTTTTTGTTTGCATACTATAAAAAGTTTGAACTGTTTTTACACAGCAATCTATTAATTTTATCTTGTTATTACACTATTTTCTCCATTGTTTCACATCATTATTTCTTTCTCCTTCTAGTAGTTCTGTTCTAGTCTAGTCCTTCTGCTCTTCTGCATCTGCTATCTGCATCTCCAATCTCCATATCTCACTCCATTTCTTTTACACCAATGTCAAATGTCAAAGTTCAATAATTTCATGAGGTCTGTGGCTCCGAGGAATAAAAAATTTATTGCTCGGAGGTCTGTGGACGCAAGAAACATTCGACTTCGTGCACGTACTACATGGACCAATCGCAACACAGATCGCCTATAAAAAAGTCTGGTCGATTTGAATTCTACCGCTCTTAAAGTGCTATATCCGACGATCCGTAGTTTCGAAAATAATCTGATTGACTGAATTGATAAGCGTGACAACAATTCAACCAATCAGAACATTTTTCAACCAATCAGAACAATTTCGTATCATCGGATTGTCAAATATCGTATGCATGAAGATCTGGCCTAAATGCCGAAGATCTGTGGTTTGGCTCAACGACTATAGACCTAGACCGAATTGGGCTATCCTCTATAGTGAATAATAGTCGTTGGTTTAGGCTTACTGTTCACAGAAGCCGATAAGCTTCAGCATATTGTCGAAGGGAGATTAGTGGTTCTCCCACTGATTGTTGGTGAGTGCGGAGTTTGACTAGCGTCTAGCGACATCCCAGATATTTTGGCTGGCGAGCATATTGACAGCATCATAACCTCCAAATTGGCAGCTTCCTTGGTCTGATTTCTCAAAAACACATAAAAAAGTAATTTTTCACAGTTTTCAACAATTCTGCCTTTACTGGTTTTGAGGAAGGCAGAATTGTTGAAAACTGTGAAAAATTACTTTTTTATGTGTTTTTGAGAAATCAGACCAAGGAAGCTGCCAATTTGGAGGTTATGATACTGTCAATATGCTCGCCAGCCAAAATATCCGGGCTGTTGCTAGACGCTTGTGGAGTTTGTATTGTACTCTTCAGTCGACAAAATGATAGTCATGGTCTTCGCGAACACGATGGATCAGCAACTGGAGTTACTGGACGTTTATGACAAATACATCTTGAGCATTCCTGAGATATGTAATTTCCCAGGTCAGTTGTACGAGGCTGTTGCAATATTTGAATTTTGAATCCAGTATTAGTATCAGATCTGCTCTTGAGAGTTCCACAACCGCTTTCAGAGAGCTTCGTCTGTCGCGCGCTACTCTACTCTTTGGCGCTACTGTCGAATAGAAATCGGCCAATAAAAAACGTTCACTCCCCTACTTTCTTTTCTGGACTAGGATTCGTTGATTTGTAGTTGAAAATTTTAAATTTTAATTTTGAAGTTCACTGAATTAGGCATTCCAATGACCTGTCAAAACAAATTCAATATGGCGGCTGAAGGCACACATTAGTTTGTTGTCATATTGTACTGTGTTAAATAAGTTGACTAAACGTTGTGAGATTTTCGTTTTTGTGACTGCCATAAATAGTTTTTATATTTCTTGGGGCTTATTAGTGGAATTCCTACGAAAAAATGCCTGTTACGTGCCTTGTAGTTGGTTGTGGAAGTCGTTACAACAGGGATGATGTAAAATTCTTTTCAGTGCCTGCGGTTTTAAGCCACAGGTTTGTTACGGATAAAAACGAATTATCTCAAAGGCGTAGGGCTCTATGGATAGCAGCAATTAAGCGGGACGATCTTACAGAATCTAAACTAAAGAACCAGAGAGTCTGCAGTAAACATTTTATTTAATCAAACTAAGTGGCCAGGTTTTACAATGATATTTACATTAAAAGTATTTTACATGCATAAGTCTGAATTACCTTTAGGCAAACCTGCTGCTTTAGAAGATGAAAATCATCCGGATTGGGTTCCATCACAGGAAATGGGGCACATATCTCAAAAAGTGCATAGGAAACGGGCTGATGTTGAGAGGAGAGGAAGAATAGATAAAAGAAGGAAATTTACTGTAAGTAATACAATCAACACGTTTATTTCATGCTTTTCAGGTCGATGGAACTTTTAAATATTAGCTGCGGTTTACAGTTTGACAGTTCTAACGAAAAGGTTCGATTCACTCGAAAAACATGAGATAAACGAGATTAATTTACTAAATTCTTCTTAACATACTCGTAATATTCTGTTAATAATTTTTAAAATATTAATAAAGAGTACTGTGTTTGTAAAATTGTATATATGTATATGATCTTAATTTGCCAAGAAAATAATTACTTATTTTTTCTGCAGGCTGAACAGGCTGACCTTGATGTTGAACTTGATTCAGAGGACCCAGACCATGATATTTCAGATACCGGCGTTGTAAAACAACCATCATTTTAGATTGTTTTGGTGTTTTTATTGAAAAACCTGCTTCTCTAAGAACACAGATAAAATGCTGGTCACATTATAAACACCATAAAACTGTAAAATTTTTGATAGGAATTACACCACAAGGTACAGTAAGCTATATTAGTAAAGCATGGGGTGGGCGTGCTTCAGACAAACAAATTGTTGAAAACAGTGATTTCTTAAATTATATTACACCTGGGGATATTGTTTTGGCTGATAGGGGTTTCTTAATAAAAGAAACATTAGGAGTTTTACAAGGCAAACTAAGTCATACCTGCCTTCACAAAGGGTAAAGACCAGTTACATCCTATGGATATTGAGGCTACAAGACATATCGCTCATGTAAGAATACATGTGGAAAGAATTATTGGTATGATAAAAAATAAATTCAATATTTTCAAAGATACCATACCGATATCTATGATAAAAAAAGGAAATGACCCTGACAATTTAAATATTTTAGATAAAATTGTAACGGTTTTTTGTGCTTTAGTTAATCTGTCTCCTCCGATTGTCCCTCTCTAATTAGTTTCGTTTTTAACTTTGCAATAATTCTTTTATATTGCATCTGCTTCGAGATACATAAATGTATCAGTTAGAATGAATTAATAAGGCCCTTGTTTGTTTTGTTTGAAAAAACTATTTATCATAATGGCTTGTATTAAATTATTAATCTATTTTTAAGTATATTACTATATAATTTAATTGTAAGTGTACTAATACTCTACACCATATATTATGTATTTAGGAATTTTTATGTCAACATAGAATAAGAATTAAAACAATTTTATTATTTTTATATGTTTTATTTCAGTTCACCTTCCAATATAAATGAGACAATATAAAAAATATCATATACACAAAATTAGAGTAATTGTTATGCAAAGTGTAATTAACTTGACATGTACCCAACTAAAAGTCAAAATCCAATGTTCATAGTCTACTGAAATTAATTTTTTCTACAATGTGTAATAGGGTTTGAAATAAACGTCAAACTTTTGAGAAAAGTGAGTTGAATTTTTCATTATATTTTATTTCCAGATGTAAATTTCATTTATTTATATTTTTTTTCACATATTATATTAGGCGACAAGTTGTGGTTATTTCAATATAGTATTTTCATGAATACAGGGTGAGGGATAATGAAAAGACTGATGGGATTTTAAAAATGTAATGAAAACCAGTGTTATGATGAATATCAGCACAAAACTGAAAATTAACAACTAATTAACAAATTATAATGTAGAAGTAGAAACAATACATTTTTTGCAATACCATATTTGGAGTGTCAAATAATCCCACACATTCAAAATGAAACCAACCTATCTCACAGTCTTCTCCATCACACTGAATCATAGGTCTCCCATCATCTACACCATGGCAAATACACCAATGATTTATTTCAGCCATTCCCTCTTTCCTTGTAAAATACTTTCCCAAGAGCTCAGGCATTATGATCTCTGAATGAAAATTTACAGCAATTTGACTTTCCTTTTCAAAAAATTGAAAATCTGGCAAAATTCGTTCTTTAAAAAAAATGTTGGGTGACCATACAACAAAATCACAATATTTTAATTTTGTTACAAACATTTGCATTTGCACTTGATAGTAGTAACTATGAGATTTTTTTAAAGTTACCTTATTATTCTCCCTAATCAAACATGAACTTTTTAAAGATACAGATTCATTTATGTCTACAAATTTATTTGTATATAACAAATATGGACACTTTACTTCCAGACATCCCCCAAAACAGCACTCACAAAACACTAGTCTATCAGGGGATGCACCAAAGCAAGGATACTTTTCACTTATCAAAAATCCAACTTCGTTGACCAAAAACGAGTCATGATTGTCACTCATATACTTTTGATACTCTTCAACAGCAGTAGCTTCATGATTTATTCCCCATAAAGTAGCTCTATTACAAAATAAAGTTTTTGTTGGATAACAAATAGATTTAATCAGCGACAAAGAAGGTTTGACTTTGTTTGTTTTGCAAACAGCTCTAAATTTGGATGCTGTGATCCTACCAGCCCTTTGTATATACCAATTTCGGTTTTCAGATTGGTTTCTAGTTGATTTTTCTATCTTCATAATTTGTTCATGATCTAAAGAAAAATTGATTGTCTTGGATATTTTTTATAAGCTCCAGGTAGGTTTTAGTTATGTGACTCTCATCGAATATATGTAGCACAGACGGAAGAATTTTGTTTACTTGTGCTGCTATACTACTAGCAAATGGTTCCACTATTCGCATAATTGCAGCATTATGTCCCAATTCCTCGATCTTCTTCAAGATATTTTGTATGTTAAGTGGTAGTGGTATAACACCCCTATTCTTCTGTTGACCAGCTGAAGGTTTTCCCCAATCCATTTCACTGACTGGTACTAAGGGCACTTGTGAAGAGGATGATGGCATCGTCCAACTACTCAGTACGTCTGTGCAAGTTATTTCAGTCTTTCTTCTATTTGCATATTCAGCTGCAAATAAAAGTGCACCCACATGACTGCAAACTTCACTATGTCCAGCCATACATGTGCAATGTGCTGTTGATACACTTCCATCTTTGGCCACAATGCACCAAACGTCCAATGGTTTTTCATTTCCTCTCTGAGAATGCTTGACCTGAAAAAATAGCTGGGTGAACAAAAATCAATAGAAATGAATACAACGTTCTTGACACGTTAAGCGCTTTGTGAATAAATATTACACACATTTGACTGGTCCCTAGCACCATGTTTATAGATATTATTCATAGTCCATGTTTGTGTTTAAACCTACAGGGATATTATTTTCCAGATAACGCTGTATCTCTTTTCGTGTAACCTTCCACCCACAGAGCTTTGGACCACCCTGTATGTGAATAAAACAAAAAACAATTTCTAATGAAAACTTAAATCACTGCTTATTCTGACAACGTCAGATTTTTGTACTTGGCAGTGAAAATTGTATAATTCTTTGTATAAGAGCCTCCCCTAAGTTCAAGCCCTCTTGTCCACCCATAGAAAGAAATGGTGTCATTATAACTATTAATGTACAAAAAGATTGTCAAGATATTTCTACGTACAAACAGAAGTAAAATATTGATGTACTAAATGCATGAAATCTAACATGAAACACTCAAACACTTGACTATTAATTCAATTCTATCTGCTCATAAAGTTCTAACGAAAACTCACCTTTCCCACTAAAATGTAGAAACCATTCACCACCTTTGTCCCCACATTTACAACAAAGCCCGACTCAAAATACTTGAATGATTGCAAACTTTTGTAGGCCGTCATTTGCTCTTTGGTGTAATAGCTATGGGTTAGCACTAAATATGAAACAATATCCATGTTTGTGACAGGTGGAATTCCATGAATTGAATTATCTAGTTCCTGAATGTTCAACGTAAAAGGGTCCACACAATAACTAACTTCAACTTCATTTGATATCTGTAAATAAATATTTTTCACAACCAGGAAACAAACTGCTGTTATGTAAACAAAAGACAAATTGGATATTTCAGCTTACCTTTTACCAATATCTGGATTTTGCAACAATAATTTCTTGAAATAAACACTCTGCATCTTAAAAAGTCTATACACAACACAAAAACTCAGGCAACTTTGGAAATAATGCCGTTTTAAATGATCAAGTCACCAGGTACCAATGGTTTTTAATGACACTTCGTAGAACTGTTTGCCTTCAGACGCCATATTGGGTCACCTGATTTGGAATGCCTTATTATCGCCCTCGTTTTTGTGGTTATGTTTGACATGAAAAATAAAAATAATATGAATAATTAACGACTCTTTTTGAAATGAGTAAACAAGTATTGATAGTAGAGGGGATATGTGATATGTCGCTTGCGACAGTCCAAGCACTCCAATCTCCAAGCTCTTTGAAAGCGGCTTAATGAGCAGCGTTTTCTGGAGCTGTATATTTCAATGAGGAGTGAGGACTATCGTTGACTATTTAAATTACAAGTGAGTTGAGACTTTGTCTTTTCCATCAGTTTGAGATACTAAGGTTTGGCAATTTCCCAACAGTAAGAAAAACGGAAAGGTGAATCTTCCACAGGTTCCTTCTAATGAAATTTTTCAGCTGAGTTGGCCGAGACAGTTGCAACATTCGAACTCACCTCTAAGACCGCTTCTGAGGCCTCCATGACCAGTGACTAGTGAGCAGATAACGAGTTCCCTGACAGGATTATCTTATTCAGGGGACCTAACATGTTATGACGGATCTATTAGAACTATTCAGAAGACATACTATCCCCTAGAAACAGGGTAAGGGCCAACCAAACGGCTTATGTAATGTTATTGGTAGGAAATTTCCTACAAAAGGATATTATTGATTGTTGGCCTATTATTTCCTTGTAGGTGTTATAGGTGGTTTTGTGTGCTAGGATGCCAGATTCCTTGGGTACAATTTTTGTTGCACATTTATTTTTGTTTTATGGTACACCGCGTGTATCCGAATATATATTCAAATCATACATTTTCGGAATCAGCATAAAATTTTGAGTATATCGAAGGTAATTTCGAGTGAATCTGATGACTTTGGATTTTTGTTGATTTTTAATGTATAATAAACACTTTGATATTTTTTCGGTTGAAAATTCATTTCGTGACGATCGACTTGAAAATCACAGCCTATACTAATTAATGCATGCTGAATCGATTGGCGTTCGCAGAATTGCTCTATCTCGATCCGGTCGACAGCTGAAAATGTTATCTAGAGGTTGCAGTTGCCGTTCTCCCGCAAAAATTGTTTTCTAAATTTTTTCTTTGTTACATTCATCAAATCTCAATCTTTTTTCTATATGCTGACAAAATTTGAAATCGGTTGCTGGTCAAACATAGATTTGGTAGGCTTTTTTACAAACGTGTGCACTTTGAGTTGGACCGATTTCTAAATTTATTATTTTTTATTTTTCAAATATTGTGTCATGTTGAATTGATGGCGTAGAATACGGCAAAACTATTAAAAAAATGCTAGAATTTCCGTAAGTATTTTTTTTTGCGGTTTTATGTGCTAGGATGCCGGATTCTAGCGCACCTTTTCCATTTTTCGCATTTTGCGACCATAACGAGACACATTCGTTAAATACATATGTATATAGAGAGAAAGCTAAGAAAATTTCCTACAAGAAGATGTTATTGTTTGCTGGCCTAATAGTTTGCTTGTAGGTGTTATAGGTGGTAGGATGCCGGATCCTAGCGCACCTTTTACATTTTTCGCATTTTGCGACCATAACGAGACACATTCTTTAAATACATATGTATATAGAAAGAAAGCTAAGAAAATTTCCTACAAGAGTATATTATTGTTTGCTGGCCTATTAGTTTGCTTGTAGGTGTTATAGGTGGTTTTGTGTGCTAGGATGCCAGACATTTATCTTTGTTTAATAGTACACCGTGTATCCGAACATATTCAAATCATACATTTCCAGAATCATCCGAAAATCTTGATTATATCGTGTATCGGTGGTAATTTCGTGTGAATCTGATGACTTTGGATTTTTGACGATTTTTAAGGTAAGATGTTTTTTCGGCTGAAAATTCATTTTTTGCCGATCGATTTGAAAATTCTATGAATAATCCAAAAAAATTTTAGGTTCCAGACTGCCATCTTCAGTTACGTTAGAAGTACTAATGACGAAGGTTATAATAGAAAAGAAGAAAATTCTTATGGACTTATATTTGACTTCGCTCGCTGCAACCATTTATTCATCTTATGTCTACCTACATATCTTTCAATCACAAACACTCCACATGACACCAAATAACCCAACACCAGCAGTTTGAAAATATCCCTCAAGTTGTCTATCGTTACACCATCATTCCTTCCTTCATCTTCATCGTAGTACCGCATTATATCCCTCTCCCATTTGACCAGGAATCCGGCATTCAGAATCCGGTGTATAACTGTATCGAATAATTCCTGCAATGGAAATCCTTTGCGCATCATCATCGCTATTGGAACACCAACGCTACTATATATGAAACAATCTATTTTCTTTCTTCGGTTTTCATTATGTTGTATATGGAAACTCGACGCCATTCTAGGGCACAAATATGCCCATTTTTCAGTTGCAACACTATCTAAACACTTGGTCATATTATAACAGTAAACTGCTTTACTTCGAATGAGACTTTGGGGTACTCCATTGATGATATCTCCCTCGAAGTATCTTAAAGTGTTTATGGCGAAATATGTGCTCAAATTGTGATCGTAGATGTCTTCCATGGAGGAGTACTTTTCCTCGAAACTGGGACTCATAACTCTACTAGTTAACACGCTAGTGTATAGGGTGCTAGTGTAGTACCCGAAAAATATCACAAGCGCCATGATATACCTAGATTTTCTTGTTCTCGGCAGAACCTTGAGAGCAATTCCCAATATCACACCAAAACTAGCCAGCGAAGTGTTCATCAAGAACTTATAAGCCGCAAATTCAGCTGATATGTTTCGACTGACCAGCCATAAGGAGATGCTGAGCGTGGCATAAATGGAAACAACCAGAACACAGACTTCTGGTTGACCCATTGGTATACTGCTCCAAACAGGTACGTGTGGTACACACCACATGAGACTTTCGCGAATATAGGAAACACTGGTCTCAACATAAAGGTTTCTAGTGTACGTGATCGTATAGGCTGAAATCAGAATATCAACCGATTTATTTAGCAGAAGGACGAAATCTTCGGTACCAGTCCCGTTCTCAAGGATATTTCCCCAGGTCTTGGCCTGTTGGTAAACGATCTGAAAATCCAGTAAAGATGCCAGCATGTTCAGTAGGTTGACTTCTAGTCCTTGGTTGAAGAAGTGGTTCGATGATTGGTAGCCTGCATCCACGTTTATGGCATACGGAGGCCAAGTCCTGTAGCTTGCCCTTATTAAACAGCCCTGTGTATGTTTCGCCTTTCTTCGTGGGAACCAAGACTGGTCATTCGAAAAAGTACCATCAGTGCAGGAATCTATAACAACTGGTTGGAAAATTTCACCACAACTAGATTCCGTCGGAGTAAGTGGTGCGTATATAGAATAGTTTGAAGGGTTTCTTGGACTTGGTAGCAGAACTACGACATTCAAAACATCTTTTTCTTGCAGGATTTTTATGATTCTTCCCGCGATCAAGCGAGGGTCATCAAAAAGGATTTTCGAGACGACTAGAAGCTTCGATTTGGCGCTCCATTCTGCCGATTCTGCCATTCTGTCTATACTGTCCTCAAACTCTGCCATGTCCCTGATTTGTAGAATGCAATTTCGAGTTTTAATGCTCATCAGATCTTCATCAGTATCGTACGCGTCGAGATTGCTAATGAAGTATGTGATGTTTTGGTCCAAACCAAGCGATGACAAAAACAAGTAGTTCAAGGAAATTGGTTTCAGTTTTTGTTCTGGTCTTTCTCGTGGTATAATGAAAGTTACAGTAGAGAAATATATCTTGCTGGCCTCTACTAGGCATCTGCTGAGAGAAAAAGTTGACTCAAAATCATTGTCGAACAATATTTTGACTTTTGTGTCTGCTTTGATAGTGACAATTATTACGAGTAGAAATATAAACATTTTGCCATCTGAAAGTGCGAGAGAGTGAATAGGAGATCTGCAGTGGTTAATTCAATAGCATGCCACCCCTAATGTAGAAATCGTGTAACTGTTATTGTTGTACGAGATTCAACCAACTAGATCGTTTAGTGGGACAGTAATCATGAAAATAATAGAGAACAAAGCAATGAATTCAAATAACGCTAGTTTCATTAGGAATCGGAAACATTTTGAAAGTCCGTGACGAATGGATGTTCAATAATAATAATAGATAACTATTTATTGATTGAGGAGAGACAGGAAAAAAATTATAAACATTTTAATTCGCGCACATACATAGAAATAAATACAGCGATGAGGGAAAACAAAACAATGGAATAAAATAAAATAGGTATATCTGTGAGACTATACCAACAGTGACAAATTCACGATTTGTCTACTAACGAGGATTCTGAATTTTGAAACAGACTCAAATTCCGATTTATATTCTGCATGGTCGATCTCTTCGATCGAAAGTGAACTTGCGAGGGAGATATCGAGGCAATAAGAAACAAGTGCCAATAACTTATTGAATAAACACATAAATATACCGTAAAACAGGGCTGTTGAAGTCTCCGAAATCTATTGAGGCGGATCAGGAGAGGAAACCAAAGCGCTGGACAACCTCATCCTGAAACGCAATCGAAATAGAGCATTGTCAGCTGACGTCACAACATGGCGGTGATCAGCAGGTGCATGGGGGGACAAACAGAATTTGAATTTGAAAAAACAATTATTTTGCGGTGGTTAGTGGTTAATTTTTCTCACTGCAAATATTTATTAATAATAGGCATAAATACAGTTCAATCAATAGATTACTAAAAATATGAAACATAAAATAAAACTAAAAGTGATTACAAAGTTCTGATTAAGTGCCTTCCTGTTCATAGAAGAGAACATAGGCCTCACTGCTCATGAGGGATTTAGATGAAATTGGGGTTACACGTGAATCATTATATTCATGCCACATGCTCGCTTATGGATGTCTACAGTAGGCTGTGTAGTGTCCACTGATTACACAATGCATACAGACTATAGCGACAAGGGGCTACGTTGTCCGCTGCATTATATTCATGCCACATGCTCGCTTATGGATGTCTACAGTAGGCTGTGTAGTGTCCGCTAAGTGTCCCACTTTGATTAGACAATGCAATCATATGCTACATAATTACTCATGTCCAATCCCTCTAAAGGAAAATCAATGGTTACATTCAATTTGCATTGAATTCTATCTGTTAGAGAAAAACGTTTTAAATGGAATACTAAAATTTTCGGGAATTTTTGAATTGCTAAAGATTTCATGCACTTCCTTCTCATCTTGCCCTTCGCACATATCGGCTTCTCGTCACCATCCAAAGTTTCTTCCTTTCTGAATGAATCCAAACAACCCAGAATGGATCGAAGGATATTGAACAGTGATTTTTTTGAAATTTACCAAATTTAATGATCCTATTATTTGATAATATTTTGAAATACTCTTTTTTCAGATCAGAAATCGTATAATTTTACCAATAACTTCGCTGTTAGTTTTGCCATCTTTGACAATAAATATCTACTAGTAATACAAAACTTTCCGTCTTTCATAACGTCCTCCAATGTTGACGTCAATGTTAACACTGAAACACAGTCAGAAAAGTATAAATCTCACTCCGAATCCGCTGGAGTAGGCAAACACTTCGCAGATCCGTCAAGTCGAAACAGGTTGAGTCACAATTGACCATGGGTCTTAGTGTCCACACACTTTCAAACCCAATTTTAAAAGCTATCCTGCTATTGGCATCATGAGGATAGATGAAAGATCCACCAGCAAATGAGGCAGGACATTCAGAGAGGAGGAAAGCTGTCCTCGAAAAAAAAAAGTATGAGTACTCAAAATCTCTCACATCGTCTTTGAGTTTAGTCTGAAGGAATATTCAATGCAAGAATTATCTTGTCGAAAGGCAGGGCCCTTTGACACTTTGACAATTTTCAGTCAATTTCATTCTTCTCGAAGATAAAGTCCAACCAGATATACGAGTACTTTTTACGAATTTATTCATCATTATAATTACAAATAAGTATTACAATTTTTCAAATAAAAATTACTAGTTTGTCATACTCTACCCTACAATTTAGGGTAACTGGCTTCCAGGGCAATTCCGCAATGGTTAGGTGAGTTGCGAACCAATCGCATATACCCCTGCTCTCCCCAAGATTCTCCCCAAGAGTTCTTGACCAACCAGTAATCCTTTTCATCTGTTTTTCCGTATCCTACAGCCAAAACAGCGTGGTTGCGCATCATACCGGAGCAGTCCACGTCATCGTAGACTCCACCGCCATATGATTGCCACGAGAAAGCATCTACACTCACAGAAACTGGACCAACAGTACCTGAAAAAAAAATTGGTTTAAAATTGAACTACTGCCAGTCTCTGACGAAAAAAGGGTCAGAAAGCAGAAAGTGTTATTTTATTTTACCATGTTACCATGTTGTCATGCATTGGCGCAGCCAGAGGGGGGCTTTGGGGCTGCAGACCCCCCCCAAGCCACCACATGACTATCAAAATGATGGCATAGAATACGGGAAGAATATTGAAAAAATTCTAAAACTTTCGAAAGTATTTTTTTTTGGCGGTTTCATGTGCATTTTGCGACCATAACGAGACACATTCGTTAAATACATATGTATATAGAAAGGAAGCTAAGAAAATTTTCTACAAGAGGATGTTATTGTTTGCTGGCCTAATAGTTCGCTTGTAGGTGTTGAGGGTGGTTTTGTGTGCTAGGATGTCGGATTCGTGCGATACAATTTTTGTTGCAAATTTATCTTTGTTTTATGGTACACCGTATATCCGAAAATATTCAAATAATACATTTCCGGTATCAGATTAAAATTTTGAGTATATCGATGGTAATTTCGAGTGAATCTGAAGACTGGATTTTTGGTCATTTTTAAAGTATAATAAACCCTTTGATGTTTTTTTCGGCTGGAAATTCATTTTGTGCCGATCGACTTGAAAATCACAGCATACTAATTTCGGCATGCTGAATCGATTGGCGTTCCCAGAATTGATCTATCTCGATTCGGTCGTGGGATGAAAATGTTATCTAGATGTTATAATAATAATAATAATAATAATAATAATAATAATTTTTGGATCTCAGAAACGGCTTTAACGATTTGCATCAAATTTTGTATAAAGATGAAGTTTTGCGTTTTGGGTTCATCCATACTGAAAAAACGCGAATTTACTAATAATAATGATAATAATAATAGTGAATTTTCAAAGTCTATTTTCACCCACTTCCAAAAATCCCAATAATCTGAAATTTGGTACACATATCAAGGACAGACGACATTGCAAGAATTGCACAGTGTTGGTTTAATAATGATAATAACATAAATAATGATAGGAATTTCAAATTCAACTTCAACCCTCTACCAATCCCTCGAATAATCTAAAGTTGGGCACACATATCCAGAACCGACGACAATACAAGAATTTCATAATATTATTGTAATATTAATAATAATAATGATATAATGAAATACAAGCAAATAAGCCTGATAGACCTCCTCGACCATCATAGTAGGACGATCTTCATCAGAGCTTTCGGCTCCTGGTGAACATCGTCCAAAAAAGATCGAAGAAAAAAATACTGAAATAAATCTGTAATGACGCCATCAAAGTATTTGAAAACAATTCCAAAATTTCATTCACATAACCCTAAAATGCAGAAGATAATAATAAGATACGCTTTATAGTAGCTTCACTTGTTTGTTTGTATGTATGTTTGTTTGTATGTTTGTAACAACAACAACAACTGACTTCTTAGGGCGTGATTTTCACCCATTTCCAGACGTCCGAATGATTTGAAATTTGGCAGGTGTTCATAGTTTCGGTGACAATGCAATATGACATTTTTTTTTGTTTAAAAAAAACAAAATGGCGGCTCCAATATGGCGGACGAGATTTGTGATAATGCTCCGATTCAATTCAAAATTGGTATACAAGGGTTTCCGGAGTCAGAGATTATGATTTTGTTATCAAAATTCATGAATTCAAAATGGCGGCTCCAAGATGGCGGACGAGATTTGTGATTATGGTCAGATTCTATTCAAAATTGGCATGTGAGGTTTTTCGGGGTCAGAGATTATGAATTTTTCGTAAAAATTTATGAATTCAAAATGGCGGCTCCAATATGGTGGACGAGTATTGTGATTATGGTCAGATTCGATTCAAAATTGGTATGGTTTTCGGGGTCGAAGGTTTCGATTTTTTTTGGTAAGAAAAAAATAATAGTTAAAAAAATTAAAGAACACACTTTACAGGATGCCTCATCGCTTATCGTGGGTAATTCTACAAGTGTATTAGTGAGTATCAATGGACCGGTAGCTAAGCGGGACCAGATCGAAAAATAAAGTTGTAGATGCAGCACATTTATATCTTACGTTACTCTTTATATATTTTGAAATTATTTGATAGAACTTACCTACAGCAGTTTTGAGAGCATTTTCATTTGCAGAGACAGAGACGTAACCACTTATTTTATAATCACCTCTGGACGATTTGCATGTTCCTCGTTTACCTGTGTATGGGTAGTCTGACTCGGTGGTTATTCCATCTCGTTCGATGTGAAAGAAAGCAAATCCCATATCACCTCCGTTGCATCCTTGGTTTTCATGTGAACAATCTACCAATTGTTGTTCGCTGAGTGAAACTTTCTTGTTATTGAGGATTGCGTATTGGCCCTCAATGCTTCCGGTCTGGAATTTAAAAAAAAAAGCTATGTACTATATTTTCAAGAAATTTTCAAATATTTTTTTCGATCAGAAATAACCCGAATCGTTAAAAATAAATAAATAGATTTTTGCTGTGATCTTGGAAAGGATATGATTTATCGGAAAAACAAGGTGAAACAATTCTCCACAAAAATTTTTATGAAATGCACTCGTTTTCTCAGAAAACGTGATTTGAACGCCGACATCAAATTCCAGGTTCACGCTTATCCGCTGCTGAAAGTTCTGGCGGAGCCGAATATTTGATTGGTCATAACTCTGCTAAAAATGATCGGAGAAGGAAAAGGAAGAGTTCATATCGTTTCTGAAGATTTTTACCTTCTCATGCAAATATAATATGCGAGTACTTATTTTAGTACTTAAAATGTGTTTTATCGCACTTCACGGATATTCTAAAATCATGAATAATTCAGTGAGTATGGAATTATTATACTCTAAAGCAGCAACCCATACCCTCTTTGGACTATATACGCAACAATTTTAAAGTAGTGTGACAGGTCCTACTTATACATGCAAAAAAAAACTTTGTTTTACTCCTGCCTCATTTTCGACTTACCCATAAAACCGGCATTCCCTTCAGTAAATGTTGAAAATAATCGCTTATTCATATCTTGCATATATGTTTAATAACACTATCGTGAAGTGCAAACCTCAAGCTGAAATCACATAATTAATTTTTAATGTAGGATGTGTATGAGCGATTATTTTCAACATTTACTGAAGAAATTGCCGGGATTATGGGTGAGTTGAAAACTGAGGCAGGAGTAAAACACAGGCTCCGCCGAAAATGCCAGTGGCGGGTTAACGCAGGTCTGAAATTTGATATCGGAATTCAATCAGGTTTTCTGAGAAAACGAACGCATTTTGTGACAAATTACAAAGAATATTTCTTGTGTAGAATTGAATTATTTTTCGCCTTGTTGAAATTGTTCCTTGATCAATCTCATACCTTCAAAAAAAAATTATAATTTTTTTAAATAATTTTTTTTGGTAAACAAATTTTATTCTAACAATACATGATGTCAAGAAGTCATGTTCCTTGTTGCTCGCGTAGATTTCTGTCTATACCCCAGATGAAAAGTTTCCGATACTGTATATATATCTCAATCAGCCGAGTATTGTTGTGGTAACAATAATCAGCTAATTATTTTGCAAATATCAATATACACTCACGTTAACTTCATTTGTTGAAAATTTCTAATATAGATACTGAAGTATCCAGTGCCATCTGTGGATATGGACAATAAGTTTTCTATATGGTGCAAACATTTTGAAACTCATTGTATAATCCAATTTTCATCATATCGGGATAAAAGTGCGATAAAAGTCGAAATTTCGAGATAAAACTTTCGAAATGAAAATTGAAATATCGAAATAAAAGTCGAAATTGTGGAGGATCAAATAAACAAAAAAAAACGGCCTTTCCAGGCCTTCATAATAATGCCATAAATTCAGGTGTGATAGTGTTATAGCAAGAACCTGGTATGATTGGAAGCTCCATTTGTAACGGAAGTCATTTCATACTTTGGTAACGGTTAGAGATAGACAAATTCTGCGAACGCCAATCGATTCACAATGGTCGAATTAGTATGTACTGTACTTTTCGAGTCAATCAAAAAGAATTAAAAATTACTCGAAAAAGTTGCAAGGGGTTCACCTCAAAAAATCATGAAAAATACTAAGTCGTCACATCGACTCGAAATTTGCACTGTAAACGTAAAATGTCATGCTCATTCCGAAAATGTATAATTTTTTTGTGCTCAGATATAAGATTTACCCGGAAACGGGTGTTTGAGGTAGAAAATCCAATTTTCTGAGATTTTTTATTTTTCATTTTACGAATTTCAAATTTTCGTCCTCGAACGTATTTTGACGTGCTGATTTCGAATCTTTGAACGAAAATGTCGAAAACTCATCAGAAATATTTTTGGCGGCAAAAAAATCGTCTAAAAACTGATTTAGAGCTGACCAACTCGAGAACGGTTAGAGATAGACAAATTCTGCGAACGCCAATCGATTCAGAATGGTCGAATTAGTATGTATTGTGAATTTTCGAGTTAATCGAAAAAAATTAAAAATTTAAAAATTACTCGAAAAAGTTGAGAGGGGTTCACCCCAAAAAATCATGAAAAATACTAAGTCGTCACATCGAATTGGAATTTGCACTGTATACGTAAAATTTCATGCTCATTCCGAAAATGTATAATTTTTATGTGCTCAGATATAAGATTTAGCCGGAAACGGGTGTTTGAGGTAGAAAATCCGATTTTCTGAGATTTTTTATTTTTCATTTTACGCATTTCAAATTTTCGTCCTCGAACATATTTTGACGTGCTGATTTCGAATCTTTGAACGAAAATGTCGAAAACTCATCAGAAATATTTTTGGCGGCAAAAAAATCATCTAAAAACGTATTTAGAGCTGACCAATTCGAGAACGGTTAGAGATAGACAAATTCTGCGAACGCCAATCGATTCAGAATGGTCGAATTAGTATGTATTGTGAATTTTCGAGTAAATCGAAAAAAATTAAAAATTTAAAAATTACTCGAAAAAGTTGCAAAAAATCATGAAAAATACTAAGTCGTCACATCGACTTGAAATTTGCACTGTATACATAAAATGTCATGCTCATTCCGAAAATTTATAATTTTTTTGTGCTCAGATATAAGATTTAGCCGGAAACAGGTGTTTGAGGTAGAAAATCCAATTTTCTGAGATTTTTTATTTTTATTTTTAATAATTTCAAATTTTCGTCCTCGAACATATTTTGACGTGCTGATTTCGAATCTTTGAACGGAAATGTCGAAAACTCATCAGAAATATTTTTGGCGGCAAAAAAATCGTCTAAAAACTGATTTAGAGCTGACCAACTCGAGAACGGTTAGAGATAGACAAATTCTGCGAACGCCAATCGATTCAGAATGGTCGAATTAGTATGTATTGTGAATTTTCGAGTTAATCGAAAAAAATTAAAAATTTAAAAATTACTCGAAAAAGTTGAGAGGGGTTCACCCCAAAAAATCATGAAAAATACTAAGTCGTCACATCGAATTGGAATTTGCACTGTATACGTAAAATTTCATGCTCATTCCGAAAATGTATAATTTTTATGTGCTCAGATATAAGATTTAGCCGGAAACGGGTGTTTGAGGTAGAAAATCCGATTTTCTGAGATTTTTTATTTTTCATTTTACGCATTTCAAATTTTCGTCCTCGAACATATTTTGACGTGCTGATTTCGAATCTTTGAACGAAAATGTCGAAAACTCATCAGAAATATTTTTGGCGGCAAAAAAATCATCTAAAAACGTATTTAGAGCTGACCAATTCGAGAACGGTTAGAGATAGACAAATTCTGCGAACGCCAATCGATTCAGAATGGTCGAATTAGTATGTATTGTGAATTTTCGAGTAAATCGAAAAAAATTAAAAATTTAAAAATTACTCGAAAAAGTTGCAAAAAATCATGAAAAATACTAAGTCGTCACATCGACTTGAAATTTGCACTGTATACATAAAATGTCATGCTCATTCCGAAAATTTATAATTTTTTTGTGCTCAGATATAAGATTTAGCCGGAAACAGGTGTTTGAGGTAGAAAATCCAATTTTCTGAGATTTTTTATTTTTATTTTTAATAATTTCAAATTTTCGTCCTCGAACATATTTTGACGTGCTGATTTCGAATCTTTGAACGGAAATGTCGAAAACTCATCAGAAATATTTTTGGCGGCAAAAAAATCGTCTAAAAACTGATTTAGAGCTGACCAACTCGAGAACGGTTAGAGATAGACAAATTCTGCGAACGCCAATCGATTCAGAATGGTCAAATTAGTATGTATTATGAATTTCGAGTAAATCTAAAAAAATTAAAAATTTAAAAATTACTCGAAAAAGTTGCAAGGGGTTTACCCCAAAAAATCATGAAAAATACTAAGTCGTCACATCGAATTGGAATTTTCACTGTATACGTAAAATTTCATGCTCATTCCGAAAATGTATAATTTTTATGTGCTCAGATATAAGATTTAGACGGAAACGGGTGTTTGAGGTAGAAAATCCGATTTTCTGAGATTTTTTATTTTTCTTTTTAATAATTTCAAATTTTCGTCTTCGAACATATTTTGACGTGCTGAATTCGAATCTTTGAACGGAAATGTCGAAAACTCATCAGAAATATTTTTGGCGGCAAAAAAATCGTCTAAAAACTGATTTAGAGCTGACCAACTCGAGAACGGTTAGAGATAGACAAATTCTGCGAACGCCAATCGATTCAGAATGGTCAAATTAGTATGTATTATGAATTTCGAGTAAATCTAAAAAAATTAAAAATTTAAAAATTACTCGAAAAAGTTGCAAGGGGTTTACCCCAAAAAATCATGAAAAATACTAAGTCGTCACATCGAATTGGAATTTTCACTGTATACGTAAAATTTCATGCTCATTCCGAAAATGTATAATTTTTATGTGCTCAGATATAAGATTTAGACGGAAACGGGTGTTTGAGGTAGAAAATCCGATTTTCTGAGATTTTTTATTTTTCTTTTTAATAATTTCAAATTTTCGTCTTCGAACATATTTTGACGTGCTGAATTCGAATCTTTGAACGGAAATGTCGAAAACTCATCAGAAATATTTTTGGCGGCAAAAAAATCATCTAAAAACGTATTTAGAGCTGACCAATTCGAGAACGGTTAGAGATAGACAAATTCTGCGAACGCCAATCGATTCAGAATGGTCGAATTAGTATGTATTGTGAATTTTCGAGTAAATCGAAAAAAATTAAAAATTTAAAAATTACTCGAAAAAGTTGCAAAAAATCATGAAAAATACTAAGTCGTCACATCGACTTGAAATTTGCACTGTATACATAAAATGTCATGCTCATTCCGAAAATTTATAATTTTTTTGTGCTCAGATATAAGATTTAGCCGGAAACAGGTGTTTGAGGTAGAAAATCCAATTTTCTGAGATTTTTTATTTTTATTTTTAATAATTTCAAATTTTCGTCCTCGAACATATTTTGACGTGCTGATTTCGAATCTTTGAACGGAAATGTCGAAAACTCATCAGAAATATTTTTGGCGGCAAAAAAATCGTCTAAAAACTGATTTAGAGCTGACCAACTCGAGAACGGTTAGAGATAGACAAATTCTGCGAACGCCAATCGATTCAGAATGGTCGAATTAGTATGTATTGTGAATTTTCGAGTTAATCGAAAAAAATTAAAAATTTAAAAATTACTCGAAAAAGTTGAGAGGGGTTCACCCCAAAAAATCATGAAAAATACTAAGTCGTCACATCGAATTGGAATTTGCACTGTATACGTAAAATTTCATGCTCATTCCGAAAATGTATAATTTTTATGTGCTCAGATATAAGATTTAGCCGGAAACGGGTGTTTGAGGTAGAAAATCCAATTTTCTGAGATTTTTTATTTTTCATTTTACGAATTTCAAATTTTCGTCCTCGAGCGTATTTCGACGTGCTGATTTCGAATCTTTGAACGAAAATATCGAAAACTCATCAGAAATATTTTTGGCGGTAAAAAAATCGTCTAAAAACTGATTTAGAGCTGACCAATTCGAGAACGGTTAGAGATAGACAAATTCTGCGAACGCCAATCGAGTCAGAATGGTCGAATTAGTATGTATTATGAATTTCGAGTAAATCGAAAAAAATTAAAAATTTAAAAATTACTCGAAAAAGTTGCAAGGGGTTACCCCAAAAAATCATGAAAAATACTAAGTCGTCACATCGACTTGAAATTTGCACTGTATACGTAAAATGTCATGCTCATTCCGAAAATTTATAATTTTTTTGTGCTCAGATATAAGATTTAGCCGGAAACAGGTGTTTGAGGTAGAAAATCGAATTTTCTGAGATTTTTTATTTTTCATTTTACGAATTTAAAATTTTCGTCCTTGAACGTATTTTGACGTGCTGATTTCGAATCTTTGAACGGAAATGTCAAAAACTCATCAGAAATATTTTTGGCGGTAAAAAAATCATCTAAAAACGTATTTAGAGCTGACCAATTCGAGAACGGTTAGAGATAGACAAATTCTGCGAACGCCAATCGATTCAGAATGGTCAAATTAGTATGTATTATGAATTTCGAGTAAATCTAAAAAAATTAAAAATTTAAAAATTACTCGAAAAAGTTGCAAGGGGTTTACCCCAAAAAATCATGAAAAATACTAAGTCGTCACATCGAATTGGAATTTTCACTGTATACGTAAAATTTCATGCTCATTCCGAAAATGTATAATTTTTATGTGCTCAGATATAAGATTTAGACGGAAACGGGTGTTTGAGGTAGAAAATCCGATTTTCTGAGATTTTTTATTTTTCTTTTTAATAATTTCAAATTTTCGTCTTCGAACATATTTTGACGTGCTGAATTCGAATCTTTGAACGGAAATGTCGAAAACTCATCAGAAATATTTTTGGCGGCAAAAAAATCGTCTAAAAACTGATTTAGAGCTGACCAACTCGAGAACGGTTAGAGATAGACAAATTCTGCGAACGCCAATCGATTCAGAATGGTCGAAGTAGTATGTATTGTGAATTTCGAGTTAATCGAAAAAAATTAAAAATTTAAAAATTACTCGAAAAAGTTGAGAGGGGTTCACCCCAAAAAATCATGAAAAATACTAAGTCGTCGCATCGAATTGGAATTTGCACTGTATACGTAAAATTTCATGCTCATTCCGAAAATGTATAATTTTTATGTGCTCAGATGTAAGATTTAGCCGGAAACGGGTGTTTGAGGTAGAAAATCCAATTTTCTGAGATATTTTATTTTTCATTTTACGAATTTCAAATTTTCGTCTTCGAACGTATTTTGATTTCGAATCTTTGAACGAAAATGTCGTAAACTCATTTTCCAACTCACCGTACTGAAAGCCCAGCAACTTCCGCATTCTCCTTGGTCCTTCACTCCCAAGACTGCGCCCTTTTCCACCCAATTGATTTCGTCTGGAGCAGTCAAATTGGCATGAACTTCATTTACAAAAGGAGCTGCGTCAAGTTTAGGTTTAGTAGCAATGTTTTTGTTGAGCAGAGCTACGAATTCGTCGGTGGTCATGTCTGAGAATTGGTTGACTTTCAAAAAGTAGACACTTCTCCTTGTTCGTATTTGGCATTGTGCGATTCAATTTCTCGAAGTTTTTCTTGGAAGATGTTGAAACGGAGTTTCTCCTCTCTCAAGCTCCTGTAGGTTTTTCCATGATTGCTCTGAAATGAATGAATAATGTAGTTGGGAAATAGCTATTTGTATTACTAGGGAGGAAAGTGCCACTTTTCCTCCCGCAGGATGTAGTTTACGCCAGACACGAAGCGGGGGGCAGTAAACATCCAAGGATGAATCGATTGAATAAGAAAAATTACAACTACGTAATAAATAATAAATTGGAACAAAGTTAGTGACATACTCAAAAATATTCAAAAGCTAGTTATTTTCACCTTGAATTCAACCCATAACTCTTGATCTGAGACGGCGCTGATGGCTACAACAAGGCAGGCAAGGGCGACAAAAGTTTTCATTCTGATTTTTCTGAAATATAAGAAAAATGCATTAAATATAAAATATATGGTTCAGTGGCTCAAAAGTCTTGTGGCTCATGATCACAGTGATCTATGACACAAGGTCAAATTTTCAGTTAATGCTCTATTATTCATTAACATGTACTTGAATTTACTTCATTTCAAAAATATACCTACATATACTTATAATAAACTCACCTTTCTTCAAAGACAACAAAATTAAACTGCAAAGCATACGTCATATTGAATGTGCTTATATCGATTCTTCGAACCACTTCGTATTGTTTTTGATAAATCTTCCAAGAATTAAAGTCTGTCATTACAAAATTAAGATTAGGATTTTAGACTTGAGTGATACTCATGTGCAGGACGTCATCAGGACTTGGTATCAAAATTATATTAATATTTCTACATTTCGTTGATAGTTTTATGGAAAAAAGAACTCTTGATTGATTGATACCTATGGATCGAATGTAATTTATGCTGAAAAGTACAATGTGAAAAGTTCAAAGCACACCAGCTTTATTTACTTCGACTTGCATTTCATTGGTGTGTCCTGCTTTGCAATAATCAGTTATATTGTTCTGTCGTCAGTCGTTCCCGGTTAAATAGGCCTATGTTATTCACCAGATTCAGTAGTATACTGATATTCTTTTTATAGTCGTAGTCAGAAATTTCTTGAATGTTCTAGAACTTAAATTCTATTTTTCGTATTTGAAATGTTTTATATATTTTTGTTGACGCATCAAACTGAAAATCTGAACTACTCAACCTTGATAGCTCCTGGTTGTTCATTAATCTCCCATCAATCAAGCTGTCTGTTATCGATATTGTCATCGTTAATAATACTGATTATTTCCCTCTTCTGTCAAAATTTATTCGGGGGTAATATAACAAGACCTCGTTATCAGTGAATACATTTTTCAATTTCAACGAAAAAGATTTTGTTTGAAAATTTATCGAGTTGAATTCGGAGATTTATGTTCTGAATAAAACCCTCGAGCTAAAAAGCTCTCTTTATTCTTTGAACATAAATCGTGACACTATTTATATTCCGTTGTCAAGATGAATTAGTGAACGAGTGATATAGGCCATTTACCTGTTTTGTTGCTAAGCATGTATGGACTATTTGCAGTGTCAGCAGCGGGTGAAAATAATTATGTACGTTGTGGAATAAATGTTCTTGGTTAATTGACATATTTGTGAAATAATCTGATCAAAAACAACTCGACCGTCGTTTATCAAATCGAATAAATTTTGGAATTTCCACTCAAACATTTTTGTTTTAGAAAATTCATCTCGTTAAATTCGAAGATTTATGTTCAAGGAATAAAACCCTCGAGCTTAAAAGCTCTCGGGCTTAAAAGCTCTCGGGTTTTATTCAGAACATGAATCTCCGAATTCAACTCGAAACATTTTTAAACAAAATCGTTTTCGTTGAAATTGAAAAATTTATTCGCTGATAAATAATAACTATATCATACAGTTGGCGTTGACCCTTCTCGATATGCGTATCCAAATACCTATCAGGTGAAAATACTCTCGTAGCTGATACCGCACAGTCTGCAGATCAGGTCTCCATTATTCCTGTTTTCTTGTAATTTCCGTTAATCTGCTGTCTTCCCCCTACGAACGACATTCCTCAAAAGTCGAAACGTGTTCGAGCTAAGGATCAACGAGGTCTTCTTTCAACTTGTGATTCCTAGCACGATCCGAGGAGAACAGATCCCGAAAGAGGTCTTCCGTTAGTCACCATCCAAACCACAACCTCGCCCTGTATTGCTTGGCTTTAGATATCGATGACCCACGAGCTATCTTCTCAAATACAGTCCAATTTTGATGCTGTGCTCCTTCACTGATGCGTGGCCAGTCAGGAGTCCCGTGATGGTTCTCAGCTGGCTCATGTTCATCGCTTACAGGTCTGCCGTTGTTTTGTGGTACGGTCTTCGATACTTTTTTTTTGGTAGTTTGTTTCCTGGGATACTTTCCTGGTAGTTTTCGTGTTTGTACTCGATTCAGTTTCTTACAGATGCTCTTAAAATTCACTTCGCCGGCCCACTCAGTTCTGTCTGGTTATTGGTTATTGAAACAGTACCGTTTCGAAATGTGATCCGTTCTCCTTCCCAGTGCGTCTCCGATCACAATTCTAACGATGCTCATGTGTCCTATTCCAACCAACAAGCTCGGTATGTTCTGCAGTCTTGGAGACGCACTAGGTGGAGTGCAGGCAGTCCCAGGAGTGTCTTTACGGCCGCAGTTGATGTTCAATTGCCCCTGTGATTACAGGACAGGCAATTCTTTGCACCTTGCCTAGCCTTGTTATGGCTCCTCTTTGTTGGGTCTTGGGCCACTAAACCAACGGGGCGCATGTAAGGAAGGCATAACTACCATGCCGTGGAGCATGTGTGGTTTTAGCTCTCATTTTTTCCATAAGAGCGTCTGGCCATCACTAGAGTGGTCAACGATTTTTATTGTTTTTTCAATTGCTGGTTCCAGGTCGGCTTGGAGTCAAGGATTACACTAAGAAGACTTTTTTTTCCTTCAGCTGTATGTCCTCCCCCTGAAGTCGGATTGGTTCCAAGACCTCTGTTTTTCTTCTTCGGGAGAATTTTGGATTGGTTGCCTTGTTCGTTCATCTTGTAACCAAGTTAAGAACCCGGATCTCTATCCATTGTGTTATACTTCACTTGTGCTCCAGAGGTTACCTAGGAAGGAAAGAGGTCGTGATGTAGACCCATCTTTTAAGGAAGCAGCTGAAGCGATCACCAACAATGTCAGAAAACTGCCCAAACCCAGGGGTGAGGTGCAAGGCACATACGGAGGTGTGTCAAGAACGATTCATCTGGAATACCGAGCGACCTGCCAGAGTTCGATAGCCTTACCTTGGTAAGGCACCATGGTGGGCTTCATTTTCATAGCTATATTCATAGGAATTCATGAGTATTCAAAATAAAATGGAGATCCGAACTCCGACTCCACAAGAGGGTCCTGGTCTCAGTTCTATTTTTCAATAAGATGAGAGCGGAAACTCACTGCCTCCAGAACTAAATCCAGATCAGGAAAGGGAACTTTTAAAGTCGAGGCAACTAAAGCATTGGACGATTTCAAACTGAGACGTAATGGAAAGGAAATAAATACCAACTCAAAGCTGGTAGAGTAGACAAACGCCAAAGATCGCTGAGCCGGAACAGGATGGGCCACAATAAGCCAAGGACCGTGGTGGAAAGCCTGATACAGGCACTTACACTTTTGAACCTAACTTTAAAAGCCAACCTACACTTGACGTGTTAGGGACACAAGAGGTAGGCCATTCAAAGAACGTCGGAGATATCCTTACAATAAAGAATATATGAGTTCTGAATCTCCTCCACCACCCTTCTAATCAATCTGAAAAAAGGGCAGGATCCAAGGGCGTCGCCAACGAAGGGCAGGGGGACAGTTGATCCCCCCCCCCTAGAGATCAAATGGCCGCAAAGCGACCAAAGTTCTAAGGCCGTGCGAGCAATTGACTTCCTTACTTACCTATTAATAAATTCCGCATCGCATGACAAAACGACTTCCAAAGTGTAACGCTTCATGCTCTCAACTGTACTAGGCGTTCATATTTTTTATCCTCCATAATATTGCCCCGTTGCACCCCCCCCCTTAGTCATAAGCTGGTGACGCCCTTGGCAGGATCCTTTGCCACTTTGAAAATTTTTAGTGAATTATAAGGTTTCACATTTTAACCAGAAATACGAATACTTTTCCTCTAAACAAATTTATTTATCTTCATCATTACAAATAAGTATTATAATATTTCAAAAAAAATGTACTAGTTTGTCATCCTCCACTCTACAATTTAGGGTAACTGGCTTCCCTGGCAATTCCGCATTGGTCAAGCTTGTTACGAACCACTCGAATGTATCCGCTCTCTCCCCAAGATTCTCCCCAAGAGTTCTTGATCAACCAGTAATCCTTTCCATTTGTTTTCCCGTATCCGACAGCCAAAACACCGTGGTTGAGGTTCAGACCGAAGCAAAGCAGGTTATCGAAGACTCCACCGCCATATGATTGCCACAAGTTAGCTTCTACAGCAACAGAGACTGGACCAACAGTACCTAAAAAAAAATTGCGTTAAAATTGAACTACTGCCAGTATCCGACGAAAAAAGGAATCAGTCTGGAGACCAGAGAAAGCAGGAATTGTTATGATTCTACAAGTGTATTAGTGATTATCAATGGACGGTCTAAGACGCAGGCTGTTTGAAACTCCAGCTTGTGATGGTCGGTTCGATCCAGGATTGCATGCCAATTTTTGTCAAGATTCACAACAATAATTGGTGTCGGCGATATTGATAATTGAAAAAAAGAAGTTTCCAAGAAGGTTCCCAAGGGATTTGTAGCAATTCGTGTCGTAAGCAGTAGTCGGTTGATAAGTATCCAATAAGATTTTAAGATGACCTAAGGAGATTTGTAGCAGTTGTCAAAATTTGTGATTGGTTAAGAACAGTTATGGCGTATTCAAGATTACAGTCGACTGAAAGTGAAACCATCGGAAAAACGTTAGCCGACTTTGTGAACGAGCTCACATACACGTGGAGAAAAGAAAATGAAATATGACGAAAAGAAAATGAAAAACGGTGGTGTGAAGAGATGCAGAACTATGAAGCACGATGAAAAGAATATGAAGAACGAAAACGCAGAAAGAAACAAGATGAGAAAGAAGGCCCAAAGAGAAACAAGAAGAGGAAGCCCGAAGAAAAGATGAGAAAGGCGCAAAAAGGAAATGGAACAAAACTTGGATTGGCTCATAAACTATTTCCAAGAAAGACCAAAGAAAAAGAAAAGAAAAATGGCGGTAAGGACAAGAAGAGCAGGACCAGTTGCAGCGAGTTTTACAGAAACAAGAAAATAATCAAGAGGTACAGGATCGGTTTCTGGAAACTCGGCAAGATCAGAATGATCAAAGGCATGAACAAAAACCAGAACAGGGCTGGGTGCAGGATAGCTTGCAAGAACAGGAAAACAACCGCTGATGGAACACAAAAGGAACAGGGCCAGGTATACTAAATATGTGACAGACAGTCAAAAAGAGCAGGTCCGGCTTCAAGCATTTTTAAAGGAGCAGAAAGCCTTGAGAAAAGACCGATTTCATAGGTTCCTTCAATAACAGGCGTTGATCTATTAGCTGCAGAAAAATTATTCGCAAAAGTTTTGCAACGCATTGAAAAATAGGAGCGTGGAGTCAGAAACAAAGATGGATGTAGCGTGTACGGAGATAGCCCAGAGAGCAGAGAAAATAAAAGACCCCAAAAATTGGTCGATGAGCTCCATGCTCCGGCCCGAGATTTCCTCGCAGACATACCATCATCCATCAAAGCAATCAACGATCTGTGACAGATGAACTTGGCCGATCTTCAAAAGTACTCGAAAGTCAATGAAAACAACAATTATATTCTCGTGGTGATTAACACCTCGAAATATCTATTGGCACGGCCTTTGAAGAGACGTCACCGAAGCGATGGGGACATATTATCAAAGCGAATAGAAGTCCTACGTTCCTGCAATCCGATTTGGGTACTGAATTCTACAACGCCAGCTTCCAGGCTCTTATGAAAAAGTACAATATCAAACACTATACCACGTACGCGAAGATGAAAGCAGCCATAGCTGAAAGAGTGGTACGCACGTTGAAAAAGAAACTCTTCAAATATTTCAGTTTGAACGGCACATACAAGTGGCTGAACATTTTGCCGGACATTGCTAGAAATTCGAATCAGCGCAAACATCGGACGATCGCCAGGAAACCGTGTGAAGTTACCAAATTCAATGAAGAAAAGGTGTACAAGTTTGCATATGATTACGCGGGACGTGCTGGCCGAAAGAAGTTCAAAATTGGGGACATTGTGCGAATTCTAGCAATACATGATATCAAGATGTCATGTGCCAAATTTCATAGTGCTACAATTCATCCTTCACTTTTGGCTCAAGTTTGTCTGTGGTTACTGGACTATTGTCTAATTAAAAATTGTTCGATGCAACTTACCTACAGCAGTTTTGAGAGCATTTTCATATCCTCCAACATCGACATAACCACTTATTTTATAAGCACCTCTGGTCGATTTGCATTGTCCTCGTTGACCTGTGTATGGGTAGTCTGACTCTGTTATTATTCCGTTTTTTATGATGTACTCGAAAGCATAGTCCATCAAACCTCCGTTACATCCTTGGTTTTCATGTGAACAATCTACCAATTGTTGTTCGCTGAGTGAAACTTTTCCGCGGTTATTGATGGCGTTTTGTCCTTCAATGCTTCCGGTCTGAAATTGAAAAAAAGAAGCTGTAGTTATGGATAATTGGTAGCAATCCTATGGCAACTGAGGAGAATTGTAGGGAATAATTGGGGAACCAACCCAGCTAATAAACTCAAATAGCCAATATTTTCCAAGCTATATAGAATTTAAGTCAACTAACCAACTTAATATCGTGAGAAATAAAACTGAAATCGAATTTAACTATTACTCTATTACTAGTATTCACCAGATTGTTGATAGTACGGATTATGTTCAAGAACGGAAATTGTATAATTATAATTTATATCTCAATTTTTCCGAATTTTAACTATTAACCATGAATGAACTATGTTTTCTGATTAAATCCTTAGATAACAAAAACAGTGTTCACGAAATTTAAATTAAAAAATGCTCAAAGAAATCTTCGAAACTTATGGTAGCCTTATAATACTTCTCTTCAGACTTCAAAACTGCCAATTTCTTTAAACGTTAGTACTGTAATTTCTATACCAAAGGTAAGTAATACAATCAAGGCAAGTGAGTTTCGACCTATAAATACATTACCACCAATAGAAAAGATTCTTGAAATAGCTGTTTACAATCAGATTTTAGAACACGTTGAAAAAAATTAAATTTTAATAAATAATCAATCTGGATTTCGAAAAAAATATTCATGCGAATCTGTATATCTGTAATAAATATGTGGTAGTCATTTTTCTTGATCTAAAAAGGGCTTCTTAAACGATTGATCGTAATATGCTTTTTATGAAATGATTAGCTGACTATTTGTCTCATAGAAAGCAAAAAGTTCGAGATGACATCTCACAAGAATCTGTTGTAAATAAGGGAGTTCTACAGGGTAGCGTTTTAGGCCAACTGCTTTTGCATTTTATATTTGAATAAAATGAAGCTGTTTGTTAATGTAGACTTCGTAAATTTATTTGCAGATTATACTCTTTTGGCATGCTATGATTCTAACTTAGATAAACCTATTGAAAAAATGAAATCTGCACTGAACGAGGTTAATGTAATCACAAATGAATTGAAACTAAATACAACGAAAACAAGAAGTATGATAATAACAACCAAATATAAATTTAACTCTCTTGATTTGAACGGAATAAATTTGACAATAAATAACGAAAAAATTGAAATTGTAACATCTATTTAATACCTTGGATTTCAGTTACACTTATTTTTTTTGCAAGAATTTCCAAAAATCTATCCACTCAGACCAAAATTACTGTTTAAAATCACGGAATGCGTATGGTTCTGAAAACGAATAAATACACAGAGATATTTTTCGAATGAACGAAAACTATTGTGAAACAAATTAAATATCTTTACTTTTAGTACTATTAGGAATTCTACAGTGAATATAGCTATTAATGTAACGAGATTATTATGCGATTCATAATAATCGAAGATGTTGCCTGGCGACGAGGCGTTCTGCGCCAAGTAGAAGCTCTGAATGTAACTAGATTATTATGAAATGTAAATAAATTTTACTTGAAGAAAACTTAATATTCAATGATAGGATAAACTTCTTGATGTTTTTCGTCGTAGTTCGAAAAATAAAAAATAATAATGTACTCACCGTACTGAATGCCCAGCAACTTCCACATTGTCCTTGGTCCTTCACTCCTAAGACTGCACCTTTTTCCACCCAATTGATTTCTTCTGGAGCAGTCAAATTGGCATGAACCTCATTTGCGAAGGGAGCTGCGTTAAGTTTAGGTTTGTTAGCAATGTTTTTGTTAAGCAGAGCTACGAATTCATCAGTTGTCAAGTCTGAGAATTGGTTAACCTTCAAAAAGTAGGACACTTCTCCTTGTTCGTATTTGGCATTGTGCGATTCGATTTCACGAAGTTTTTCTTGGAAGATGTTGAAACGAAGTTTCTCCTCTCTCAAGCTTCTGTAGGTTTTTCCATGATTGCTCTGAAATAAATGAATAATGTAGTTGAGGAAAAACAAAAGAAGAGCGTTAATTGCGAACTCAAAACTATCGATAGGTTGGGTTGAGAATGAATTGAAATGAATTGTTCCATTTAGTCAATCTATTTTTATTTAGATTGCTCATGACTGCGAAATTTACCGAAATGTTCTAGGCATATCTGAGAATAAAATAAACGGGTATTTATTCAGTTGTCAGTTTTCAATTTAGACTATAACCTAAAACAACCAAAGTGGATTCAACAAAAAGCTCAAAATGTATTTTAATCCACAAAATAGTTTTAACAAAAAAAATAATAAAAAATCGATTAATAATTAAATTTTCCATTTTTCATTAATGATTGAGAAATACCAGAATCGAAGAGCTACAAAATGCCTACAAGTCATAGACCTATGGAAGTATAAACAAACCATACGGAATTATAGGTATTTAAGATACTGAATCTCATATACCTTTTTGAAAATTGAAGTTAATTTTGGCAATCACTAGATTGGGGTATTCTTCCAGATTGTGCCATTGTAATAGTTTAAAACATCTGTGAGGTTAGGAGTTAGTACCAGATTTGCAGATGATTCAAATATACTCGATATTGAAAAGGGGAACATTCTCCATCATTTCCATCCTTGATGAGTATGACTTGATGAAATGAACGATTTCTGTGAGTGATATTTTTCAATAACATTCTCCTTATCTAATTTATTTAATGAATTTTCAATAAAAACTAGAGATAATTGAATTAATGAACTATCTGAATGAAAATGCGAATTTTCACTTTCAAATTTTTTCTTTTCACAATATCTATCAGATATAGTTCAATGTCCGGGGTAGATTTAGCCGAGAAAGTAGTTAATTTCTGTTAGATATTACAAAAAAATATATTTTTTTAATTTTTCAATTTTCATGGAGGATGTTCTCCTTTTTAACATGAATACCTCCCAAGAGGTTACCTTGAACGATGAAAAATAGCGACGAAAGTTTGTCTTTCAGCCGCAAATCATTCCACTGGTTCGATATTCGTTGCTTCTGTCCTGATATGACCCAAAATGCAAAAGCTAAATTTGCCATTCTTACCTTGAATTCAACCCACAAATCTTGATCTGAGGCGGCGCTGATGGCTACAACCAGGCAGGCGAGGGTGACAAAAAGTTTCATTCTGATTTTTCTGAAATATAAAAAAACTTCATTATAAAAGTATTCATTATTCACTCACAGTCGTCCACTTCTTGATTACTTATAAAGAAAATCGAGCGTTAACAGTAAAAACTTGTTCCAAGGCACACAAATACTGAAGAGAACGAGGAGGTAAGATAGAATGGTCCGATAGGCCCACCGGAGGCAACAGTCAGACGGGCCTAAACGGGGGTGTCAAGTTTTTAGTGAGTATGCCTGTTGAAGAGACAGGAGGCTCTAACAATAGGCCATGAGCTATAAGGCTGAAAACCTTCCCATATATATGGTTTTTTCACCTCCGCAAAAAGGATGACATACAGTATCGGAAAGTTTTCATCTTGGGTATGGTGGTATTATGAGAGCGTGAAGAATAGCGTGCTGTATGGTGAGAGAGCATTACAGTTTCTCCTCTACTCGCTCGAAGAGCTGTTAATTCGTCGGGCGGGGTAACAGGAGAGGCGCGCAGTAGTGCGTCTGTCTTATTTATGTGGTATTATCATATCATTGCGTTCCTTGTTACTCGCGTAAATTTCTGTCTATACCCCAGATGAAAAATTTCCCATACTGTATAGCAGGTAGGTGGTAGATTTTTTCAAAATTCAATTTATGCAATATTATTGTCTTAGATTATTTCATTTTACGTGAATTTTTCGTAAACTTTTTTTTTTCACTGACTTGATCGAGTTTTACTTGTTAGTGACCACTCAAGGAGTATTCAAAAAGCTTCAAAATGTATTCCGTTTGATTTGAATCTGCTATTATCATTAGCCACAAATGCTGTTGTTATTCTCAATGTTAGAGTCAATATTGCAGCCTCGCTGGAATTTTTTCTCGAAAGCTAGATTGTGGTTAGAAATTCAGCTCATTTTATTTATTTGATTTACCAAAATACCTTCCCATATAGGAATCGAAACTACTGTATACCACATGATGAAACAAAAGGGTGGATTTCAAATTTATTTATGATTATTTTTTGGAAGCCTTTACCAAATACGCGTTATACTGAGTCGATCTATAACAAATACAGTTAGACATTCAATCAGCAATTATATTCAATTGTACGAGATTTATTTGGGCACCTACAAATATGTTTAATTTCGACTACATAATGTACATTAAAAATACATACATAGTAATACATTGAGATATATAATAATATACCACAAACATTAAAAGATATTAAAACTAAAACTAAATTCAAAAAAGAACTTGTTTGATTTCTTCATTAATTTGTATTTCATATATACTATGTATTCTCATTAATCAATTTATGTAAAATTAATCCCTCTATAAACAGAAATGTTTTTGGGATCAATAAATAAATAAAGTATTATAGTGAACTCACCTTTCTTCAAGAACAACAGATTGAAACTATAACTCAACCAACGAATTGAATGTGCTTTTATATCTTTTCTCTAAACCACTTCATATTGTTGTTGATTAATCCACAATGATATCTTTATGAGATCGCTGTTGATATCATCAGATAATTCATTCAAAAATCCTCAGACAGCGATAGTGAAATAATAAATTATTATAATCAATCCTATTGCGCAAGAATTGCTGGGTGTAAGGGAGGAGATTCCTGTTGGGAACTGACCACACATCCCTACTATGGCTTCTACAGTTCAAAAACCCGGAGGGTCAAGTAGCACGTTGCATCGAGAGCTTTTTTTTTCTTTTCAGCTCGCTTCTTTACAATCCTTCTTGCTTTGCCACAGATACAGTGCTGGACTGGCCAGGTGAGATAGTAAGAAAATCTCACGGGGCCCACCCCCCATTTGGGGTCTCGGGACCACTAGGAAAACAGACATGGAAACAATAATTTAAAAATTTAAAATTAATTAAGAAAAAAGATCAAATTTCGAAATCGGTTATTGCCAGAAACATGACAAACGCAAATATTCACTTTCGATTTGGTAGGATTTCTTGAGGACCTCTTGCAACGTGGCAACAGTGATGCGCGAGTATGTATGGTCGGTGGGCGGTTTTGGGTTTGGCGCGCGGCGCGCTGGATTACTGTTACTGATTAGTCGTATGCGAGACACTGAGACAGCAGAGAGTAAAGCCTGCCTGTGTCCAAAAATAATTTTATTTGGCGTAGTTGCAAACGCGGCCAGGTAAATACAACTCTATATATCGGGTATCGGGTCGCTCAAAGTTTGTTATTGAGTATGAAATTAATGTTTTAGATGGCAGATAGCGAAGAACAAAAACAAAAAAAGAGAACTTACAGATCTGGCGCAAATAAGCGTCAAGAGAAGCGACAGAAACCATTAGAAAAAGCAGGCACTTCAGTCTAGCTTAAATATTTTCCTAAAACCTAGTAAATCATGTGAAATGTCTCATCAAATCAGAGAAATTGAAACAACGACGATTCCAGAAACTAATTCGGATACCACGGAGAAAATCCCTTTACAGTTTCTCAATACTTCTCAATCTTCTCAGGCGAGTAGTGGCGAGACTGAAATTAATATTGATTGTGACACAATTCTATCAAACGAGGAGAAAAAATGAGTATTTATTTTTATAAGAATATTATTTATTTGGTTTGATTTATTAAAAAATTTATTTATTTTTATATTTTGTTTATTTTGTCTTTCTGTGTTTCATTTTTTACTCTAAGACAAGTGTAAAGCTGATCTTGCACCTTAATCATTAATAGTACGAAAACCATTAATTTGTTGAAATTTCCGTATGCGACTCATGAAATAGAATGAACCTGGTAATTGGGAGCCCCAATTTTTCAAAATCTCACTTGGCCAAGATGGGCCAGTCCGGCACTGCATAGATACATATATTATTACATCCAATCGACACAAAACTTTCGTAAAATCTGACAGATCGAGGCCCTCTTTATATTATACCATAAAGTTGCTATGGAGCATCAGTATTCAAGGGAAAAATCTGGGGTGCCATTTGAAAAAGTTGGCGTCGGTGTCGCGACGCACTAACGGATGACGCCCATTGATGAATCTCTACGTAAAGAATAGGACCATTTGACACCAAAAATATCTGTTTTCACAAAATATAGATATCCTCTTTAATTTTCCAGATATTTGCCAGCGGAGTTTTATAAGGGAAACTAAAATTCTGACAAAGTCGAATTCCCTTTGTCTTCACATTATCCCAATATGGAAAATTTGAAGCAAATATCTGCCAGAAAACAACTACTTTCCATTTTAAATTTTTATATCTTTGAATTCTCAAAATAAACTTTTTCAAAAACATTCAGTATTTAAGTCGCGCGATTTGAAAAATGTGTGCGCTCGACTTTGAACGACGGTTGCCAAATAATCCTATGATCCTTTTCTTCAAAAATATATTTTGGGCCATCAAGTTTGGAATGCCCTGTATACAGTGTCACACATAAAGGTCGCCCGCCACATATGGAAGTTTTTTTATTAACAAATATAATGAAAATTTGACTCCGCAGACAGTTTGCGGAGTCAAATTTTCATTATATTCGTTAAACAAAAAACTTCCATATGTGGCGAACTTTATTTGTGACACTGTATTTACGTTTATGACAAAATTTGAAGAAACGGGCTCCTTTTTTTTCGTATGAAATAAAAATTTTGCAAGAGCTAGGTGATGATTTTCCTGACAGAAAAAAAAAAATTTTGTGAACTTATAACTGACTCAATTGAAGCTGTGAAAAGATATGCGATACTTTATTTTATATGTGAGATGCGAAGGTTCTTTGATTTCAATAATTACATGCTGCGTATAAAATCGTCTGACGCAATTTTTTGTATCTTCTGTCCGATATAAGCCGTCGTGTTTTCATTCCACAGATATGCCTTAAACAGGGATTCTGTACTTGACCTTGATCTGAGAAAAGGGGATTTTTTTCAATTGATCCCTCATCAATCAAGCTGTCTCTTATCGATATTCTCATCGATAATAATACTGATAAATGCTATTTGTATCGTACGTACGCCAGACTTTGGCACTTCTGCGTATCTAAGAAGAAAACGTGTAATAATTTTGTAATGTAATATTGCAAGAATTGCGTACTTTCCGTCAGTCAGTTTCAGCAGTAGTTTTATATCTTTCAGTCCTCTCAAAGGCATTAACCTAAAATCTGTCATCGTCTCTCAGTCTATTACGTTTTTGCCTCTGGAAAATAAAATCCTTGTAATTCACTTTCGCTTCCCACCTTCTCTTCCACTAGTGCTGGGGTCTATTAAAAAAAAAATGGCGTATAGAAAGTATAGGTATCAACTTTGAACTCAGCTTGGCGTCTTTTGTGTGAAGAAAGTTGGAACATATTGAAAGTACGTTCAAACACGGTTCCTATAGTAGTCTCTGGGATACTTCTAAGTTACATAATTATGTATCAAACATACAAAAAGGCATCATTGTCTTTTGAAAGCACATTAATGGAACATTTCTTGTTTCTGTTGCATAAACTACACAAAAATACATTGTGGTAACATCATATTAAAAAGTTTCAGAAAGTTTAAGTTGAATTTCAGAAAAGTCAATTTGATTTCAGAATCAATTGTAGTTTAGAATAATCAACTTTATTTCAGAAACCATCATTTAATTTTTGGAATAGTCGAGTGTATTCCAGGAAATGTCATATGTATTTCGAAATGTGTCATTTATATTTTGGAATGTATCAGTATCTATCACTCATTACAGAATTCATATAGAATATATTCAATTAATTAATTCAACGACAATGTAATACCAGCCAACTCCTCCAATAGTTATTGAATCGAGCCATACACATTGAAATTTATGATTTCTGCAATACAAATCATGCTTTCTGAAATTATTTTTAAGTTATCTCAAATACAAACGACACATTCCAAAATACATATGATTTTTTTTCTACAACTGTAAAAAAAAGTCCACTTTTTTGGGTGGTTTGTGTGCGTAAAGTATTACAATATTTCACTATCAACATACGATTTCATTTTTAAACGGAAAAGCGTAAAAAAGTACACTTTTTTTAACGGCTGTTGCTAGGCAACCGACAGATCCGAATAATAACGAAATCCTGTCATAAAGCCAGTTCTCATTTTCTTTGGCAACTAATAACCTATAGATATCTGATACAAATGTTTCACCAATAATATTCTTAGCATTCTTTACCATTAAATAAGTATTATCAAAATTCCAAACTATCACGGCGAATATATTCAAAATAATAGCATTACCTCTAAGGAACTATTGGACCTAATCTACACTAGGTAATCCAAGGTAGCTATGGCTGTTTGGCCGTCAGAAACTAGTTTTGTTGACAACAATAATTAATGAAATTTGTGAAATTGGGCATCTATCCTAGATAACAAATTCTTGATAACTATAAACAATTTAATTTAAGTAGAAATGAAAAGTGATGTAGATTGAACGGAGAAAATCGTGGATAGTGCAAATATGAGATTTCCTTGACATAGTTCAAAGAAAGAAAAAGGTATTCGTTGCTTCACGAGGATTGTTTATTTATTTTGAATACAAATCTATGAAAATGAAATATTATTTTAATATTCACTTCAAATTTTCCATTTTGCGGGATAGTGTGAAGAGAAAGAGATTTCGACTCTGTCGAAATTATTCGTGTCATTTGTTTGAAACTCAACTCTCCTGCATACTGTTCGAACTTTGTTCGAATAATGAATCAATAAAATATGCCAAATTCATTTCATATTTGCAGAAAAATATGAATTGGTTATTTTTTTTTGACAGTTGTAAAAAAAATACTGTATGAAACTCGTGAGTGAAGAAGTTTTTTTTTTAAGTGTTTTTTGTAGGTGTTATAGGTGGTTTTGTGTGCTAGGATGTAGGACCGTAGCGCACCTTTTACATTTTTCGCATTTTGCGACCATAACGAGACACATTCGTTAAATACATATGCATATAGAAAGAAAGCTAAGAAAATTTCCTACAAGATGTTATTGTTTGCTGGCCTAACAGTTTGCTTGTAGGTGTTATAGGTGGTTTTGTGTGCTAGGATGTCGGACCGTAGCGAACCTATTACCATTTTTCGCATTTTGCGACCATAACGAGACACATTCGTTAAATACATATGTATATAGAAAGAAAGCTACGAAAATTTCCTGCAAGAGCATGTTATTGTTTGCTGGCCTGACAGTTCGCTCGTAGGTGTTATAGGTGGTTTTGTGTGCTAGGATGCCAAATTCCTTGGGTACAATTTTTGTTGCACATTTATCTTTGTTTTATGGTGCACCGTGTATTCGAATATATTCAAATCATACATTTTCGGAATCACCATAAAATTTTGAGTATATCGGTGGTAATTTCGAGTGAATCTGATGACTTTGGATTTTTGGCGATTTTTAAGGTAAGTATAACCCTTTTATGTTTTTTCGGCTGAAAATTCATTTTGTGCCGATCGACTTGAAAATAACAGCATATACTAATTAATGCATGCTGAATCGATTGGCGTTCGCAGAATTGCTCTATCTCGATCCGGTCCACGGTTGAAAATGTTATCTAGAGGTTGCAGTTGCCGTTCTCCCTCCAAAAATTTTTTCTAAATTTGTTCGAGGTTACATTCATCAAATTTCAATCTTTACAATAGAACCCGGTTTTTTTTTGTAATAGCGGTCATAGTTCACTCTGTATACCGTGTGACACAGGCTCTTGGTACACCCCCGTTGTGTTCGTTGTTTCTCTAGTTATATTCCTGAAATTTGGAACATTGAATATGCTCACTAGACGGCACTTTTTGACATATTTAAAAAAATACAACTTTTGGTTTTTCCGGAAATTATGTGAACTTTCGATTTTCAAATGTGACAGCCTGTATACATGATCGGTTAGGAATGATCACAAGGAATCCAACGATACCAGGTGTGATGGTGTTATCTCCAAAGACTACAGAGATATCGCTATCAATTTTATCTTTAAGGTCAATGAGTGGAAAGAGATTTGAATTAACTCGCTAGAAAATTCCTCTCCCACTCATTGAGTTTATGAATATAATAAATAAAGATATCTCCGTAGTCTTTCGAGATAACACCATCAAACCTGGTATCGATGGATTCCTTTTGACCATTCCTAACCGATCGTGTATCAGTATACAGGGTGTCCTATTTGGAAACCGAAAGTTGATGTCATTTCCGGAAAAACTGGAATATGCATTTTTTTCCAAATATGTCAAAAAGTGTCGCCTAGTGAGCATATTTCAATGTTTAAAATTTCAGAAATATTGATATAGGAACAACGCAGAAAACAGGGGTGTACCATGAGTCTGTATCACACGGTATAGTATCAAATAGTTCACAATAAGGACACAGCGAGTTCGCGTACTGAATTGAATAAGTCAACACAAATTTCAAGAACATTTATTTAATTTTTTTTTACATTCTGAATAATTCACTTTGATATGTATCCTTTGGTTCCATCCTGTTTTTGTTTCCTTGTCTACAGTTTTGCATAGCTGCCATTCCTTGCGACACCGCAATTATTATTTTTGTTGCGGACCAACCGCATGTATCCCTTCTCTCCCCAGGATGTTCCCCAGGAGTTTTTGATCAGCCAGTAATCCTTGCCGCTCGCGTGTCCATATCCAACAGCCAAAACACCATGATTGAGAGCGCTGGTGGCACATCTCGCATTATCGAAGATACCACCACCATACGATTGCCACAAGTTAGCATCTACCGCGACAGAGACTGGACCAACATTACCTGGAAAAGGAAAATTGTATCAACACATTCGTGGACAGTAGGAGTCGAAAGATGTCAAAGAATCAACACTCATTTTTTTACAGAAGTGCCTCTTTCAAGGCATTCCTGGACACATAATTTTAGATCATACTTCGAAATGAGGTGGGGACTCTGAAGTCGGAGTTTGTCAGTCTTAATATGACTCACCCTGTATATTCGTAACGAACACCACTCGAACAAACGGAAATAAGCGAGTATACTTACCTCGTAACTCGACGTATTCCTTAAAACGCCACTCGAGCTAACGCTTTCGTGGTGTTTCGCAGAATATGTCTCGTGACTCGGAAGTATAATCGATTATCTTCGATTCTGTCGTAGTATTACTACTGAAAATTGGAAACAGGGGTAAAACACAAAGTATCCATCATCCAGTTTAGAATAATTCATCGATTTATCTTACCTACAGCCGTTTTGAGAGCATTTTCAGTTGCTCCGACAGAGACATAGCCGCTAACTTTTACAACGCTACTGGCCGATCTGCACGTTCCCTTTCTCCCAGTGTACGAGTATGCCGATTCGGATGCTAATCCGTGTTGTCTCACGTAGTCAAAAGCTGGTTCCATATTACCCCCGTCGCATGCAGAGTTTTTTGTTGAACAGTCTACAAGTTGTTGTTCGCTGAGGGGTGTTTTCTTGTTGTGACGGATAGCGTTCTGCCCTTCGATGCTTCCGACCTGAAATGGAGAAAGAAAAGACATAGTGGCGGTAAAATGATTAACCATCTTGAACTCAATTATATAAAATGGCGGATTCTGAAATTCAACTGTCTGTAACAAAGCCTGGATGATATATAGTGTGCCCCAAGGTTCAATATTAGGCCCTAAAAATATATATATAGGCTTTTTGAATTTTCGTTTAAAACAGTGTTCCACTTGTCTAAGACGTTGGCATCTTTCTACTGAATGCGTTGGTGTTCCGTTCAAGCGTGTTCTACAACTCCCGACTTCGACGTCTCTTCCCCCAGAGTTCAGCGTTTGTGTTCGTCCACCCTGATTCTGAGCGGTCTTTTGGTCTCGCCGATGTTATCGCAATTATTCGAATTTTCGCGTGAATTCTCAGGCTCACTTCTGGTCGGGAGGCTTGTCAATGTGGTTCCGGATCTGAAACAGCTTGTGACTTTGAACTTATTCCCGATCCTTCTCAGTCTCTTCGATACGCCTCTGATATATGGTAGGAGGACAACATGGCTCGGTTGTTGATTCTTGGTGTTTTTATTGCCTTATTTTAGAACGAATTCCAGGAGTCTATCTGGGTACCCGTCCGTTCCGTTTCATGTCCCTCCTTAGGTTGGTAGTTCAATTTCGAGATGTTCTTCTTTACTGTATACATGGTCCTCCACCTTTCCACGTTTTCAAGATGCCCTTTTGTGGTCGATGTTGCGTAGTTTGAATCGAAGCTCAGGTATTATCCGGTGTGAGTTTCCTTTCTGTAGACAGAGTTATGTTTGTATGGACTCCGTACAAACTTCGGTCTCAGAAAGAAAACCCCACACCAGACAATACCTGAGCTTCGATTCAAATCACGCAGCATCGAGCATAAAAACCAAAAAAGGCCATATGCAGTAACAAAGAACAACTAGAAACTGAACTCACTAATATAAAGGGCCCCATACATCATTTACAATATTTTAAACGTACAAATAAAATTGTAGTCGTCCGGACAATTTCACCAGGCGATTGGCACTCAACCCTTTGCCACCCAATTATATTGTCATAACCAAAGAAATTAAAAAGATTCCAAAACATGCAGAGCACAAAAACACGGGCAAACGTAAAAAAAAGTAGCAACTTCGACCAAAGGTAGTGTCGGGGCTAACCTGACACCGGACCGGAACGTGACATTGTCGGGGCTTACCTGGGATCAGACCGGAACGTTAGAATTTCACTGTCGGGGCTGGCCACGTTTATACCGTCTCTTGGTAAGCTGACTAATGACTTTATTTCAACAAAAGAGTCTTGGTCATCTTGGTGTATACAGTACGCTTGGTCAGGTAACCAGCTTGGTTTGGTATCGAAAATTGTTGCGTACCAGACCAAAATAGTTATATGACCAAGATGGTGTAAACACCTACGGCCTTGACTTTCCAGAAAGATGCAAAATTTGGTTTGAATTCTTGGTAAGCCCTAAGTCTAGTTTCTAATGTACTAATAGTGCCCTAATATCCATTTTTCTAGCAACACAACGTCTAATAATAATGTTTATAATTTTAACTTGAATATCTAATTTGGATTGCCATTAATGTTTTTATGTCATAAAATATGGGTTAGTAGAGTTGCAAACCTTTTTATAGGTTAGAGTTGTGTTGTCTAAATGATTACCAAACAAACCAAATAAGAACCAAACTGTTTACTGATTAAACATGGTGTAAATAGGCAGTAACTTATTCCATTGGTCCGAATTTGCTAAGGTCAACTTGGTCAGAGTACCAAATTCACGCACGGTATAAACGTGGCCTATAAATGATCTGTCTCTTCATATTACCGACACAAAGTTATAGTGTTTGCAAACGATACCACAACAATCAGTTCGTTTAAAATGACTCCAACGTACAAATGTAAGCGTAGTATATAGTATCACGAATATTTAGACCTCAGAACGGGGCGCCATCTAGTGGAGGATAGCAGTAATAGCGGTCCCTAGACTCGAAGGAAATGGAAATTGAAGAATACGGAAGCATTGAGTGTCGAAATAAATATGGCTCAGTGATTGTGTTGTATATAAATTTGAGTGTGGAATAAAGAATTTCGAAGTAAAATTGCAAAGTTCTTTACAATAGTTTTATACCCTGTTTTTTTTTTAAACTCACCGCACTGAATGCCCAACAACTTCCGCAACTTCCCTGGTTCTTCACTTTCAAGACTGCACCTTGTGTCACCCAATCGATTTGGGTTGGAGCAGTTAAATTGGCGGCTACCTCATTTTCAAAAGGAGTTGCTTGAAGTTCAGGTTTGGTATCAATGTTTTTGTTGAGTAGAGCTACGAATTCTTCGGTGGTCATGTCTGAGAATTGGTTCACTTTCAAGAAGTAGGACACCTCTCCTTTTTCGTATTTGGCATTGTGCGATTCGATTTCTTGAACTTTTTCTTGGAAGATGTTGAAACGGAGTTTCTCCTCTCTCAAGCTCCTGTAGGTTTTTCCATGATTTTTCTGAAATTGAAGAAAAATGCAGTTGATTTAAGACAAAGAAAAAACATTGGTCCACAACTACCGACACGGTGCAATTAGATTTGGCTGATTATGGATCGATTTCTATATATCATTCCTTTTTTCAATTGATCGTGAATTAATAATTGGCTCGTTTCATGAATTTTCTATGATGTCATCTGAAAGAGCATCTTTGAATTCTCGTTTCTATTCTTTATTATTTTTACGGATTCGGACAAAAATCTCGAAATCCACGTATGACGTCAGTTGAGCTATTTTCTCTGACTTCTACGTATGGATTTATTTGTCCGTCTTTCTCTTTCGCCATAAATTGCATTAATTTTGTTTATATCATTTGAAATAATAAATTATCAAAACATAGTTTTTAAGTAATGTCAGGGGATATACGGTATGAAGTAAACCCAAATTTTGATCCAGAAAACGACCCAATTAGAATGGTGTTTTTCAAAATTGTGAAATTCACCGAAATATTTCATAATTCAATACTTAACAAGTTATTTGCTGTCAGTTTTCAAATCAACAACACAGCAACCAGAACAAGAACTTTTGAATGTTTTGAATGTTTTTGTAGACGATATAGTCAATATTCAATGATTCAATAGTCAAAAGCTGAATGTGTTATTTTTACCTTGAATTCAACCCACAAATCTTGATCAGAGGAGGCGCTGATGGCTACAACCAGGAAGGCGAGGGCGACGAACACTTTCATTCTGATTTTTCTGAAAAAAAAATTATATGACTAATTATTAATTAATCATTACAAAATAAATTCAATGTTTCATGATGGAAATCTTGAAGGATCCAAATCGAAGTATATTTTTTGTGTATGCCAAAAATTCTAATAATTTCTTGACAATTATCATTACTTTCATTATTATATAAATATATTAGGAAAAACTCACCTTTCTTGAAGAACAACAGATTGAAACTACAACTCATCCAAGGTACTGAATGTGCTTTTATATGAAATTCGTTGAAACCACTTGAAATCCAAATTTATTTTTTCATAATTTTCACAATGTTATCTTCCCATAACGTATTTACATTCACGCAGAAATTTCGTGAAAAAAATATTTCACCACGATAACTCTAATCCCTTGATTTTGATAACCATGTAATCCTCATCAATAGGTAAATTACAATCGATCGTCACATGTTTCTCCAACGAAAGCTTAATACTTGCTAAAATCTAGTATAATGTGTTCTTGGGATTGCACGTTGAAAGGTAACACCCCCGTCATCCCTTAGCTCGCACAAGTCTTTTGAGGGTTGCTCTTAAGGAAAGAACAAATTTTAGAATGAAAAAAATATCAAAACAGTAAAATTGGAATTTAAGAGGCCTATTAAAAAGACTTGTACGAATTTTTTTGGGTAACAATACTTTCATAATATTATAATATCTCGCGATCATTAGCAAGTTTCATCAGTATCGCATTCAAAATTGTCTTTGTTCATCTATGAATCATTATGATTTCTTCTGAGAAAAAGATATTCAGCATGCATCCAAAGTGAGGGCATATGGATGTGAGTAATGAGCTAGACGGGTCTAGAATTTTTGCTGATACGAATTTATTCCATTCGCGATTCTTCTCCATTCATGTCTGCTTTCACTGGCTGATATCGGAGCTTTAGAAGAGAAAGCGGTATGAGGGGTACTATCATCCGCAAAGCTGTGCACTGAACATGAGGTTGACCCCAACAAATCATTGATGTGGAGAAGAAACAGTGTTGGTGTTAGAATGGAGCCCTGTGGAACACCAGCATTTATTCGTAGAGTATCGGATGATCCTCCATCAAACACCACGTGGAAAGATCGGTCTGAGAGAAAGCTAGATATTAAGGAACGCAACTGGGAAGGCAAACCACAATATGGAAGTTTGGCAAGGAGTTCCAGGTGCCCAACGCGATCAAACACTTTCAACGCTTTGGAGATATCTAATGCAAGAGCCAGAGTTTCACTATATTTTTCGATAGAGTGCTGCTAAATATATGAGACATAAGCAAGTAGGTGACCAGTTGATCTCTGATGCCAGAAAACATATTTTCGATCATTTATAATTCCAGAGCGTTCTAGATATTTCTTGAGCTCGTTTTCCATGACCTTCGAGCTGAAGATAATCTCAGGCATATGACTATCGATGAAAATGATGCTCTGGGGTTGTCTGCAAGGAACTGTTGGCAAAGATCTAACGAGTTCACAATAATGCCTTTTAGACTTTATAATGCTCCTGCTACCTTCAAAAGATTGCTGGAGTTTATATCGCGTGGATTCACTCAGAAAATTTGCCTGGTGTATCTTGATGTTGTTATAGTTATGTAAAAAACATTCATCTAATCTTGCGGAGATTTTTTTAAGGAGTGCCAACCTTGAAGTGAACCCTGACAAAATGTTCCTTTTTCCAGAAGCAAGTGAAATTTTTGGGCCACACAGTATTACCAGAGGGAGTTCAGATGAACGAATCAAGAATAAAAGTTAAACGAAAAGATTACCACGAAATAAGTAGCTATCTATATATTTGTATTTATTACCGCTTTTTTGTGATATTTCTGAAAAAAATCATATAGTCATAAAAATGATTTGCTTCCAATTGTTTATGTATCGATTTCTTATGCAAAAAATGGAAACGCATTGTTGATTATTTTGTTAAAAGTTGCTATGTTATCTGTTTTGTATATTTATTCATAACGAGTATCAGAAAATGTGAAACCGCTTATCAAATAATCAATCATTTTGAGTGTTCCATAATCCACTTTCACGTAAGTTGTAAGTCTCGTAAGTCTTATTTACACGCTAAATCTCATAGATGATCTTCTGAATGGTTTATATGGAAACATGGATATTCGTAAAAAAAATTTGTACTATCCAGTTTTCTCGATTATTTGCGGTATCTGCGTTGTGCTGGTTGTTACGCCAAAGACGCCTGAGTGTCACTTTCAGTTATGACAGTCATAACTATCATGTGTTGGAAAAATGGGTTTCTTTGTAAGAAGAATAGTGATAACAGTAATATATTCATAATTTCCGTAATAAACGCTTATGTGTACCCAAAGGCATAAAGCATGTGAGGGTCGAGGACAGCAATTATTATTTGCTATTGCGCTCTTGCGAGACGTTTATATGCCCAACTTTCATTGAAACCGAAAAATGCAAAATAAAAAAGTTCAAAAAATTCTCTATTATGCCATACTCGAGTTTTTTATCCGTCGATAAATTCTCAGTGCATACTATTTCGGCCATTTTGAATCGATTAGCGTTCGCAGAATTGGTCAATCTGTAACCGTTCTCGAGTTGGTCAGCTCTGAATCAGTATTCAAATGGTTTTTTTGGCGCCAAAAATATTACCGATGAGTTTTCGACATTTTCGTTCGAAGATTCGGAATCAGCACGTAAAAATACGTTAGAGGATAAAAATTTAAAATTCGAAAAATGAAAAATAAAAAAGTTCAAAAAATTATCTATCATGATATACTCGACTTTTTTGTCCGTCGATTTTTTTCGTTCAAATTTTCAGTGTATACTGAATCGGCTATTTTGAATCGATTGGCGTTCGCAGAATTGGTCTATCTCTAACCGTTCTCGAGTTGGTCAGCTCTGAATCAGTATTCAAATGGTTTTTTTGGCGCCAAAAATATTACCGATGAGTTTTCGACATTTTCGTTCGAAGATTCGGAATCAGCACGTAAAATTACGTTAGAGGATAAAAATTTAAAATTCGAAAAATGAAAAATAAAAAAGTTCAAAAAATTATCTATTATGATATACTCGACTTTTTTGTCCGTCGATTTTTTTCGTTCAAATTTTCAGTGTATACTAAATCGGCTATTTTGAATCGATTGGCGTTCGCAGAATTGGTCTATCTCTAACCGTTCTCGAGTTGGTCAGCTCTGAATCAGTATTCAAATGGTTTTTTTGGCGCCAAAAATATTACCGATGAGTTTTCGACATTTTCGTTCGAAGATTCGGAATCAGCACGTAAAAATACGTTAGAGGATAAAAATTTAAAATTCGAAAAATGAAAAATAAAAAAGTTCAAAAAATTATCTATCATGATATACTCGACTTTTTTGTCCGTCGATTTTTTTCGTTCAAATTTTCAGTGTATACTAAATCGGCTATTTTGAATCGATTGGCGTTCGCAGAATTGGTCTATCTCTAACCGTTCTCGAGTTGGTCAGCTCTGAATCAGTATTCAAATGGTTTTTTTGTCGCCAAAAATATTACCGATGAGTTTTTGACATTTTCGTTCGAAGATTCGGAATCAGCACGTCAAAATACGTTAGAGGATAAAAATTTAAAATTCGAAAAATGAAAAATAAAAAAGTTCAAAAAATTATCTATCATGATATACTCAACTTTTTTGTCCGTCGATTTTTTTCGTTCAAATTTTCAGTGTATACTGAATCGGCTATTTTGAATCGATTGGCGTTCGCAGAATTGGTCTATCTCTAACCGTTCTCGAGTTGGTCAGCTCTGAATCAGTATTCAAATGGTTTTTTTGGCGCCAAAAATATTACCGATGAGTTTTCGACATTTTCGTTCGAAGATTCGGAATCAGCACGTAAAAATACGTTAGAGGATAAAAATTTAAAATTCGAAAAATGAAAAATAAAAAAGTTCAAAAAATTATCTATCATGATATACTCGACTTTTTTGTCCGTCGATTTTTTTCGTTCAAATTCTCAGTGTATACTAAATCGGCTATTTTGAATCGATTGGCGTTCGCAGAATTGGTCTATCTCTAACCGTTCTCGAGTTGGTCAGCTCTGAATCAGTATTCAAATGGTTTTTTTGGCGCCAAAAATATTACCGATGAGTTTTCGACATTTTCGTTCGAAGATTCGCAATCAGCATGTAAAAATACGTTAGAGGATAAAAATTTTAAATTCGAAAAATGAAAAATAAAAAAGTTCAAAAAATTATCTATCATGATATACTCGACTTTTTTGTCCGTCGATTTTTTTCGTTCAAATTCTCAGTGTATACTGAATCGGCTATTTTGAATCGATTGGCGTTCGCAGAATTGGTCTATCTCTAACCGTTCTCGAGTTGGTCAGCTCTGAATCAGTATTCAAATGTTTTTTTTGGCGCCAAAAATATTACCGATGAGTTTTCGACATTTTCGTTCGAAGATTCGGAATCGGCACGTCAAAATACGTTCGGTGACAAAAATTTTAAATTCAAAAAATAAAAAATGAAAAAAGTTTAAAAAATTATATATCATGATATACTCGACTTTTTTATCCGTCGATTTTTTTAATTCAAATCCTCAGTATATACTGATTCAGCCCTTCTGAATCGATTGGCGTTCGCAGAATTGGTCCATCTCTAACCGTTCTCGAGTTGGTCAGCTCTGAATCAGTATTCAAATGGTTTTTTTGGCGCCAAAAATATTACCGATGAGTTTTCGACATTTTCGTTCGAAGATTCGGAATCGGCACGTCAAAATACGTTCGGTGACAAAAATTTTAAATTCAAAAAATAAAAAATGAAAAAAGTTTAAAAAATTATATATCATGATATACTCGACTTTTTTATCCGTCGATTTTTTTAATTCAAATCCTCAGTATATACTGATTCAGCCCTTCTGAATCGATTGACGTTCGCAGAATTGGTCCATCTCTAACCGTTCTCGAGTTGGTCAGCTCTGAATCAGTATTCAAATGGTTTTTTTGGCGCCAAAAATATTACCGATGAGTTTTCGACATTTTCGTTCGAAGATTCGGAATCGGCACGTCAAAATACGTTCGGTGACAAAAATTTTAAATTCAAAAAATAAAAAATGAAAAAAGTTTAAAAAATTATATATCATGATATACTCGACTTTTTTATCCGTCGATTTTTTTAATTCAAATCCTCAGTATATACTGATTCAGCCCTTCTGAATCGATTGGCGTTCGCAGAATTGGTCCATCTCTAACCGTTCTCGAGTTGGTCAGCTCTGAATCAGTATTCAAATGGTTTTTTTGGCGCCAAAAATATTACCGATGAGTTTTCGACATTTTCGTTCGAAGATTCGGAATCAGCACGTAAAAATACGTTAGAGGATAAAAATTTAAAATTCGAAAAATGAAAAATAAAAAAGTTCAAAAAATTATCTATCATGATATACTCGACTTTTTTGTCCGTCGATTTTTTTCGTTCAAATTTTCAGTGTATACTGAATCGGCTATTTTGAATCGATTGGCGTTCGCAGAATTGGTCTATCTCTAACCGTTCTCGAGTTGGTCAGCTCTGAATCAGTATTCAAATGGTTTTTTTGGCGCCAAAAATATTACCGATGAGTTTTCGACATTTTCGTTCGAAGATTCGGAATCAGCACGTAAAAATACGTTAGAGGATAAAAATTTAAAATTCGAAAAATGAAAAATAAAAAAGTTCAAAAAATTATCTATCATGATATACTCGACTTTTTTGTCCGTCGATTTTTTTCGTTCAAATTTTCAGTGTATACTGAATCGGCTATTTTGAATGGATTGGCGTTCGCAGAATTGGTCTATCTCTAACCGTTCTCGAGTTGGTCAGCTCTGAATCAGTATTCAAATGGTTTTTTTGGCGCCAAAAATATTACCGATGAGTTTTCGACATTTTCGTTCGAAGATTCGGAATCAGCACGTAAAAATACGTTAGAGGATAAAAATTTAAAATTCGAAAAATGAAAAATAAAAAAGTTCAAAAAATTATCTATCATGATATACTCGACTTTTTTGTCCGTCGATTTTTTTCGTTCAAATTTTCAGTGTATACTGAATCGGCTATTTTGAATCGATTGGCGTTCGCAGAATTGGTCTATCTCTAACCGTTCTCGAGTTGGTCAGCTCTGAATCAGTATTCAAATGGTTTTTTTGGCGCCAAAAATATTACCGATGAGTTTTCGACATTTTCGTTCGAAGATTCGGAATCAGCACGTCAAAATACGTTAGAGGATAAAAATTTAAAATTCGAAAAATGAAAAATAAAAAAGTTCAAAATATTATCTATCATGATATACTCGACTTTTTTGTCCGTCGATTTTTTTCGTTCAAATTTTCAGTGTATACTAAATCGGCTATTTTGAATCGATTGGCGTTCGCAGAATTGGTCTATCTCTAACCGTTCTCGAGTTGGTCAGCTCTGAATCAGTATTCAAATGGTTTTTTTGTCGCCAAAAATATTACCGATGAGTTTTTGACATTTTCGTTCGAAGATTCGGAATCAGCACGTCAAAATACGTTAGAGGATAAAAATTTAAAATTCGAAAAATGAAAAATAAAAAAGTTCAAAAAATTATCTATCATGATATACTCAACTTTTTTGTCCGTCGATTTTTTTCGTTCAAATTTTCAGTGTATACTGAATCGGCTATTTTGAATCGATTGGCGTTCGCAGAATTGGTCTATCTCTAACCGTTCTCGAGTTGGTCAGCTCTGAATCAGTATTCAAATGGTTTTTTTGGCGCCAAAAATATTACCGATGAGTTTTCGACATTTTCGTTCGAAGATTCGGAATCAGCACGTAAAAATACGTTAGAGGATAAAAATTTAAAATTCGAAAAATGAAAAATAAAAAAGTTCAAAAAATTATCTATCATGATATACTCGACTTTTTTGTCCGTCGATTTTTTTCGTTCAAATTCTCAGTGTATACTAAATCGGCTATTTTGAATCGATTGGCGTTCGCAGAATTGGTCTATCTCTAACCGTTCTCGAGTTGGTCAGCTCTGAATCAGTATTCAAATGGTTTTTTTGGCGCCAAAAATATTACCGATGAGTTTTCGACATTTTCGTTCGAAGATTCGCAATCAGCATGTAAAAATACGTTAGAGGATAAAAATTTTAAATTCGAAAAATGAAAAATAAAAAAGTTCAAAAAATTATCTATCATGATATACTCGACTTTTTTGTCCGTCGATTTTTTTCGTTCAAATTCTCAGTGTATACTGAATCGGCTATTTTGAATCGATTGGCGTTCGCAGAATTGGTCTATCTCTAACCGTTCTCGAGTTGGTCAGCTCTGAATCAGTATTCAAATGTTTTTTTTGGCGCCAAAAATATTACCGATGAGTTTTCGACATTTTCGTTCGAAGATTCGGAATCGGCACGTCAAAATACGTTCGGTGACAAAAATTTTAAATTCAAAAAATAAAAAATGAAAAAAGTTTAAAAAATTATATATCATGATATACTCGACTTTTTTATCCGTCGATTTTTTTAATTCAAATCCTCAGTATATACTGATTCAGCCCTTCTGAATCGATTGGCGTTCGCAGAATTGGTCCATCTCTAACCGTTCTCGAGTTGGTCAGCTCTGAATCAGTATTCAAATGGTTTTTTTGGCGCCAAAAATATTACCGATGAGTTTTCGACATTTTCGTTCGAAGATTCGGAATCGGCACGTCAAAATACGTTCGGTGACAAAAATTTTAAATTCAAAAAATAAAAAATGAAAAAAGTTTAAAAAATTATATATCATGATATACTCGACTTTTTTATCCGTCGATTTTTTTAATTCAAATCCTCAGTATATACTGATTCAGCCCTTCTGAATCGATTGACGTTCGCAGAATTGGTCCATCTCTAACCGTTCTCGAGTTGGTCAGCTCTGAATCAGTATTCAAATGGTTTTTTTGGCGCCAAAAATATTACCGATGAGTTTTCGACATTTTCGTTCGAAGATTCGGAATCGGCACGTCAAAATACGTTCGGTGACAAAAATTTTAAATTCAAAAAATAAAAAATGAAAAAAGTTTAAAAAATTATATATCATGATATACTCGACTTTTTTATCCGTCGATTTTTTTAATTCAAATCCTCAGTATATACTGATTCAGCCCTTCTGAATCGATTGGCGTTCGCAGAATTGGTCCATCTCTAACCGTTCTCGAGTTGGTCAGCTCTGAATCAGTATTCAAATGGTTTTTTTGGCGCCAAAAATATTACCGATGAGTTTTCGACATTTTCGTTCGAAGATTCGGAATCAGCACGTAAAAATACGTTAGAGGATAAAAATTTAAAATTCGAAAAATGAAAAATAAAAAAGTTCAAAAAATTATCTATCATGATATACTCGACTTTTTTGTCCGTCGATTTTTTTCGTTCAAATTTTCAGTGTATACTGAATCGGCTATTTTGAATCGATTGGCGTTCGCAGAATTGGTCTATCTCTAACCGTTCTCGAGTTGGTCAGCTCTGAATCAGTATTCAAATGGTTTTTTTGGCGCCAAAAATATTACCGATGAGTTTTCGACATTTTCGTTCGAAGATTCGGAATCAGCACGTAAAAATACGTTAGAGGATAAAAATTTAAAATTCGAAAAATGAAAAATAAAAAAGTTCAAAAAATTATCTATCATGATATACTCGACTTTTTTGTCCGTCGATTTTTTTCGTTCAAATTTTCAGTGTATACTGAATCGGCTATTTTGAATGGATTGGCGTTCGCAGAATTGGTCTATCTCTAACCGTTCTCGAGTTGGTCAGCTCTGAATCAGTATTCAAATGGTTTTTTTGGCGCCAAAAATATTACCGATGAGTTTTCGACATTTTCGTTCGAAGATTCGGAATCAGCACGTAAAAATACGTTAGAGGATAAAAATTTAAAATTCGAAAAATGAAAAATAAAAAAGTTCAAAAAATTATCTATCATGATATACTCGACTTTTTTGTCCGTCGATTTTTTTCGTTCAAATTTTCAGTGTATACTGAATCGGCTATTTTGAATCGATTGGCGTTCGCAGAATTGGTCTATCTCTAACCGTTCTCGAGTTGGTCAGCTCTGAATCAGTATTCAAATGGTTTTTTTGGCGCCAAAAATATTACCGATGAGTTTTCGACATTTTCGTTCGAAGATTCGGAATCAGCACGTCAAAATACGTTAGAGGATAAAAATTTAAAATTCGAAAAATGAAAAATAAAAAAGTTCAAAATATTATCTATCATGATATACTCGACTTTTTTGTCCGTCGATTTTTTTCGTTCAAATTTTCAGTGTATACTAAATCGGCTATTTTGAATCGATTGGCGTTCGCAGAATTGGTCTATCTCTAACCGTTCTCGAGTTGGTCAGCTCTGAATCAGTATTCAATTGGTTTTTTTGGCGCCAAAAATATTACCGATGAGTTTTTGACATTTTCGTTCGAAGATTCGGAATCAGCACGTCAAAATACGTTAGAGGATAAAAATTTAAAATTCGAAAAATGAAAAATAAAAAGGTTCAAAAAATTATCTATCATGATATACTCGACTTTTTTGTCCGTCGATTTTTTTCGTTCAAATTTTTAGTGTATACTAAATCGGCTATTTTGAATCGATTGGCGTTCGCAGAATTGGTCTATCTCTAACCGTTCTCGAGTTGGTCAGCTCTGAATCAGTATTCAAATGGTTTTTTTGGCGCCAAAAATATTTCCGATGAGTTTTCGACATTTTCGTTCGAAGATTCGGAATCGGCACGTCAAAATACGTTCGGTGACAAAAATTTTAAATTCAAAAAATAAAAAATGAAAAAAGTTTAAAAAATTATATATCATGATATACTCGACTTTTTTATCCGTCGATTTTTTCAATTCAAATTCTCAGTATATACTGATTCAGCACTTCTGAATCGATTGGCGTTCGCAGAATTGGTCCATCTCTAACCGTTCTCGAGTTGGTCAGCTCTGAATCAGTATTCAAATGGTTTTTTTGGCGCCAAAAATATTACCGATTAGTTTTCGACATTTTCGTTCGAAGATTCGGAATCAGCACGTAAAAATACGTTAGAGGATAAAAATTTAAAATTCGAAAAATGAAAAATAAAAAAGTTCAAAATATTATCTATCATGATATACTCGACTTTTTTGTCCGTCGATTTTTTTCGTTCAAATTTTCAGTGTATACTGAATCGGCTATTTTGAATCGATTGGCGTTCGCAGAATTGGTCTATCTCTAACCGTTCTCGAGTTGGTCAGCTCTGAATCAGTATTCAAATGGTTTTTTTGGCGCCAAAAATATTACCGATGAGTTTTCGACATTTTCGTTCGAAGATTTGGAATCAGCACGTAAAAATACGTTAGAGGATAAAAATTTAAAATTCGAAAAATGAAAAATAAAAAAGTTCAAAAAATTAATTTCATGATATACTCGACTTTTTTGTCCGTCGATTTTTTTCTTTCAAATTCTCAGTGTATACTGAATCGGCTATTTTAAATCGATTGGCGTTCGCAGAATTGGTCTATCTCTAACCGTTCTCGAGTTAGTCAGCTCTGAATCAGTATTCAAATGGTTTTTTTGGCGTCAAAAATATTACCGATGAGTTTTTGACATTTTCGTTCGAAGATTCGGAATCAGCACGTCAAAATACGTTAGAGGATAAAAATTTAAAATTCGAAAAATGAAAAATAAAAAAGTTCAAAAAATTATCTATCATGATATACTCGACTTTTTTGTCCGTCGATTTTTTTCGTTCAAATTTTCAGTGTATACTAAATCGGCTATTTTGAATCGATTGGCGTTCGCAGAATTGGTCTATCTCTAACCGTTCTCGAGTTGGTCAGCTCTGAATCAGTATTCAAATGGTTTTTTTGGCGCCAAAAATATTACCGATGAGTTTTCGACATTTTCGTTCGAAGATTCGGAATCAGCACGTAAAAATACGTTAGAGGATAAAAATTTAAAATTCGAAAAATGAAAAATAAAAATGTTCAAAAAATTATCTATCATGATATACTCGACTTTTTTGTCCGTCGATTTTTTTCGTTCAAATTTTCAGTGTATACTAAATCGGCTATTTTGAATCGATTGGCGTTCGCAGAATTGGTCTATCTCTAACCGTTCTCGAGTTGGTCAGCTCTGAATCAGTATTCAAATGGTTTTTTTGGCGCCAAAAATATTACCGATGAGTTTTTGACATTTTCGTTCAAAGATTCGGAATCAGCACGTAAAAATACGTTAGAGGATAAAAATTTAAAATTCGAAAAATGAAAAATAAAAATGTTCAAAAAATTATCTATCATGATATACTCGACTTTTTTGTCCGTCGATTTTTTTCGTTCAAATTTTCACTGTATACTAAATCGGCTATTTTGAATCGATTGGCGTTCGCAGAATTGGTCTATCTCTAACCGTTCTCGAGTTGGTCAGCTCTGAATCAGTATTCAAATGGTTTTTTTGGCGCCAAAAATATTTCCGATGAGTTTTCGACATTTTCGTTCGAAGATTCGGAATCGGCACGTCAAAATACGTTCGGTGACAAAAATTTTAAATTCAAAAAATAAAAAATGAAAAAAGTTTAAAAAATTATATATCATGATATACTCGACTTTTTTATCCGTCGATTTTTTTAATTCAAATTCTCAGTATATACTGATTCAGCACTTCTGAATCGATTGGCGTTCGCAGAATTGGTCCATCTCTAACCGTTCTCGAGTTGGTCAGCTCTGAATCAGTATTCAAATGGTTTTTTTGGCGCCAAAAATATTACCGATTAGTTTTCGACATTTTCGTTCGAAGATTCGGAATCAGCACGTAAAAATACGTTAGAGGATAAAAATTTAAAATTCGAAAAATGAAAAATAAAAAAGTTCAAAATATTATCTATCATGATATACTCGACTTTTTTGTCCGTCGATTTTTTTCGTTCAAATTTTCAGTGTATACTGAATCGGCTATTTTGAATCGATTGGCGTTCGCAGAATTGGTCTATCTCTAACCGTTCTCGAGTTGGTCAGCTCTGAATCAGTATTCAAATGGTTTTTTTGGCGCCAAAAATATTACCGATGAGTTTTCGACATTTTCGTTCGAAGATTTGGAATCAGCACGTAAAAATACGTTAGAGGATAAAAATTTAAAATTCGAAAAATGAAAAATAAAAAAGTTCAAAAAATTAATTTCATGATATACTCGACTTTTTTGTCCGTCGATTTTTTTCTTTCAAATTCTCAGTGTATACTGAATCGGCTATTTTAAATCGATTGGCGTTCGCAGAATTGGTCTATCTCTAACCGTTCTCGAGTTGGTCAGCTCTGAATCAGTATTCAAATAGTTTTTTTGGCGTCAAAAATATTACCGATGAGTTTTTGACATTTTCGTTCGAAGATTCGGAATCAGCACGTAAAAATACGTTAGAGGATAAAAATTTAAAATTCGAAAAATGAAAAATAAAAAAGTTCAAAATATTATCTATCATGATATACTCGACTTTTTTGTCCGTCGATTTTCAAATTCTCAGTGTATACTGAATCGGCTATTTTGAATCGATTGGCGTTCGCAGAATTGGTCTATCTCTGACCGTTCTCGAGTTGGTCAGCTCTGAATCAGTATTCAAATGGTTTTTTTGGCGCCAAAAATATTACCGATGAGTTTTCGACATTTTCGTTCGAAGATTCGGAATCAGCATGTAAAAATACGTTAGAGGATAAAAATTTAAAATTCGAAAAATGAAAAATAAAAAAGTTCAAAAAATTATCTATCATGATATACTCGACTTTTTTGTCCGTCGATTTTTTTCGTTCAAATTTTCAGTGTATACTGAATCGGCTATTTTGAATCGATTGGCGTTCGCAGAATTGGTTTATCTTTAACCGTTCTCGAGTTGGTCAGCTCTGAATCAGTATTCAAATGGTTTTTTTGGCGCCAAAAATATTTCCGATGAGTTTTCGACATTTTCGTTTGAAGATTCGGAATCGGCACGTCAAAATACGTTCGGTGACAAAAATTTTAAATTCAAAAAATAAAAAATGAAAAAAGTTTAAAAAATTATATATCATGATATACTCGACTTTTTTATCCGTCGATTTTTTTATTTCAAATTCTCAGTATATACTGATTCAGCCCTTCTGAATCGATTGGCGTTCGCAGAATTGGTCCATCTCTAACCGTTCTCGAGTTGGTCAGCTCTGAATCAGTATTCAAATGGTTTTTTTGGCGCCAAAAATATTACCGATGAGTTTTCGACATTTTCGTTCGAAGATTCGGAATCAGCACGTAAAAATACGTTAGAGGATAAAAATTTAAAATTCAAAAAATGAAAAATAAAAAAGTTCAAAAAATTATCTATCATGATATACTCGACTTTTTTGTCCGTCGATTTTTTTCGTTCAAATTTTCAGTGTATACTGAATCGGCTATTTTGAATCGATTGGCGTTCGCAGAATTGGTCTATCTCTAACCGTTCTCGAGTTGGTCAGCTCTGAATCAGTATTCAAATGGTTTTTTTGGCGCCAAAAATATTACCGATGAGTTTTCGACATTTTCGTTCGAAGATTCGGAATCAGCACGTAAAAATACGTTAGAGTATAAAAATTTAAAATTCGAAAAATGAAAAATAAAAAAGTTCAAAAAATTATCTATCATGATATACTCGACTTTTTTGTCCGTCGATTTTTTTCGTTCAAATTCTCAGTGTATACTAAATCGGCTATTTTGAATCGATTGGCGTTCGCAGAATTGATCTATCTCTAACCGTTCTCGAGTTGGTCAGCTCTGAATCAGTATTCAAATGGTTTTTTTGGCGCCAAAAATATTACCGATGAGTTTTTGACATTTTCGTTCGAAGATTCGGAATCAGCACGTCAAAATACGTTAGAGGATAAAAATTTAAAATTCGAAAAATGAAAAATAAAAAAGTTCAAAAAATTATCTATCATGATATACATGACTTTTTTGTCCGTCGATTTTTTTCGTTCAAATTTTCAGTGTATACTGAATCGGCTATTTTGAATCGATTGGCGTTCGCAGAATTGCTCTATCTCTAACCGTTCTCGAGTTGGTCAGCTCTGAATCAGTATTCAAATGGTTTTTTTGGCGCCAAAAATATTACCGATGAGTTTTCGACATTTTCGTTCGAAGATTCGGAATCAGCACGTAAAAATACGTTAGAGGATGAAAATTTAAAATTCGAAAAATGAAAAATAAAAAAGTTCAAAAAATTATCTATCATGATATACTCGACTTTTTTGTCCGTCGATTTTTTTCGTTCAAATTTTCAGTGTATACTAAATCGGCTATTTTGAATCGATTTGCGTTCGCAGAATTGGTCTATCTCTAACCGTTCTCGAGTTGGTCAGCTCTGAATCAGTATTCAAATGGTTTTTTTGGCGCCAAAAATATTACCGATGAGTTTTCGACATTTTCGTTCGAAGATTCGGAATCAGCACGTAAAAATGCGTTAGAGGATAAAAATTTAAAATTCGAAAAATGAAAAATAAAAATGTTCAAAAAATTATCTATCATGATATACTCGACTTTTTTGTCCGTCGATTTTTTTCGTTCAAATTTTCAGTGTATACTGAATCGGCTATTTTGAATGGATTGGCGTTCGCAGAATTGGTCTATCTCTAACCGTTCTCGAGTTGGTCAGCTCTGAATCAGTATTCAAATGGTTTTTTTGGCGCCAAAAATATTACCGATGAGTTTTTGACATTTTCGTTCAAAGATTCGGAATCAGCACGTCAAAATACGTTAGAGGATAAAAATTTAAAATTCGAAAAATGAAAAATAAAAAAGTTTAAAATATTATCTATCATGATATACTCGACTTTTTTGTCCGTCGATTTTTTTCGTTCAAATTCTCAGTGTATACTAAATCGGCTATTTTGAATCGATTGGCGTTCGCAGAATTGGTCTATCTCTAACCGTTCTCGAGTTGGTCAGCTCTGAATCAGTATTCAAATGGTTTTTTTGGCGCCAAAAATATTACCGATGAGTTTTTGACATTTTCGTTCGAAGATTCGGAATCAGCACGTCAAAATACGTTAGAGGATAAAAATTTAAAATTCGAAAAATGAAAAATAAAAAGGTTCAAAAAATTATCTATCATGATATACTCGACTTTTTTGTCCGTCGATTTTTTTCGTTCAAATTTTCAGTGTATACTAAATCGGCTATTTTGAATCGATTGGCGTTCGCAGAATTGGTCTATCTCTAACCGTTCTCGAGTTGGTCAGCTCTGAATCAGTATTCAAATGGTTTTTTTGGCGCCAAAAATATTACCGATGAGTTTTCGACATTTTCGTTCGAAGATTCGGAATCAGCACGTAAAAATACGTTAGAGGATAAAAATTTAAAATTCGAAAAATGAAAAATAAAAATGTTCAAAAAATTATCTATCATGATATACTCGACTTTTTTGTCCGTCGATTTTTTTCGTTCAAATTTTCAGTGTATACTAAATCGGCTATTTTGAATCGATTGGCGTTCGCAGAATTGGTCTATCTCTAACCGTTCTCGAGTTGGTCAGCTCTGAATCAGTATTCAAATGGTTTTTTTGGCGCCAAAAATATTACCGATGAGTTTTTGACATTTTCGTTCGAAGATTCGGATTCAGCACGTCAAAATACGTTAGAGGATAAAAATTTAAAATTCGAAAAATGAAAAATAAAAAAGTTCAAAATGATATACTCGACTTTTTTGTCCGTCGATTTTTTTCGTTCAAATTTTCAGTGTATACTAAATCGGCTATTTTGAATCGATTGGCGTTCGCAGAATTGGTCTATCTCTAACCGTTCTCGAGTTGGTCAGCTCTGAATCAGTATTCAAATGGTTTTTTTGGCGCCAAAAATATTTCCGATGAGTTTTCGACATTTTCGTTCGAAGATTCGGAATCGGCACGTCAAAATACGTTCGGTGACAAAAATTTTAAATTCAAAAAATAAAAAATGAAAAAAGTTTAAAAAATTATATATCATGATATACTCGACTTTTTTATCCGTCGATTTTTTCAATTCAAATTCTCAGTATATACTGATTCAGCACTTCTGAATCGATTGGCGTTCGCAGAATTGGTCCATCTCTAACCGTTCTCGAGTTGGTCAGCTCTGAATCAGTATTCAAATGGTTTTTTTGGCGCCAAAAATATTACCGATTAGTTTTCGACATTTTCGTTCGAAGATTCGGAATCAGCACGTAAAAATACGTTAGAGGATAAAAATTTAAAATTCGAAAAATGAAAAATAAAAAAGTTCAAAATATTATCTATCATGATATACTCGACTTTTTTGTCCGTCGATTTTTTTCGTTCAAATTTTCAGTGTATACTGAATCGGCTATTTTGAATCGATTGACGTTCGCAGAATTGGTCTATCTCTAACCGTTCTCGAGTTGGTCAGCTCTGAATCAGTATTCAAATGGTTTTTTTGGCGCCAAAAATATTACCGATGAGTTTTCGACATTTTCGTTCGAAGATTCGGAATCAGCACGTAAAAATACGTTAGAGGATAAAAATTTAAGATTCGAAAAATGAAAAATAAAAAAGTTCAAAAAATTATCTATCATGATATACTCGACTTTTTTGTCCGTCGATTTTTTTCGTTCAAATTCTCAGTTTATACTAAATCGGCTATTTTGAATCGATTGGCGTTCGCAGAATTGGTCTATCTCTAACCGTTCTCGAGTTGGTCATGTCTGAATCAGTATTCAAATGGTTTTTTTGGCGCCAAAAATATTACCGATGAGTTTTCGACATTTTCGTTCGAAGATTCGGAATCAGCACGTCAAAATACGTTAGAGGATAAAAATTTAAAATTCGAAAAATGAAAAATAAAAAAGTTCAAAATATTATCTATCATGATATACTCGATTTTTTTGTCCGTCGATTTTTTTCGTTCAAATTCTCAGTGTATACTAAATCGGCTATTTTGAATCGATTGGCGTTCGCAGAATTGGTCTATCTCTAACCGTTCTCGAGTTGGTCAGCTCTGAATCAGTATTCAAATGGTTTTTTTGGCGCCAAAAATATTTCCGATGAGTTTTCGACATTTTCGTTCGAAGATTCGGAATCGGCACGTCAAAATACGTTCGGTGACAAAAATTTTAAATTCAAAAAATAAAAAATGAAAAAAGTTTAAAAAATTATATATCATGATATACTCGACTTTTTTATCCGTCGATTTTTTCAATTCAAATTCTCAGTATATACTGATTCAGCACTTCTGAATCGATTGGCGTTCGCAGAATTGGTCCATCTCTAACCGTTCTCGAGTTGGTCAGCTCTGAATCAGTATTCAAATGGTTTTTTTGGCGCCAAAAATATTACCGATTAGTTTTCGACATTTTCGTTCGAAGATTCGGAATCAGCACGTAAAAATACGTTAGAGGATAAAAATTTAAAATTCGAAAAATGAAAAATAAAAAAGTTCAAAATATTATCTATCATGATATACTCGACTTTTTTGTCCGTCGATTTTTTTCGTTCAAATTTTCAGTGTATACTGAATCGGCTATTTTGAATCGATTGGCGTTCGCAGAATTGGTCTATCTCTAACCGTTCTCGAGTTGGTCAGCTCTGAATCAGTATTCAAATGGTTTTTTTGGCGCCAAAAATATTACCGATGAGTTTTCGACATTTTCGTTCGAAGATTCGGAATCAGCACGTAAAAATACGTTAGAGAATAAAAATTTAAGATTCGAAAAATGAAAAATAAAAAAGTTCAAAAAATTATCTATCATGATATACTCGACTTTTTTGTCCGTCGATTTTTTTCGTTCAAATTCTCAGTTTATACTAAATCGGCTATTTTGAATCGATTGGCGTTCGCAGAATTGGTCTATCTCTAACCGTTCTCGAGTTGGTCATGTCTGAATCAGTATTCAAATGGTTTTTTTGGCGCCAAAAATATTACCGATGAGTTTTCGACATTTTCGTTCGAAGATTCGGAATCAGCACGTCAAAATACGTTAGAGGATAAAAATTTAAAATTCGAAAAATGAAAAATAAAAAAGTTCAAAAAATTATCTATCATGATATACTCGACTTTTTTGTCCGTCGATTTTTTTCGTTCAAATTTTCAGTGTATACTAAATCGGCTATTTTGAATCGATTGGCGTTCGCAGAATTGGTCTATCTCTAACCGTTCTCGAGTTGGTCAGCTCTGAATCAGTATTCAAATGGTTTTTTTGGCGCCAAAAATATTTCCGATGAGTTTTCGACATTTTCGTTCGAAGATTCGGAATCGGCACGTCAAAATACGTTCGGTGACAAAAATTTTAAATTCAAAAAATAAAAAATGAAAAAAGTTTAAAAAATTATATATCATGATATACTCGACTTTTTTATCCGTCGATTTTTTTAATTCAAATTCTCAGTATATACTGATTCAGCACTTCTGAATCGATTGGCGTTCGCAGAAGTGGTCCATCTATAACCGTTCTCGAGTTGGTCAGCTCTGAATCAGTATTCAAATGGTTTTTTTGGCGCCAAAAATATTACCGATTAGTTTTCGACATTTTCGTTCGAAGATTCGGAATCAGCACGTAAAAATACGTTAGAGGATAAAAATTTAAAATTCGAAAAATGAAAAATAAAAAAGTTCAAAATATTATCTATCATGATATACTCGACTTTTTTGTCCGTCGATTTTTTTCGTTCAAATTTTCAGTGTATACTGAATCGGCTATTTTGAATCGATTGGCGTTCGCAGAATTGGTCTATCTCTAACCGTTCTCGAGTTGGTCAGCTCTGAATCAGTATTCAAATGGTTTTTTTTGGCGCCAAAAATATTACAGATGAGTTTTTGACATTTTCGTTCGAAGATTCGGAATCAGCACGTAAAAATACGTTAGAGGATAAAAATTTAAAATTCGAAAAATGAAAAATAAAAAAGTTCAAAAAATTATCTATCATGATATACTCGACTTTTTTGTCCGTCGATTTTTTTCGTTCAAATTTTCAGTGTATACTAAATCGGCTATTTTGAATCGATTGGCGTTCGCAGAATTGGTCTATCTCTAACCGTTCTCGAGTTGGTCAGCTCTGAATCAGTATTCAAATGGTTTTTTTGGCGCCAAAAATATTACCGATGAGTTTTCGACATTTTCGTTCGAAGATTCGGAATCAGCACGTAAAAATACGTTAGAGGATAAAAATTTTAAATTCGAAAAATGAAAAATAAAAAAGTTCAAAAAATTATCTATCATGATATACTCGACTTTTTTGTCCGTCGATTTTTTTCGTTCAAATTCTCAGTGTATACTGAATCGGCTATTTTGAATCGATTGGCGTTCGCAGAATTGGTCTATCTCTAACCGTTCTCGAGTTGGTCAGCTCTGAATCAGTATTCAAATGGTTTTTTTGGCGCCAAAAATATTACCGATGAGTTTTCGACATTTTCGTTCGAAGATTCGGAATCAGCACGTAAAAATACGTTAGAGGACAAAAATTTAAAATTCGAAAAATGAAAAATAAAAAAGTTAAAAAAATTATCTATCATGATATACTCGACTTTTTTGTCCGTCGATTTTTTTCGTTCAAATTTTCAGTGTATACTAAATCGGCTATTTTGAATCGATTGGCGTTCGCAGAATTGGTCTATCTCTAACCGTTCTCGAGTTGGTCAGCTCTGAATCAGTATTCAAATGGTTTTTTTGGCGCCAAAAATATTACCGATGAGTTTTTGACATTTTCGTTCGAAGATTCGGAATCAGCACGTAAAAATACGTTAGAGGATAAAAATTTAAAATTCGAAAAATGAAAAATAAAAAAGTTCAAAAAATTATCTATCATGATATACTCGACTTTTTTGTCCGTCGATTTTTTTCGTTCAAATTCTCAGTGTATACTAAATCGGCTATTTTGAATCGATTGGCGTTCGCAGAATTGGTCTATCTCTAACCGTTCTCGAGTTGGTCAGCTCTGAATCAGTATTCAAATGGTTTTTTTGGCGCCAAAAATATTACCGATGAGTTTTCGACATTTTCGTTCGAAGATTGGGAATCAGCACGTAAAAATACGTTAGAGGATAAAAATTTAAAATTCGAAAAATGAAAAATAAAAAAGTTCAAAAAATTAATTTCATGATATACTCGACTTTTTTGTCCGTCGATTTTTTTCGTTCAATTCTCAGTGTATACTGAATCGGCTATTTTAAATCGATTGGCGTTCGCAGAATTGGTCTATCTCTAACCGTTCTCGAGTTGGTCAGCTCTGAATCAGTATTCAAATGGTTTTTTTGGCGTCAAAAATATTACCGATGAGTTTTTGACATTTTCGTTCGAAGATTCGGAATCAGCACGTAAAAATACGTTAGAGGATAAAAATTTAAAATTCGAAAAATGAAAAATAAAAAAGTTCAAAAAATTATCTATCATGATATACTCGACTTTTTTGTCCGTCGATTTTCAAATTCTCAGTGTATACTGAATCGGCTATTTTGAATCGATTGGCGTTCGCAGAATTGGTCTATCTCTAACCGTTCTCGAGTTGGTCAGCTCTGAATCAGTATTCAAATGGTTTTTTTGGCGCCAAAAATATTACCGATGAGTTTTCGACATTTTCGTTCGAAGATTCGGAATCAGCACGTAAAAATACGTTAGAGGATAAAAATTTAAGATTCGAAAAATGAAAAATAAAAAAGTTCAAAAAATTATCTATCATGATATACTCGACTTTTTTGTCCGTCGATTTTTTTTGGTTTAAATTCTCAGTGTATACTAAATCGGCTATTTTGAATCGATTGGCGTTCGCAGAATTGGTCTATCTCTAACCGTTCTCGAGTTGGTCAGCTCTGAATCAGTATTCAAATGGTTTTTTTGGCGCCAAAAATATTTCCGATGAGTTTTCGACATTTTCGTTCGAAGATTCGGAATCGGCACGTCAAAATACGTTCGATGACAAAAATTTTAAATTCAAAAAATAAAAAATGAAAAAAGTTTAAAAAATTATATATCATGATATACTCGACTTTTTTATCCGTCGATTTTTTTAATTCAAATTGTCAGTATATACTGATTCAGCACTTCTGAATCGATTGGCGTTCGCAGAATTGGTCCATCTCTAACCGTTCTCGAGTTGGTCAGCTCTGAATCAGTATTCAAATGGTTTTTTTGGCGCCAAAAATATTACCGATGAGTTTTCGACATTTTCGTTCGAAGATTCGGAATCAGCACGTAAAATTACGTTAGAGGATAAAAATTTAAAATTCGAAAAATGAAAAATAAAAAAGTTCAAAAAATTATCTATCATGATATACTCGACTTTTTTGTCCTTCGATTTTTTTCGTTCAAATTCTCAGTGTATACTGAATCGGCTATTTTAAATCGATTGGCGTTCGCAGAATTGGTCTATCTCTAACCGTTCTCGAGTTGGTCAGCTCTGAATCAGTATTCAAATGTTTTTTTTGGCGCCAAAAATATTACCGATGAGTTTTCGACATTTTCGTTCGAAGATTCGGAATCAGCACGTAAAAATACGCTAGAGGATAAAAATTTAAAATTCGAAAAATGAAAAATAAAAAAGTTCAAAAAATTATCTATCATGATATACTCGACTTTTTTGTCCGTCGATTTTTTTCGTTCAAATTTTCAGTGTATACTAAATCGGCTATTTTGAATCGATTGGCGTTCGCAGAATTGGTCTATCTCTAACCGTTCTCGAGTTGGTCAGCTCTGAATCAGTATTCAAATGGTTTTTTTGGCGCCAAAAATATTTCCGATGAGTTTTCGACATTTTCGTTCGAAGATTCGGAATCGGCACGTCAAAATACGTTCGGTGACAAAAATTTTAAATTCAAAAAATAAAAAATGAAAAAAGTTTAAAAAATTATATATCATGATATACTCGACTTTTTTATCCGTCGATTTTTTTAATTCAAATTCTCAGTATATACTGATTCAGCACTTCTGAATCGATTGGCGTTCGCAGAATTGGTCCATCTCTAACCGTTCTCGAGTTGGTCAGCTCTGAATCAGTATTCAAATGGTTTTTTTGGCGCCAAAAATATTACCGATTAGTTTTCGACATTTTCGTTCGAAGATTCGGAATCAGCACGTAAAAATACGTTAGAGGATAAAAATTTAAAATTCGAAAAATGAAAAATAAAAAAGTTCAAAAAATTATCTATCATGATATACTCGACTTTTTTGTCCGTCGATTTTTTTCGTTCAAATTTTCAGTGTATACTAAATCGGCTATTTTGAATCGATTGGCGTTCGCAGAATTGGTCTATCTCTAACCGTTCTCGAGTTGGTCAGCTCTGAATCAGTATTCAAATGGTTTTTTTGGCGCCAAAAATATTACCGATGAGTTTTCGACATTTTCGTTCGAAGATTCGGAATCAGCACGTAAAAATACGTTAGAGGATAAAAATTTAAAATTCGAAAAATGAAAAATAAAAAAGTTCAAAAAATTATCTATCATGATATACTCAACTTTTTTGTCCGTCGATTTTTTTCGTTCAAATTTTCAGTGTATACTAAATCGGCTATTTTGAATCGATTGGCGTTCGCAGAATTGGTCTATCTCTAACCGTTCTCGAGTTGGTCAGCTCTGAATCAGTATTCAAATGGTTTTTTTGGCGCCAAAAATATTACCGATGAGTTTTCGACATTTTCGTTCGAAGATTCGGAATCAGCACGTAAAAATACGTTAGAGGATAAAAATTTTAAATTCGAAAAATGAAAAATAAAAAAGTTCAAAAAATTATCTATCATGATATACTCGACTTTTTTGTCCGTCGATTTTTTTCGTTCAAATTCTCAGTGTATACTGAATCGGCTATTTTGAATCGATTGGCGTTCGCAGAATTGGTCTATCTCTAACCGTTCTCGAGTTGGTCAGCTCTGAATCAGTATTCAAATGGTTTTTTTGGCGCCAAAAATATTACCGATGAGTTTTCGACATTTTCGTTCGAAGATTCGGAATCAGCACGTAAAAATACGTTAGAGGACAAAAATTTAAAATTCGAAAAATGAAAAATAAAAAAGTTAAAAAAATTATCTATCATGATATACTCGACTTTTTTGTCCGTCGATTTTTTTCGTTCAAATTTTCAGTGTATACTAAATCGGCTATTTTGAATCGATTGGCGTTCGCAGAATTGGTCTATCTCTAACCGTTCTCGAGTTGGTCAGCTCTGAATCAGTATTCAAATGGTTTTTTTGGCGCCAAAAATATTACCGATGAGTTTTTGACATTTTCGTTCGAAGATTCGGAATCAGCACGTAAAAATACGTTAGAGGATAGACATTTAAAATTCGAAAAATGAAAAATAAAAAAGTTCAAAAAATTATCTATCATGATATACTCGACTTTTTTGTCCGTCGATTTTTTCCGTTCAAATTTTCAGTGTATACTAAATCGGCTATTTTGAATCGATTGGCGTTCGCAGAATTGGTCTATCTCTAACCGTTCTCGAGTTGGTCAGCTCTGAATCAGTATTCAAATGGTTTTTTTGGCGCCAAAAATATTACCGATGAGTTTTCGACATTTTCGTTCGAAGATTCGGAATCAGCACGTAAAAATACGTTAGAGGATAAAAATTTAAAATTCGAAAAATGAAAAATAAAAAAGTTCAAAAAATTATCTATCATGATATACTCGACTTTTTTGTCCGTCGATTTTTTTCGTTCAAATTTTCAGTGTATACTAAATCGGCTATTTTGAATCGATTGGCGTTCGCAGAATTGGTCTATCTCTAACCGTTCTCGAGTTGGTCAGCTCTGAATCAGTATTCAAATGGTTTTTTTGGCGCCAAAAATATTACCGATGAGTTTTTGACATTTTCGTTCGAAGATTCGGAATCAGCACGTAAAAATACGTTAGAGGATAAAAATTTAAAATTCGAAAAATGAAAAATAAAAAAGTTCAAAAAATTATCTTTCATGATATACTCGACTTTTTTGTCCGTCGATTTTTTTCGTTCAAATTTTCAGTGTATACTAAATCGGCTATTTTGAATCGATTGGCGTTCGCAGAATTGGTCTATCTCCAACCGTTCTCGAGTTGGTCAGCTCTGAATCAGTATTCAAATGGTTTTTTTGGCGCCAAAAATATTACCGATGAGTTTTTGACATTTTCGTTCAAAGATTCGGAATCAGCACGTAAAAATACGTTAGAGGATAAAAATTTAAAATTCGAAAAATGAAAAATAAAAAAGTTCAAAAAATTATCTATCATGATATACTCGACTTTTTTGTCCGTCGATTTTTTTCGTTCAAATTTTCAGTGTATACTAAATCGGCTATTTTGAATCGATTGGCGTTCGCAGAATTGGTCTATCTCTAACCGTTCTCGAGTTGGTCAGCTCTGAATCAGTATTCAAATGGTTTTTTTGGCGCCAAAAATATTACCGATGAGTTTTTGACATTTTCGTTCGAAGATTCGGAATCAGCACGTAAAAATACGTTAGAGGATAAAAATTTAAAATTCGAAAAATGAAAAATAAAAAAGTTCAAAAAATTATCTATCATGATATACTCGACTTTTTTGTCCGTCGATTTTTTTCGTTCAAATTTTCAGTGTATACTAAATCGGCTATTTTGAATCGATTGGCGTTCGCAGAATTGGTTTATCTCTAACCGTTCTCGAGTTGGTCAGCTCTGAATCAGTATTCAAATGGTTTTTTTGGCGCCAAAAATATTACCGATGAGTTTTTGACATTTTCGTTCGAAGATTCGGAATCAGCACGTAAAAATACGTTAGAGGATAAAAATTTAAAATTCGAAAAATGAAAAATAAAAAAGTTCAAAAAATTATCTATCATGATATACTCGACTTTTTTGTCCGTCGATTTTCAAATTCTCAGTGTATACTGAATCGGCTATTTTGAATCGATTGGCGTTCGCAGAATTGGTCTATCTCTAACCGTTCTCGAGTTGGTCAGCTCTGAATCAGTATTCAAATGGTTTTTTTGGCGCCAAAAATATTACCGATGAGTTTTCGACATTTTTGTTCGAAGATTCGGAATCAGCACGTAAAAATACGTTAGAGGATAAAAATTTAAGATTCGAAAAATGAAAAATAAAAAAGTTCAAAAAATTATCTATCATGATATACTCGACTTTTTTGTCCGTCGATTTTTTTCGTTCAAATTCTCAGTGTTTACTAAATCAGCTATTTTGAATCGATTGGCGTTCGCAGAATTGGTCTATCTCTAACCGTTCTCGAGTTGGTCAGCTCTGAATCAGTATTCAAATGGTTTTTTTTGGCGCCAAAAATATTACCGATGAGTTTTCGACATTTTCGTTCGAAGATTCGGAATCAGCACGTAAAAATACGTTAGAGGATAAAAATTTAAAATTCGAAAAATGAAAAATAAAAAAGTTCAAAAAATTATCTATCATGATATACTCGACTTTTTTGTCCGTCGATTTTCAAATTCTCAGTGTATACTGAATCGGCTATTTTGAATCGATTGGCGTTCGCAGAATTGGTCTATCTCTAACCGTTCTCGAGTTGGTCAGCTCTGAATCAGTATTCAAATGGTTTTTTTGGCGCCAAAAATATTACCGATGAGTTTTCGACATTTTCGTTCGAAGATTCGGAATCAGCACGTAAAAATACGTTAGAGGATAAAAATTTAAAATTCGAAAAATGAAAAATAAAAAAGCTCAAAAAATTATCTATCATGATATACTCGACTTTTTTGTCCGTCGATTTTCAAATTCTCAGTGTATACTGAATCGGCTATTTTGAATCGATTGGCGTTCGCAGAATTGGTCTATCTCTAACCGTTCTCGAGTTGGTCAGCTCTGAATCAGTATTCAAATGGTTTTTTTGGCGCCAAAAATATTACCGATGAGTTTTCGACATTTTCGTTCGAAGATTCGGAATCAGCACGTAAAAATACGTTAGAGGATAAAAATTTAAGATTCGAAAAATGAAAAATAAAAAAGTTCAAAAAATTATCTATCATGATATACTCGACTTTTTTGTCCGTCGATTTTTTTCGTTCAAATTCTCAGTGTTTACTAAATCAGCTATTTTGAATCGATTGGCGTTCGCAGAATTGGTCTATCTCTAACCGTTCTCGAGTTGGTCAGCTCTGAATCAGTATTCAAATGGTTTTTTTGGCGCCAAAAATATTACCGATGAGTTTTTGACATTTTCGTTCGAAGAGTCGGAATCAGCACGTCAAAATACGTTAGAGGATAAAAATTTAAAATTCGAAAAATGAAAAATAAAAAAGTTCAAAAAATTATCTATCATGATATACTCGACTTTTTTGTCCGTCGATTTTTTTCGTTCAAATTTTCAGTGTATACTAAATCGGCTATTTTGAATCGATTGGCGTTCGCAGAATTGGTCTATCTCTAACCGTTCTCGAGTTGGTCAGCTCTGAATCAGTATTCAAATGGTTTTTTTGGCGCCAAAAATATTTCCGATGAGTTTTCGACATTTTCGTTCGAAGATTCGGAATCGGCACGTCAAAATACGTTCGGTGACAAAAATTTTAAATTCAAAAAATAAAAAATGAAAAAAGTTTAAAAAATTATATATCATGATATACTCGACTTTTTTATCCGTCGATTTTTTTAATTCAAATTCTCAGTATATACTGATTCAGCACTTCTGAATCGATTGGCGTTCGCAGAATTGGTCCATCTCTAACCGTTCTCGAGTTGGTCAGCTCTGAATCAGTATTCAAATGGTTTTTTTGGCGCCAAAAATATTACCGATAAGTTTTCGACATTTTCGTTCGAAGATTCGGAATCAGCACGTAAAAATACGTTAGAGGACAAAAATTTAAAATTCGAAAAATGAAAAATAAAAAAGTTAAAAAAATTATCTATCATGATATACTCGACTTTTTTGTCCGTCGATTTTTTTCGTTCAAATTTTCAGTGTATACTAAATCGGCTATTTTGAATCGATTGGCGTTCGCAGAATTGGTCTATCTCTAACCGTTCTCGAGTTGGTCAGCTCTGAATCAGTATTCAAATGGTTTTTTTGGCGCCAAAAATATTACCGATGAGTTTTTGACATTTTCGTTCGAAGATTCGGAATCAGCACGTAAAAATACGTTAGAGGATAGACATTTAAAATTCGAAAAATGAAAAATAAAAAAGTTCAAAAAATTATCTATCATGATATACTCGACTTTTTTGTCCGTCGATTTTTTTCGTTCAAATTTTCAGTGTATACTAAATCGGCTATTTTGAATTGATTGGCGTTCGCAGAATTGGTCTATCTCTAACCGTTCTCGAGTTGGTCAGCTCTGAATCAGTATTCAAATGGTTTTTTTGGCGCCAAAAATATTACCGATGAGTTTTCGACATTTTCGTTCGAAGATTCGGAATCAGCACGTAAAAATACGTTAGAGGATAAAAATTTAAAATTCGAAAAATGAAAAATAAAAAAGTTCAAAAAATTATCTATCATGACATACTCGACTTTTTTGTCCGTCGATTTTTTTCGTTCAAATTTTCAGTGTATACTAAATCGGCTATTTTGAATCGATTGGCGTTCGCAGAATTGGTCTATCTCTAACCGTTCTCGAGTTGGTCAGCTCTGAATCAGTATTCAAATGGTTTTTTTGGCGCCAAAAATATTTCCGATGAGTTTTCGACATTTTCGTTCGAAGATTCGGAATCGGCACGTCAAAATACGTTCGGTGACAAAAATTTTAAATTCAAAAAATAAAAAATGAAAAAAGTTTAAAAAATTATATATCATGATATACTCGACTTTTTTATCCGTCGATTTTTTTAATTCAAATTCTCAGTATATACTGATTCAGCACTTCTGAATCGATTGGCGTTCGCAGAATTGGTCCATCTCTAACCGTTCTCGAGTTGGTCAGCTCTGAATCAGTATTCAAATGGTTTTTTTGGCGCCAAAAATATTACCGATGAGTTTTTGACATTTTCGTTCGAAGATTCGGAATCAGCACGTAAAAATACGTTAGAGGATAAAAATTTAAAATTCGAAAAATGAAAAATAAAAAAGTTCAAAAAATTATCTATCATGATATACTCGACTTTTTTGTCCGTCGATTTTTTTCGTTCAAATTTTCAGTGTATACTAAATCGGCTATTTTGAATCGATTGGCGTTCGCAGAATTGGTCTATCTCTAACCGTTCTCGAGTTGGTCAGCTCTGAATCAGTATTCAAATGGTTTTTTTGGCGCCAAAAATATTACCGATGAGTTTTTGACATTTTCGTTCGAAGATTCGGAATCAGCACGTAAAAATACGTTAGATGATAAAAATTTAAAATTCGAAAAATGAAAAATAAAAAAGTTCAAAAAATTATCTTTCATGATATACTCGACTTTTTTGTCCGTCGATTGTTTCCTTTCAAATTCTCAGTGTATACTGAATCGGCTATTTTGAATCGATTGGCGTTCGCAGAATTGGTCTATCTCTAACCGTTCTCGAGTTGGTCAGCTCTGAATCAGTATTCAAATGGTTTTTTTGGCGCCAAAAATATTACCGATGAGTTTTCGACATTTTCGTTCGAAGATTCGGAATCAGCACGTAAAAATACGTTAGAGGATAAAAATTTAAAATTCGAAAAATGAAAAATAAAAAAGTTCAAAAAATTATCTATCATGATATACTCGACTTTTTTGTCCGTCGATTTTTTTCGTTCAAATTTTCAGTGTATACTAAATCGGCTATTTTGAATCGATTGGCGTTCGCAGAATTGGTCTATCTCTAACCGTTCTCGAGTTGGTCAGCTCTGAATCAGTATTCAAATGGTTTTTTTGGCGCCAAAAATATTACCGATGAGTTTTTGACATTTTCGTTCGAAGATTCGGAATCAGCACGTAAAAATACGTTAGAGGATAAAAATTTAAAATTCGAAAAATGAAAAATAAAAAAGTTCAAAAAATTATCTTTCATGATATACTCGACTTTTTTGTCCGTCGATTTTTTTCGTTCAAATTTTCAGTGTATACTAAATCGGCTATTTTGAATCGATTGGCTTTCGCAGAATTGGTCTATCTCTAACCGTTCTCGAGTTGGTCAGCTCTGAATCAGTATTCAAATGGTTTTTTTGGCGCCAAAAATATTACCGATGAGTTTTTGACATTTTCGTTCGAAGATTCGGAATCAGCACGTCAAAATACGTTAGAGGATAAAAATTTAAAATTCGAAAAATGAAAAATAAAAAAGTTCAAAAAATTATCTATCATGATATACTCGACTTTTTTGTCCGTCGATTTTTTTCGTTCAAATTTTCAGTGTATACTAAATCGGCTATTTTGAATCGATTGGCGTTCGCAGAATTGGTTTATCTCTAACCGTTCTCGAGTTGGTCAGCTCTGAATCAGTATTCAAATGGTTTTTTTGGCGCCAAAAATTTTACCGATGAGTTTTTGACATTTTCGTTCGAAGATTCGGAATCAGCACGTAAAAATACGTTAGAGGATAAAAATTTAAAATTCGAAAAATGAAAAATAAAATAGTTCAAAAAATTATCTATCATGATATACTCGACTTTTTTGTCCGTCGATTTTTTTCGTTCAAATTCTCAGTGTATACTGAATCGGCTATTTTGAATCGATTGGCGTTCGCAGAATTGGTCTATCTCTAACCGTTCTCGAGTTGGTCAGCTTGAATCAGTATTCAAATGGTTTTTTTGGCGCCAAAAATATTACCGATGAGTTTTCGACATTTTCGTTCGAAGATTCGGAATCAGCATGTAAAAATACGTTAGAGGATGAAAATTTAAAATTCGAAAAATGAAAAATAAAAAAGTTCAAAAAATTATCTATCATGATATACTCGACTTTTTTGTCCGTCGATTTTTTTCGTTCAAATTTTCAGTGTATACTGAATCGGCTATTTTGAATCGATTGGCGTTCGCAGAATTGGTCTATCTCTAACCGTTCTCGAGTTGGTCAGCTCTGAATCAGTATTCAAATGGTTTTTTTGGCGCCAAAAATATTACCGATGAGTTTTCGACATTTTCGTTCGAAGATTCGGAATCAGCACGTAAAAATACGTTAGAGGATAAAAATTTAAAATTCGAAAAATGAAAAATAAAAAAGTTCAAAAAATTATCTATCATGATATACTCGACTTTTTTGTCCGTCGATTTTTTTCGTTCAAATTTTCAGTGTATACTGAATCGGCTATTTTGAATCGATTGGCGTTCGCAGAATTGGTCTATCTCTAACCGTTCTCGAGTTGGTCAGCTCTGAATCAGTATTCAAATGGTTTTTTTGGCGCCAAAAATATTACCGATGAGTTTTCGACATTTTCGTTCAAAGATTCGGAATCAGCACGTAAAAATACGTTAGAGGATAAAAATTTAAAATTCGAAAAATGAAAAATAAAAAAGTTCAAAAAATTATCTATCATGATATACTCGACTTTTTTGTCCGTCGATTTTTTTCGTTCAAATTTTCAGTGTATACTAAATCGGCTATTTTGAATCGATTGGCGTTCGCAGAATTGGCCTATCTCTAACCGTTCTCGAGTTGGTCAGCTCTGAATCAGTATTCAAATGGTTTTTTTGGCGCCAAAAATATTACCGATGAGTTTTCGACATTTTCGTTCGAAGATTCGGAATCAGCACGTAAAAATACGTTAGAGGATAAAAATTTAAAATTCGAAAAATGAAAAATAAAAAAGTTCAAAAAATTATCTATCATGATATACTCGACTTTTTTGTCCGTCGATTTTTTTCGTTCAAATTTTCAGTGTATACTAAATCGGCTATTTTGAATCGATTGGCGTTCGCAGAATTGGTCTATCTCTAACCGTTCTCGAGTTGGTCAGCTCTGAATCAGTATTCAAATGGTTTTTTTGGCGCCAAAAATATTACCGATGAGTTTTCGACATTTTCGTTCGAAGATTCGGAATCAGCACGTAAAAATACGTTAGAGGATAAAAATTTTAAATTCGAAAAATGAAAAATAAAAAAGTTCAAAAAATTATCTATCATGATATACTCGACTTTTTTGTCCGTCGATTTTTTTCGTTCAAATTCTCAGTGTATACTGAATCGGCTATTTTGAATCGATTGGCGTTCGCAGAATTGGTCTATCTCTAACCGTTCTCGAGTTGGTCAGCTCTGAATCAGTATTCAAATGGTTTTTTTGGCGCCAAAAATATTACCGATGAGTTTTTGACATTTTCGTTCGAAGATTCGGAATCAGCACGTAAAAATACGTTAGAGGATAAAAATTTAAAATTCGAAAAATGAAAAATAAAAAAGTTCAAAAAATTATCTTTCATGATATACTCGACTTTTTTGTCCGTCGATTTTTTTCGTTCAAATTTTCAGTGTATACTAAATCGGCTATTTTGAATCGATTGGCGTTCGCAGAATTGGTCTATCTCTAACCGTTCTCGAGTTGGTCAGCTCTGAATCAGTATTCAAATGGTTTTTTTGGCGCCAAAAATATTACCGATGAGTTTTTGACATTTTCGTTCGAAGATTCGGAATCAGCACGTAAAAATACGTTATAGGATAAAAATTTAAAATTCGAAAAATGAAAAATAAAAAAGTTCAAAAAATTATCTATCATGATATACTCGACTTTTTTGTCCGTCGATTTTTTTCGTTCAAATTTTCAGTGTATACTAAATCGGCTATTTTGAATCGATTGGCGTTCGCAGAATTGGTCTATCTCTAACCGTTCTCGAGTTGGTCAGCTCTGAATCAGTATTCAAATGGTTTTTTTGGCGCCAAAAATATTACCGATGAGTTTTTGACATTTTCGTTCGAAGATTCGGAATCAGCACGTAAAAATACGTTAGAGGATAAAAATTTAAAATTCGAAAAATGAAAAATAAAAAAGTTCAAAAAATTATCTATCATGATATACTCGACTTTTTTGTCCGTCGATTTTTTTCGTTCAAATTTTCAGTGTATACTAAATCGGCTATTTTGAATCGATTGGCGTTCGCAGAATTGGTCTGTCTCTAACCGTTCTCGAGTTGGTCAGCTCTGAATCAGTATTCAAATGGTTTTTTTGGCGCCAAAAATATTACCGATGAGTTTTCGACATTTTCGTTCGAAGATTTGGAATCAGCACGTAAAAATACGTTAGAGGATAAAAATTTAAAATTCGAAAAATGAAAAATAAAAAAGTTCAAAAAATTATCTATCATGATATACTCGACTTTTTTGTCCGTCGATTTTTTTCGTTCAAATTTTCAGTGTATACTAAATCGGCTATTTTGAATCGATTGGCGTTCGCAGAATTGGTCTATCTCTAACCGTTCTCGAGTTAGTCAGCTCTGAATCAGTATTCAAATGGTTTTTTTGGCGCCAAAAATATTACCGATGAGTTTTCGACATTTTCGTTCGAAGATTCGGAATCAGCACGTAAAAATACGTTAGAGGATAAAAATTTTAAATTCGAAAAATGAAAAATAAAAAAGTTCAAAAAATTATCTATCATGATATACTCGACTTTTTTGTCCGTCGATTTTTTTCGTTCAAATTCTCAGTGTATACTGAATCGGCTATTTTGAATCGATTGGCGTTCGCAGAATTGGTCTATCTCTAACCGTTCTCGAGTTGGTCAGCTCTGAATCAGTATTCAAATGGTTTTTTTGGCGCCAAAAATATTACCGATGAGTTTTCGACATTTTCGTTCGAAGATTCGGAATCAGCACGTAAAAATACGTTAGAGGACAAAAATTTAAAATTCGAAAAATGAAAAATAAAAAAGTTAAAAAAATTATCTATCATGATATACTCGACTTTTTTGTCCGTCGATTTTTTTCGTTCAAATTTTCAGTGTATACTAAATCGGCTATTTTGAATCGATTGGCGTTCGCAGAATTGGTCTATCTCTAACCGTTCTCGAGTTGGTCAGCTCTGAATCAGTATTCAAATGGTTTTTTTGGCGCCAAAAATATTACCGATGAGTTTTTGACATTTTCGTTCGAAGATTCGGAATCAGCACGTAAAAACACGTTAGAGGATAGACATTTAAAATTCGAAAAATGAAAAATAAAAAAGTTCAAAAAATTATCTATCATGATATACTCGACTTTTTTGTCCGTCGATTTTTTTCGTTCAAATTTTCAGTGTATACTAAATCGGCTATTTTGAATCGATTGGCGTTCGCAGAATTGGTCTATCTCTAACCGTTCTCGAGTTGGTCAGCTCTGAATCAGTATTCAAATGGTTTTTTTGGCGCCAAAAATATTACCGATGAGTTTTCGACATTTTCGTTCGAAGATTCGGAATCAGCACGTAAAAATACGTTAGAGGATAAAAATTTAAAATTCGAAAAATGAAAAATAAAAAAGTTCAAAAAATTATCTATCATGATATACTCGACTTTTTTGTCCGTCGATTTTTTTCGTTCAAATTTTCAGTGTATACTAAATCGGCTATTTTGAATCGATTGGCGTTCGCAGAATTGGTCTATCTCTAACCGTTCTCGAGTTGGTCAGCTCTGAATCAGTATTCAAATGGTTTTTTTCGCGCCAAAAATATTACCGATGAGTTTTTGACATTTTCGTTCGAAGATTCGGAATCAGCACGTAAAAATACGTTAGAGGATAAAAATTTAAAATTCGAAAAATGAAAAATAAAAAAGTTCAAAAAATTATCTTTCATGATATACTCGACTTTTTTGTCCGTCGATTTTTTTCGTTCAAATTTTCAGTGTATACTAAATCGGCTATTTTGAATCGATTGGCGTTCGCAGAATTGGTCTATCTCTAACCGTTCTCGAGTTGGTCAGCTCTGAATCAGTATTCAAATGGTTTTTTTGGCGCCAAAAATATTACCGATGAGTTTTTGACATTTTCGTTCGAAGATTCGGAATCAGCACGTAAAAATACGTTAGAGGATAAAAATTTAAAATTCGAAAAATGAAAAATAAAAAAGTTCAAAAAATTATCTATCATGATATACTCGACTTTTTTGTCCGTCGATTTTTTTCGTTCAAATTTTCAGTGTATACTAAATCGGCTATTTTGAATCGATTGGCGTTCGCAGAATTGGTCTATCTCTAACCGTTCTCGAGTTGGTCAGCTCTGAATCAGTATTCAAATGGTTTTTTTGGCGCCAAAAATATTACCGATGAGTTTTTGACATTTTCGTTCGAAGATTCGGAATCAGCACGTAAAAATACGTTAGAGGATAAAAATTTAAAATTCGAAAAATGAAAAATAAAAAAGTTCAAAAAATTATCTATCATGATATACTCGACTTTTTTGTCCGTCGATTTTTTTCGTTCAAATTTTCAGTGTATACTAAATCGGCTATTTTGAATCGATTGGCGTTCGCAGAATTGGTTTATCTCTAACCGTTCTCGAGTTGGTCAGCTCTGAATCAGTATTCAAATGGTTTTTTTGGCGCCAAAAATATTACCGATGAGTTTTTGACATTTTCGTTCGAAGATTCGGAATCAGCACGTAAAAATACGTTAGAGGATAAAAATTTAAAATTCGAAAAATGAAAAATAAAAAAGTTCAAAAAATTATCTATCATGATATACTCGACTTTTTTGTCCGTCGATTTTCAAATTCTCAGTGTATACTGAATCGGCTATTTTGAATCGATTGGCGTTCGCAGAATTGGTCTATCTCTAACCGTTCTCGAGTTGGTCAGCTCTGAATCAGTATTCAAATGGTTTTTTTGGCGCCAAAAATATTACCGATGAGTTTTCGACATTTTCGTTCGAAGATTCGGAATCAGCACGTAAAAATACGTTAGAGGATAAAAATTTAAGATTCGAAAAATGAAAAATAAAAAAGTTCAAAAAATTATCTATCATGATATACTCGACTTTTTTGTCCGTCGATTTTTTTCGTTCAAATTCTCAGTGTTTACTAAATCAGCTATTTTGAATCGATTGGCGTTCGCAGAATTGGTCTATCTCTAACCGTTCTCGAGTTGGTCAGCTCTGAATCAGTATTCAAATGGTTTTTTTGGCGCCAAAAATATTACCGATGAGTTTTCGACATTTTCGTTCGAAGATTCGGAATCAGCACGTAAAAATACGTTAGAGGATAAAAATTTAAAATTCGAAAAATGAAAAATAAAAAAGTTCAAAAAATTATCTATCATGATATACTCGACTTTTTTGTCCGTCGATTTTCAAATTCTCAGTGTATACTGAATCGGCTATTTTGAATCGATTGGCGTTCGCAGAATTGGTCTATCTCTAACCGTTCTCGAGTTGGTCAGCTCTGAATCAGTATTCAAATGGTTTTTTTGGCGCCAAAAATATTACCGATGAGTTTTCGACATTTTCGTTCGAAGATTCGGAATCAGCACGTAAAAATACGTTAGAGGATAAAAATTTAAAATTCGAAAAATGAAAAATAAAAAAGTTCAAAAAATTATCTATCATGATATACTCGACTTTTTTGTCCGTCGATTTTCAAATTCTCAGTGTATACTGAATCGGCTATTTTGAATCGATTGGCGTTCGCAGAATTGGTCTATCTCTAACCGTTCTCGAGTTGGTCAGCTCTGAATCAGTATTCAAATGGTTTTTTTGGCGCCAAAAATATTACCGATGAGTTTTCGACATTTTCGTTCGAAGATTCGGAATCAGCACGTAAAAATACGTTAGAGGATAAAAATTTAAGATTCGAAAAATGAAAAATAAAAAAGTTCAAAAAATTATCTATCATGATATACTCGACTTTTTTGTCCGTCGATTTTTTTCGTTCAAATTCTCAGTGTTTACTAAATCAGCTATTTTGAATCGATTGGCGTTCGCAGAATTGGTCTATCTCTAACCGTTCTCGAGTTGGTCAGCTCTGAATCAGTATTCAAATGGTTTTTTTGGCGCCAAAAATATTACCGATGAGTTTTCGACATTTTCGTTCGAAGATTCGGAATCAGCACGTAAAAATACGTTAGAGGATAAAAATTTAAAATTCGAAAAATGAAAAATAAAAAAGTTCAAAAAATTATCTATCATGATATACTCGACTTTTTTGTCCGTCGATTTTTTTTGGTTTAAATTCTCAGTTTATACTAAATCGGCTATTTTGAATCGATTGGCGTTCGCAGAATTGGTCTATCTCTAACCGTTCTCGAGTTGGTCAGCTCTGAATCAGTATTCAAATGGTTTTTTTGGCGCCAAAAATATTTCCGATGAGTTTTCGACATTTTCGTTCGAAGATTCGGAATCAGCACGTCAAAATACGTTAGAGGATAAAAATTTAAAATTCGAAAAATGAAAAATAAAAAAGTTCAAAAAATTATCTATCATGATATACTCGACTTTTTTGTCCGTCGATTTTTTTCGTTCAAATTTTCAGTGTATACTAAATCGGCTATTTTGAATCGATTGGCGTTCGCAGAATTGGTCTATCTCTAACCGTTCTCGAGTTGGTCAGCTCTGAATCAGTATTCAAATGGTTTTTTTGGCGCCAAAAATATTTCCGATGAGTTTTCGACATTTTCGTTCGAAGATTCGGAATCGGCACGTCAAAATACGTTCGGTGACAAAAAATTTAAATTCAAAAAATAAAAAATGAAAAAAGTTTAAAAAATTATATATCATGATATACTCGACTTTTTTATCCGTCGATTTTTTTAATTCAAATTCTCAGTATATACTGATTCAGCACTTCTGAATCGATTGGCGTTCGCAGAATTGGTCCATCTCTAACCGTTCTCGAGTTGGTCAGCTCTGAATCAGTATTCAAATGGTTTTTTTGGCGCCAAAAATATTACCGATGAGTTTTTGACATTATCGTTCGAAGATTCGGAATCAGCACGTAAAAATACGTTAGAGGATAAAAATTTAAAATTCGAAAAATGAAAAATAAAAAAGTTCAAAAAATTATCTATCATGATATACTCGACTTTTTTGTCCGTCGATTTTTTTCGTTCAAATTTTCAGTGTATACTAAATCGGCTATTTTGAATCGATTGGCGTTCGCAGAATTGGTCTATCTCTAACCGTTCTCGAGTTGGTCAGCTCTGAATCAGTATTCAAATGGTTTTTTTGGCGCCAAAAATATTACCGATGAGTTTTTGACATTTTCGTTCGAAGATTCGGAATCAGCACGTAAAAATACGTTAGAGGATAAAAATTTAAAATTCGAAAAATGAAAAATAAAAAAGTTCAAAAAATTATCTTTCATGATATACTCGACTTTTTTGTCCGTCGATTGTTTCCGTTCAAATTCTCAGTGTATACTGAATCGGCTATTTTGAATCGATTGGCGTTCGCAGAATTGGTCTATCTCTAACCGTTCTCGAGTTGGTCAGCTCTGAATCAGTATTCAAATGGTTTTTTTGGCGCCAAAAATATTACCGATGAGTTTTTGACATTTTCGTTCGAAGATTCGGAATCAGCACGTAAAAATACGTTAGAGGATAAAAATTTAAAATTCGAAAAATGAAAAATAAAAAAGTTCAAAAAATTATCTATCATGATATACTCGACTTTTTTGTCCGTCGATTTTTTTCGTTCAAATTTTCAGTGTATACTAAATCGGCTATTTTGAATCGATTGGCGTTCGCAGAATTGGTTTATCTCTAACCGTTCTCGAGTTGGTCAGCTCTGAATCAGTATTCAAATGGTTTTTTTGGCGCCAAAAATATTACCGATGAGTTTTTGACATTTTCGTTCGAAGATTCGGAATCAGCACGTAAAAATACGTTAGAGGATAAAAATTTAAAATTCGAAAAATGAAAAATAAAATAGTTCAAAAAATTATCTATCATGATATACTCGACTTTTTTGTCCGTCGATTTTTTTCGTTCAAATTCTCAGTGTATTATGAATCGGCTATTTTGAATCGATTGGCGTTCGCAGAATTGGTCTATCTCTAACCGTTCTCGAGTTGGTCAGCTCTGAATCAGTATTCAAATGGTTTTTTTGGCGCCAAAAATATTACCGATGAGTTTTCGACATTTTCGTTCGAAGATTCGGAATCAGCACGTAAAAATACGTTAGAGGATGAAAATTTAAAATTCGAAAAATGAAAAATAAAAAAGTTCAAAAAATTATCTATCATGATATACTCGACTTTTTTGTCCGTCGATTTTTTTCGTTCAAATTTTCAGTGTATACTGAATCGGCTATTTTGAATCGATTGGCGTTCGCAGAATTGGTCTATCTCTAACCGTTCTCGAGTTGGTCAGCTCTGAATCAGTATTCAAATGGTTTTTTTGGCGCCAAAAATATTACCGATGAGTTTTCGACATTTTCGTTCGAAGATTCGGAATCAGCACGTAAAAATACGTTAGAGGATAAAAATTTAAAATTCGAAAAATGAAAAATAAAAAAGTTCAAAAAATTATCTATCATGATATACTCGACTTTTTTGTCCGTCGATTTTTTTCGTTCAAATTTTCAGTGTATACTGAATCGGCTATTTTGAATCGATTGGCGTTCGCAGAATTGGTCTATCTCTAACCGTTCTCGAGTTGGTCAGCTCTGAATCAGTATTCAAATGGTTTTTTTGGCGCCAAAAATATTACCGATGAGTTTTCGACATTTTCGTTCGAAGATTCGGAATCAGCACGTAAAAATACGTTAGAGGATAAAAATTTAAAATTCGAAAAATGAAAAATAAAAAAGTTCAAAAAATTATCTATCATGATATACTCGACTTTTTTGTCCGTCGATTTTTTTCGTTCAAATTTTCAGTGTATACTAAATCGGCTATTTTGAATCGATTGGCGTTCGCAGAATTGGCCTATCTCTAACCGTTCTCGAGTTGGTCAGCTCTGAATCAGTATTCAAATGGTTTTTTTGGCGCCAAAAATATTACCGATGAGTTTTCGACATTTTCGTTCGAAGATTCGGAATCAGCACGTAAAAATACGTTAGAGGATAAAAATTTAAAATTCGAAAAATGAAAAATAAAAAAGTTCAAAAAATTATCTATCATGATATACTCGACTTTTTTGTCCGTCGATTTTTTTCGTTCAAATTTTCAGTGTATACTAAATCGGCTATTTTGAATCGATTGGCGTTCGCAGAATTGGTCTATCTCTAACCGTTCTCGAGTTGGTCAGCTCTGAATCAGTATTCAAATGGTTTTTTTGGCGCCAAAAATATTACCGATGAGTTTTCGACATTTTCGTTCGAAGATTCGGAATCAGCACGTAAAAATACGTTAGAGGATAAAAATTTTAAATTCGAAAAATGAAAAATAAAAAAGTTCAAAAAATTATCTATCATGATATACTCGACTTTTTTGTCCGTCGATTTTTTTCGTTCAAATTCTCAGTGTATACTGAATCGGCTATTTTGAATCGATTGGCGTTCGCAGAATTGGTCTATCTCTAACCGTTCTCGAGTTGGTCAGCTCTGAATCAGTATTCAAATGGTTTTTTTGGCGCCAAAAATATTACCGATGAGTTTTCGACATTTTCGTTCGAAGATTCGGAATCAGCACGTAAAAATACGTTAGAGGACAAAAATTTAAAATTCGAAAAATGAAAAATAAAAAAGTTAAAAAAATTATCTATCATGATATACTCGACTTTTTTGTCCGTCGATTTTTTTCGTTCAAATTTTCAGTGTATACTAAATCGGCTATTTTGAATCGATTGGCGTTCGCAGAATTGGTCTATCTCTAACCGTTCTCGAGTTGGTCAGCTCTGAATCAGTATTCAAATGGTTTTTTTGGCGCCAAAAATATTACCGATGAGTTTTTGTAAAGTAAAGTAAAGTAAAGTAAAGTAAAGTTTATTGAACTACGTTACATTTTTGTATGTTTGTAGCATGTCAAAATTTTACAAAGGACAGACAAGACTCTGGTATATCACACAAACACTTTAAAATCATGCTACAAGTCATTAAAAAAGTAAAAAGTAAAAATCTTGTAAGAATAGTCATATGATAGTAGAAAATAGAGTTTATGTGAACCCTTTCAATATGCCTGCAAAGATGAAATAAAACTAACACACTAGAACTACATGAAGAGTTGATATATGACACGTTGCATGAATAGAAATAGTGTTCTTCACAAGTCATCCGCCGTGAAACTGTAATTGAGAAACTCATCTGCTGAATAAAAGCACTTCTTTAGAAGGAATGATTTGATTTTCATTTTAAACTGGAAGTCATTTACTTGTCTTATTTTGATCGGTAGTTTGTTGTAGAAATCGAAGTTTAAAGAATTCTTTTGAGATACTGCCAGCCTGTATCTAGTAGTTCTCAGTAAGTTACTTGACCTTGTTGGGTAAGGATGAATATCTGACTGTATGGGGAACTTCAGTCTATTTTTATGTATTTCGATAAGTGTATGAAAAATGAATGCAGTTGGAAGTGGCATGATTTGAAGCCTGATGAAGAGGGGACGGCAGTGGTCACTGTATCCGGCACCTGACATCACCCTCACAACTCTTTTCTGGAGTATGAATATATTGCTTGCATGACAAGAACTGCCCCACAAAATAAGACCATAAGTCATAAGGCTATGAAATAGACCAAAATAGCTAGACCTGAGGGTACCAATGCCCACTGATTGCTTCAGTCTGCGAATTAAAAATATAGCACTGGATAATCTACTAGCAAGTTTGTTAATGTGGTACAACCAATTGAGTTTATCATCAATATGGATTCCAAGTAATTTCACATATTTTCCTTCGGCAATTGTAGCATTTGACGATATAAGAAGACTTTGTGTTTTCTCAACATTGAGCATGAGTTTGTTCGAGGAGAACCACCTCTCAGCCAATTCCAGGGTGTGGGTAGAAGAGAGAGTCAGCTCATGTAGATTACTGTTTTGGTCAATGAGCGTTGTATCATCGGCAAAGAGAATGCAATTTTTAGGGAGGACCTGATAATATAAGTCGTTAATATACAATATAAACAGAGATGGTCCTAAAACTGAACCTTGTGGTACACCATGCGAGATTTCTTTCAAGTCTGATTTAACTCCATTTACCAGAACACACTGAGATCTCCCCCGCAGATAAGATTTAAAAAATTCCAAAGGAGTGCCACGTATTCCATAGTAAGTTAATTTTTCAACCAATATATCATGGGACACGCAGTCAAATGCTTTAGTGAGATCACAGAGGGTAATATACGTATGTTCCCCTTTTTCTAAGCCATCAACAGCTTTTGAAACAACATCTAAAAGAGCTTGTGTAGTTGAAAAACCTTTTCTGAAACCAAATTGTCTGGGGCAAAGTAAACCATTCACTTCTAGATAAGAAATCAATCTCTGTTTAACCAGTATCTCTATAATCTTTGCAATTATGGGAATGATCGAAATTGGCCTAAAATTGTTCATTACCTGAGGATCCCCCTTTTTTAATAATGGAAGAATTACAGAAATTTTCAAAGCATCTGGAAAGATACCCAGAGAGAAGCAGTTGTTCAATATAAAAGCTAGGGGTTCAGCAATGATATCAGCGATAGGTTTGATGATACCACTGTTTAGTTCGTAAATGTCATGACAGCTCGAGTCCTTCAGACTAGTAATAGTGCTCATTACTTCACCTGGTGTAACCGGAAAAAAAGAAAAGGAGTTTACAGGTGTGTGCAGAGTTTTCAAGAAATCAGTAGGGTCATGTTTCGCATCGGGGAGTGTAGCAATCAAATTATTAGCAATATTAGTGAAAAAATCATTGAAATCGTTTTCATTTATAGATGTTTCAGTTTTATTTTGGGGATTTCTATTACCCTCGAAATTGATCAATTTCCAGGCATCTCTGTTGATATTTTGTGAGTTATTCAGGTAATCTTCATATGCACGTCTCTTAACCTCTTTCAAGGAACTTCGGTAATCTTTACGCAACATTTTGAATGCATTGTGAATGATAGGATCTTTGTTAACATTGTAAATAGCCTTGACGTCAGAGAGGAAATTTCTTTTATTACGTAATTATTCAGTAAACCAGCTGACTGGTGACTGATTTTTGTGTGTACATTTACTTTTTCTTATTGGAAAAATTTGAGTAATATGGTAACCCAAAAGGTTCACAAAGTGTTCTGTCATAAGATTTGGAGAAAATGCCTCATTGAGAATCTCCCCCCAGTTATAGGTATCCAAGATTTCTCTCAGTTTTTCTATGCCAGAATGGGTAATATTTCTGTAGAAGTTATTCGATTCTACAAGCTTCAATGATAAATCGAGATTTATAAATTGACCGAGATGATCGGATAGACTTGGATCTAAAACACCTGAAACATATTGTTCAGTATCAAAATTGGTAATTATGTTGTCTATGCATGTGGCACTATCCTTACTTATTCTCGTTGAGACTGCGATTGTAATGTCCAAATTAAAAGATGCTAGCAGGTTAGACAGAGCTGTACAGTTTGATGAGGCAGATGAAAAATTTATATTGAAATCACCTGTAAGTATGATTTTTTTGGTAGTACACAGAATATTCTCCAGAAAAGAGTCGAGAGACTGCAAGAAGTAATCAAAGTTACCAGCGCAAGATCTATATAGTGTAACAAAAAGTGTACCTGAAATTTCAATTCCACAAATTTCGATGTCAAATTCTGAAGATACAGTGAGACATAAATCGACTGCAGACAAAGAATTCTTCACAAAAATGGCTACACCGCCATGGGCATTTGTTTGCCTACAGAAAAAACTGGCTAGATAGTAACCTGGTAAGTTAATTGATTTGAGATTATCCTCACGCATCCAATGTTCGGACAAGCAATAAATATCAAAGTCATTCATTTCCATAAATAAAATCAATTCATCAACTTTGTTTGATAGGCACTGGATATTAATGTGAAAAACACTCAGTTTTTTTGATTCAAAATTCTCAGAACTATTTCTATTCTTAATCAGTTTAGGTAAGGACCGTCGAGTGGAATTGTTTGTATGTGCCACGTCAATCACCTGGCGGGGGGGGTTACCGTTGTCCTCAGGTTTAAATAACGCTGCACATAAGCTCCTCTGGGCCAAATTGCAGGATCCATAGACTCGGCAAAGTGGGAGTCATGAATTGTTACCTTGAATGAAGCATACAAATCTGGGTATTTGGAATTCAGTTTTTCGGTTTTAACTTCCGGAAAACGTGCCGTGAGAGTCTCGTTCAATTCGTCAGCAGTCATCGTGGGGTCCACCCTATACACATGTAGGCTTGTAGATTTGGGAATACCTTTAAGTTCTTTTCCATTCACTTTTAAAGTAGTGTTTTCACCAACTATCAATTTTCTTCTAGGCTTAGATCGCGAAACTACTTTCCAGGTGTTGTCATTTATCTCCGGTACATCACTATTTAGATTTATGATGTCTTTACATTTTTGCTTGGTGTTGAGTAGCGTCAATGCATAAGAGACATCGTTTTTAGTGAAATTTGGTTTTTCGGTAGAAAACGAAGAACCGGCAACACTGTTTGCCGATGTGGAATTCCCGGCCACTGGCACTTCTTTTTTATCTGATACGGGGACTGCTGTTTTATCTGCTTCCAGGTTTTTGTAGGATTTCGTAGTAGTTTTTCCAACCGAAGCATTTGGTTTTTGTCTTAGCATAATAATTTGTTCATTCATCAGAGATATTTTATCACGAAGCTCATGAATTATCATATCTTTTTGTTTAATAATGTAATTGAAGATATCCAAACTGATTGACTTACTGTCATTAGATAAGTCCTCAATGGCTTCAAAAAACGCTTGATCGATGTCGCCCATTCTTTTTTCGGCAGCACAACATTTTATCAGGTCATCGTTAACAAATTCCGCGTTGCTATTTCTTGCACAGCTGTTATGGAACGTGTTCTCACACACAATACACTTTACACCTTTAACTAAGTTTCTTTTACACTTATTACATGATTTATTTTTAGGAGCGCAGTCCAGAACATTCACACTGCTCGAGGCCATGTTGCCATACCATAATCAACATTTTCGTTCGAAGATTCGGAATCAGCACGTAAAAATACGTTAGAGGATAGACATTTAAAATTCGAAAAATGAAAAATAAAAAAGTTCAAAAAATTATCTATCATGATATACTCGACTTTTTTGTCCGTCGATTTTTTTCGTTCAAATTTTCAGTGTATACTAAATCGGCTATTTTGAATCGATTGGCGTTCGCAGAATTGGTCTATCTCTAACCGTTCTCGAGTTGGTCAGCTCTGAATCAGTATTCAAATGGTTTTTTTGGCGCCAAAAATATTACCGATGAGTTTTTGACATTTTCGTTCGAAGATTCGGAATCAGCACGTAAAAATACGTTAGAGGATAAAAATTTAAAATTCGAAAAATGAAAAATAAAAAAGTTCAAAAAATTATCTATCATGATATACTCGACTTTTTTGTCCGTCGATTTTTTTCGTTCAAATTTTCAGTGTATACTAAATCGGCTATTTTGAATCGATTGGCGTTCGCAGAATTGGTCTATCTCTAACCGTTCTCGAGTTGGTCAGCTCTGAATCAGTATTCAAATGGTTTTTTTGGCGCCAAAAATATTACCGATGAGTTTTTGACATTTTCGTTCGAAGATTCGGAATCAGCACGTAAAAATACGTTAGAGGATAAAAATTTAAAATTCGAAAAATGAAAAATAAAAAAGTTCAAAAAATTATCTATCATGATATACTCGACTTTTTTGTCCGTCGATTTTTTTCGTTCAAATTTTCAGTGTATACTAAATCGGCTATTTTGAATCGATTGGCGTTCGCAGAATTGGTCTATCTCTAACCGTTCTCGAGTTGGTCAGCTCTGAATCAGTATTCAAATGGTTTTTTTGGCGCCAAAAATATTACCGATGAGTTTTTGACATTTTCGTTCGAAGATTCGGAATCAGCACGTAAAAATACGTTAGAGGATAAAAATTTAAAATTCGAAAAATGAAAAATAAAAAAGTTCAAAAAATTATCTTTCATGATATACTCGACTTTTTTGTCCGTCGATTTTTTTCGTTCAAATTTTCAGTGTATACTAAATCGGCTATTTTGAATCGATTGGCGTTCGCAGAATTGGTCTATCTCTAACCGTTCTCGAGTTGGTCAGCTCTGAATCAGTATTCAAATGGTTTTTTTGGCGCCAAAAATATTACCGATGAGTTTTTGACATTTTCGTTCGAAGATTCGGAATCAGCACGTAAAAATACGTTAGAGGATAAAAATTTAAAATTCGAAAAATGAAAAATAAAAAAGTTCAAAAAATTATCTATCATGATATACTCGACTTTTTTGTCCGTCGATTTTCAAATTCTCAGTGTATACTGAATCGGCTATTTTGAATCGATTGGCGTTCGCAGAATTGGTCTATCTCTAACCGTTCTCGAGTTGGTCAGCTCTGAATCAGTATTCAAATGGTTTTTTTGGCGCCAAAAATATTACCGATGAGTTTTCGACATTTTCGTTCGAAGATTCGGAATCAGCACGTAAAAATACGTTAGAGGATAAAAATTTAAGATTCGAAAAATGAAAAATAAAAAAGTTCAAAAAATTATCTATCATGATATACTCGACTTTTTTGTCCGTCGATTTTTTTCGTTCAAATTCTCAGTGTTTACTAAATCAGCTATTTTGAATCGATTGGCGTTCGCAGAATTGGTCTATCTCTAACCGTTCTCGAGTTGGTCAGCTCTGAATCAGTATTCAAATGGTTTTTTTGGCGCCAAAAATATTACCGATGAGTTTTCGACATTTTCGTTCGAAGATTCGGAATCAGCACGTAAAAATACGTTAGAGGATAAAAATTTAAAATTCGAAAAATGAAAAATAAAAAAGTTCAAAAAATTATCTATCATGATATACTCGACTTTTTTGTCCGTCGATTTTCAAATTCTCAGTGTATACTGAATCGGCTATTTTGAATCGATTGGCGTTCGCAGAATTGGTCTATCTCTAACCGTTCTCGAGTTGGTCAGCTCTGAATCAGTATTCAAATGGTTTTTTTGGCGCCAAAAATATTACCGATGAGTTTTCGACATTTTCGTTCGAAGATTCGGAATCAGCACGTAAAAATACGTTAGAGGATAAAAATTTAAAATTCGAAAAATGAAAAATAAAAAAGTTCAAAAAATTATCTATCATGATATACTCGACTTTTTTGTCCGTCGATTTTCAAATTCTCAGTGTATACTGAATCGGCTATTTTGAATCGATTGGCGTTCGCAGAATTGGTCTATCTCTAACCGTTCTCGAGTTGGTCAGCTCTGAATCAGTATTCAAATGGTTTTTTTGGCACCAAAAATATTACCGATGAGTTTTCGACATTTTCGTTCGAAGATTCGGAATCAGCACGTAAAAATACGTTAGAGGATAAAAATTTAAGATTCGAAAAATGAAAAATAAAAAAGTTCAAAAAATTATCTATCATGATATACTCGACTTTTTTGTCCGTCGATTTTTTTCGTTCAAATTCTCAGTGTTTACTAAATCAGCTATTTTGAATCGATTGGCGTTCGCAGAATTGGTCTATCTCTAACCGTTCTCGAGTTGGTCAGCTCTGAATCAGTATTCAAATGGTTTTTTTGGCGCCAAAAATATTACCGATGAGTTTTCGACATTTTCGTTCGAAGATTCGGAATCAGCACGTAAAAATACGTTAGAGGATAAAAATTTAAAATTCGAAAAATGAAAAATAAAAAAGTTCAAAAAATTATCTATCATGATATACTCGACTTTTTTGTCCGTCGATTTTTTTTGGTTTAAATTCTCAGTGTATACTAAATCGGCTATTTTGAATCGATTGGCGTTCGCAGAATTGGTCTATCTCTAACCATTCTCGAGTTGGTCAGCTCTGAATCAGTATTCAAATGGTTTTTTTGGCGCCAAAAATATTTCCGATGAGTTTTCGACATTTTCGTTCGAAGATTCGGAATCGGCACGTCAAAATACGTTCGATGACAAAAATTTTAAATTCAAAAAATAAAAAATGAAAAAAGTTTAAAAAATTATATATCATGATATACTCGACTTTTTTATCCGTCGATTTTTTTAATTCAAATTCTCAGTATATACTGATTCAGCCCTTCTGAATCGATTGGCGTTCGCAGAATTGGTCCATCTCTAACCGTTCTCGAGTTGGTCAGCTCTGAATCAGTATTCAAATGGTTTTTTTGGCGCCAAAAATATTACCGATGAGTTTTCGACATTTTCGTTCGAAGATTCGGAATCAGCACGTAAAATTACGTTAGAGGATAAAAATTTAAAATTCGAAAAATGAAAAATAAAAAAGTTCAAAAAATTATCTATCATGATATACTCGACTTTTTTGTCCTTCGATTTTTTTCGTTCAAATTATCAGTGTATACTGAATCGGCTATTTTAAATCGATTGGCGTTCGCAGAATTGGTCTATCTCTAACCGTTCTCGAGTTGGTCAGCTCTGAATCAGTATTCAAATGTTTTTTTTGGCGCCAAAAATATTACCGATGAGTTTTCGACATTTTCGTTCGAAGATTCGGAATCAGCACGTAAAAATACGCTAGAGGATAAAAATTTAAAATTCGAAAAATGAAAAATAAAAAAGTTCAAAAAATTATCTATCATGATATACTCGACTTTTTTGTCCGTCGATTTTGTTCGTTCAAATTCTCAGTGTATACTAAATCGGCTATTTTGAATCGATTGGCGTTCGCAGAATTGGTCTATCTCTAACCGTTCTCGAGTTGGTCAGCTCTGAATCAGTATTCAAATGGTTTTTTTGGCGCCAAAAATATTACCGATGAGTTTTTGACATTTTCGTTCGAAGATTCGGAATCAGCACGTCAAAATACGTTAGAGGATAAAAATTTAAAATTCGAAAAATGAAAAATAAAAAGTTCAAAAAATTATCTATCATGATATACTCGACTTTTTTGTCCGTCGATTTTTTTCGTTCAAATTTTCAGTGTATACTAAATCGGCTATTTTGAATCGATTGGCGTTCGCAGAATTGGTCTATCTCTAACCGTTCTCGAGTTGGTCAGCTCTGAATCAGTATTCAAATGGTTTTTTTGGCGCCAAAAATATTTCCGATGAGTTTTCGACATTTTCGTTCGAAGATTCGGAATCGGCACGTCAAAATACGTTCGGTGACAAAAATTTTAAATTCAAGAAATAAAAAATGAAAAAAGTTTAAAAAATTATATATCATGATATACTCGACTTTTTTATCCGTCGATTTTTTTAATTCAAATTCTCAGTATATACTGATTCAGCACTTCTGAATCGATTGGCGTTCGCAGAATTGGTCCATCTCTAACCGTTCTCGAGTTGGTCAGCTCTGAATCAGTATTCAAATGGTTTTTTTGGCGCCAAAAATATTACCGATTAGTTTTCGACATTTTCGTTCGAAGATTCGGAATCAGCACGTAAAAATACGTTAGAGGATAAAAATTTAAAATTCGAAAAATGAAAAATAAAAAAGTTCAAAAAATTATCTATCATGATATACTCGACTTTTTTGTCCGTCGATTTTTTTCGTTCAAATTTTCAGTGTATACTAAATCGGCTATTTTGAATCGATTGGCGTTCGCAGAATTGGTCTATCTCTAACCGTTCTCGAGTTGGTCAGCTCTGAATCAGTATTCAAATGGTTTTTTTGGCGCCAAAAATATTACCGATGAGTTTTCGACATTTTCGTTCGAAGATTCGGAATCAGCACGTAAAAATACGTTAGAGGATAAAAATTTTAAATTCGAAAAATGAAAAATAAAAAAGTTCAAAAAATTATCTATCATGATATACTCGACTTTTTTGTCCGTCGATTTTTTTCGTTCAAATTCTCAGTGTATACTGAATCGGCTATTTTGAATCGATTGGCGTTCGCAGAATTGGTCTATCTCTAACCGTTCTCGAGTTGGTCAGCTCTGAATCAGTATTCAAATGGTTTTTTTGGCGCCAAAAATATTACCGATGAGTTTTCGACATTTTCGTTCGAAGATTCGGAATCAGCACGTAAAAATACGTTAGAGGACAAAAATTTAAAATTCGAAAAATGAAAAATAAAAAAGTTAAAAAAATTATCTATCATGATATACTCGACTTTTTTGTCCGTCGATTTTTTTCGTTCAAATTTTCAGTGTATACTAAATCGGCTATTTTGAATCGATTGGCGTTCGCAGAATTGGTCTATCTCTAACCGTTCTCGAGTTGGTCAGCTCTGAATCAGTATTCAAATGGTTTTTTTGGCGCCAAAAATATTACCGATGAGTTTTTGACATTTTCGTTCGAAGATTCGGAATCAGCACGTAAAAATACGTTAGAGGATAGACATTTAAAATTCGAAAAATGAAAAATAAAAAAGTTCAAAAAATTATCTATCATGATATACTCGACTTTTTTGTCCGTCGATTTTTTTCGTTCAAATTTTCAGTGTATACTAAATCGGCTATTTTGAATCGATTGGCGTTCGCAGAATTGGTCTATCTCTAACCGTTCTCGAGTTGGTCAGCTCTGAATCAGTATTCAAATGGTTTTTTTGGCGCCAAAAATATTACCGATGAGTTTTCGACATTTTCGTTCGAAGATTCGGAATCAGCACGTGAAAATACGTTAGAGGATAAAAATTTAAAATTCGAAAAATGAAAAATAAAAAAGTTCAAAAAATTATCTATCATGATATACTCGACTTTTTTGTCCGTCGATTTTTTTCGTTCAAATTTTCAGTGTATACTAAATCGGCTATTTTGAATCGATTGGCGTTCGCAGAATTGGTCTATCTCTAACCGTTCTCGAGTTGGTCAGCTCTGAATCAGTATTCAAATGGTTTTTTTGGCGCCAAAAATATTACCGATGAGTTTTTGACATTTTCGTTCGAAGATTCGGAATCAGCACGTAAAAATACGTTAGAGGATAAAAATTTAAAATTCGAAAAATGAAAAATAAAAAAGTTCAAAAAATTATCTTTCATGATATACTCGACTTTTTTGTCCGTCGATTTTTTTTGTTCAAATTTTCAGTGTATACTAAATCGGCTATTTTGAATCGATTGGCGTTCGCAGAATTGGTCTATCTCTAACCGTTCTCGAGTTGGTCAGCTCTGAATCAGTATTCAAATGGTTTTTTTGGCGCCAAAAATATTACCGATGAGTTTTTGACATTTTCGTTCGAAGATTCGGAATCAGCACGTAAAAATACGTTAGAGGATAAAAATTTAAAATTCGAAAAATGAAAAATAAAAAAGTTCAAAAAATTATCTATCATGATATACTCGACTTTTTTGTCCGTCGATTTTTTTCGTTCAAATTTTCAGTGTATACTAAATCGGCTATTTTGAATCGATTGGCGTTCGCAGAATTGGTCTATCTCTAACCGTTCTCGAGTTGGTCAGCTCTGAATCAGTATTCAAATGGTTTTTTTGGCGCCAAAAATATTACCGATGAGTTTTTGACATTTTCGTTCGAAGATTCGGAATCAGCACGTCAAAATACGTTAGAGGATAAAAATTTAAAATTCGAAAAATGAAAAATAAAAAAGTTCAAAAAATTATCTATCATGATATACTCGACTTTTTTGTCCGTCGATTTTTTTCGTTCAAATTTTCAGTGTATACTAAATCGGCTATTTTGAATCGATTGGCGTTCGCAGAATTGGTCTATCTCTAACCGTTCTCGAGTTGGTCAGCTCTGAATCAGTATTCAAATGGTTTTTTTGGCGTCAAAAATATTTCCGATGAGTTTTCGACATTTTCGTTCGAAGATTCGGAATCGGCACGTCAAAATACGTTCGGTGACAAAAATTTTAAATTCAAAAAATAAAAAATGAAAAAAGTTTAAAAAATTATATATCATGATATACTCGACTTTTTTATCCGTCGATTTTTTTAATTCAAATTCTCAGTATATACTGATTCAGCACTTCTGAATCGATTGGCGTTCGCAGAATTGGTCCATCTCTAACCGTTCTCGAGTTGGTCAGCTCTGAATCAGTATTCAAATGGTTTTTTTGGCGCCAAAAATATTACCGATTAGTTTTCGACATTTTCGTTCGAAGATTCGGAATCAGCACGTAAAAATACTGTTGCGTCTTCGGGTTCAAAAATAAGTGTACTCTGGTATGAACTCGCCTTTATTATTCAAACTTTACTTGACAACACTGTAATACAAGTCACTGTCAAAATACTTGTATCCAAGGTAACTCAAGGTAACTTTCTAACTAACTTCCTTCATCTCACAAATGCATTGCTTTTATATACAAATAAAGTTCTAGAAAACTTAAGAAATCAATAGAACACAAATAGAATGTTCGACGATTGATCCAGAACAAAAGTTAGTGCTTCTCGATTTTTCCATCTAATTCATCGAACGATCTCGAACAATTCGAGAAGTCTTTATCAAATTTCAGGTCTGTAACACTGCCTCCTCCTTTAGGTTATTCCGTCCCGGATAACACCATCACCATTTTGGCTGTCCCTCTGGAACCAATTTGGGGGATCGTGGCCTCGGTATTCTGCTAACCTCTCGATGTGAACAACTTTGGGTTTACTCCTTGGGTTGAGCTGGATGCGGTATACCAAGTCGTTGATCTTCTTTATGATGACATAGGGTCCTGTCCAATTTCTCTGTAGCTTGGGGCATTTTCCTTTCTTTCTCTGAGGTTGGTATAGCCAAACGGCATCACCTGGCTCAAACATAGTCCCTGGACTCTTCCTGTCGAACCTCTTTTTCATTTTATCACTGGAGATTTGAAGACGACGTCTGCAGAATTCATGAACTTGGTCCAGTCTTTCTCTCAACTCTTGGACATATTCTGGTAGGACTTTATCCTCTGTACTTCTAGGTGGCATTCCAAACAACAGATCGCATGGTAGTTTCATTTCTCGCCCAGTGATCAACATTGAAGGAGTATATCCCGTGGACTCATGCTGGGAACTTCGATAGGATAGGAGAAATAGTGGTACCAACTCATCCCAATCCTTTTGATTTTTGGAGATGAACATCGACAGGTACTGACTGATGGTTTTATTATGTCGTTCAACCATACCATCTGATTGTGGATGTAGGGCTGTGGTACGAGTCTTCTTCACACCTAGAATGTTCATCATTTCCTGCCATAATTCAGATTCGAAGTTTCGTCCTTGATCAGAATGTAATTCTAGTGGGACTCCATGTCTGGCTATTACATTTTCTATGAAGGCCTTTGCAACGGTCTTTGCCTCCTGGTTTGGAATGGGCACAACTTCAGGCCACTTGGAGAAATAGTCCATGGCTACCATCAAGTATTTATTTCCTTGCTCGGTAATAGGAAACGGCCCAAGAATGTCAACTGCTACTCTTTCGAATGGTTCACCAGAAAGATACTGAGCCATTTTCCCTCGACTTCTAGTTTTGGGTCCCTTCTTTGAAGAGCATAGGTCACATCTTCTGCACCATTCTTCTACATCACGACGACAATTCACCCAATAGAATCGTTCTCGAATTCTAGCAAGGGTCCTCTTGATTCCGAAGTGTCCACCTGCACGACTACTATGAAGTTGCTCGAGCACATCTTTAGTAAGTGCTTTCGGCAGGACCAGTTGGTACACCACAGTTGCTCCATCTGGGCTCTCCCATTTGCGATGCAATAGGCCATCACGAAGACATAGGGAATCCCATTGAGCCCAGTATCCCTTGGCAACTGCACCAAACTTGCATACTTCCTGCCACTCAGGTCTAACTCCATTTTTCAGCCAGCTCAGGACTAACTTTAAATTGTTGTCTTTCTTCTGATTCTTCCTCATATCTGCTGTGGTCCATAAAACAGATTCTTCAGATTCGACTCTTACGGTGGTAACTTGCAGAATTTCCCTGCAATGTTCATCATTGTAAAAATTGACTTCTTTGTTTTCGAGTTTCTGGCAATATCGGCATTGCTGTTCCAAGCATGGACGTCTTGATAATGTGTCTGCATTTCTGTGTTTCCTGCCACTGCGATGAATAACTTTGAAGTCGTATTGTTGGAGTCTCTCTAGCCATCTCGCAATCTGACCCTCAGGTTTCTTGAAGTTCATTATCCACTGCAAAGCGCTGTGATCAGTTCTTACGAGAAAACGTCTGCCATAGAGGAAGGTATGGAAATGTTCAATGGCTTTGATTATCGATAGAAGCTCCTTTCTTGTAACGCAGTAATTCTTTTCGGCTTTGCCTAGAGTTTTACTAAAGTAGGCTATTACTTTCTCTTCGCCATCCTGTTCTTGGGATAAAACTGATCCAATGCCTTGCTGAGACGCATCACAGTCCAAAATGAAAGTGCCTTGTTCTCGTGGGTAAGCCAAAATAGGCGCAGTTGTCAATTTCTTCTTCAGTTCAGTGAACGACTGTTGGCAATCAGGGCTCCAATCAAACTGAACGTTGTTCTCAGTTAAGCGGTGGAGTGGCTTGGCAATTTTACCAAAGTCTTGAACAAACTTCCTGTAGTAGGTACATAGCCCCAGAAAACTTCTTACTTCATGTTTATCCCTAGGACGTGGCCAACTCCTAACAGCCTCGATTTTAACAGGATCGGTCTTAATTCCTTCGGCCGAGATGACATGGCCTAAAAAATTAACTTCTTTTTGAAATAAATAACACTTCTTTGGGTTCAGTTGCAGGTTAGCATTTTCTAACCTCAAAAATACTTCTTCCAAATTATCCAGGTGTTCGTCAAATGTCCTTCCCATTACTATGACGTCATCCAAGTAGACTAGACAAATTTTCCATGTCAAACCTCTCAATACCAGTTCCATAAGTCTCTCAAAGGTGGCGGGAGCATTACATAATCCGAACGGAAGAACTTTGAATTGGTACAGCCCTTGTCCGGTAGAGAACGCTGTTTTTCCTCTATCATCAGGATGAACTTCCACTTGCCAATACCCGCTTTTCAGGTCCAACGTTGAAAACCATTTGGAACCGGATAATGTGTTTAGTGTATCATCAATTCTTGGTAATGGGTAGCTATCCTTCATCGTTACGTCATTCAATCGACGATAGTCCACGCAGAATCGGGTTGATCCATCCTTTTTAGTTACCAATACTACCGGTGAGGACCATGGGCTTGTGGTTTCTTCAATTATGTCATCCTCCATCATGTTGTTTATCATGTCTGCTACCTCTCTCTGTTTGGCAAACGGTAATCTTCTCGGAGCCTGTCGGATTGGTCGGGCATCGCCGGTGTTGATGCGATGTTGAACTAGACTGGTACGTCCCGTCGAAGTCTCTGTCGAGAAAATGTTACGATGGCTATCAAGAAACTCTTTGGCCTTCTGCTTTTCTTCCATAGTTAAATGTTCCGTGGATTCCATCATTTTGTCTATTGTTCTCTGATCGGTGTTAGTGGTATTTCTTCGCAGTACCTGAGTGTGGTTTTCACAATTGATAACTCGAGTGACAGGTTTGAAGAATCCCAATTGGTCGTTTTTCTTCAGAAGGACTTTATTTTCCGAAGTATTGGCAACCCTGACAGGAATTAGTTGTTCTGTGTTCACAAGACATCGGGCAATTAAAATTCCATCTTGGCGGTATTCATCGTTTTCAATTATTCCAGTGCTCAAATCTCCAGGTTCTTTATCCATTCTGGCCATGATGATGGTTTCGGAGTTTTTCGGAATGTGGATGTCTTCGTCAACATAAATCTTAATTGGTTGTATTTTCTCATTGTATCTGCTCAGGAAGATTTCTTCATTGCCAATCCGCAAAATTTTCTGCCTGATGTTAAGGATGAAGTCGTTTTTCTCCATGATGTCCAGACCCAAAACACATTCATCCCTTATTTCCGCAACCAACATAGAATGTTCCATGGTAATAGGTCCTATCTGGATGTGTACAAGTGTTTCCCCAATGACTGGTGCGGTTTGTCCCGTTGCCGTTTCCAAAACCATATTCCTTTTCATCGGCTTCACAGATTCTTGTATGAGGTCTGGGCGAACGACTGATCTCGAAGCTCCTGTATCAATAGTGAAGGTGCATTTCCGATCTTCTAAGTAGCCTTGTATTAGTAGACTTTGGCCATTTTTCTTCAATGACGATATATGGATCATGGGGCTTTGAACACTGAAAGTCGCCACGCGCCCCCTAGTGCCGACTAATTCTCGTTTTCCTGGGTGGGAGCAAGTCCTCTTTCGGACGTTTGAGGTCTCCTTTCTGGCGTGGTCGATCTCCTGAAGGCTCCTCTGGTATAACGCCCACGTTGCTCTGTTCCTGCGTTCTCGAGTTGGTCAGCTCTGAATCAGTATTCAAATGGTTTTTTTGGCGCCAAAAATATTACCGATGAGTTTTTGACATTTTCGTTCGAAGATTCGGAATCAGCACGTAAAAATACGTTAGAGGATAGACATTTAAATTTCGAAAAATGAAAAATAAAAAAGTTCAAAAAATTATCTATCATGATATACTCGACTTTTTTGTCCGTCGATTTTTTTCGTTCAAATTTTCAGTGTATACTAAATCGGCTATTTTGAATCGATTGGCGTTCGCAGAATTGGTCTATCTCTAACCGTTCTCGAGTTGGTCAGCTCTGAATCAGTATTCAAATGGTTTTTTTGGCGCCAAAAATATTACCGATGAGTTTTTGACATTTTCGTTCGAAGATTCGGAATCAGCACGTAAAAATACGTTAGAGGATAAAAATTTAAAATTCGAAAAATGAAAAATAAAAAAGTTCAAAAAATTATCTTTCATGATATACTCGACTTTTTTGTCTGTCGATTTTTTTCGTTCAAATTTTCAGTGTATACTAAATCGGCTATTTTGAATCGATTGGCGTTCGCAGAATTGGTCTATCTCTAACCGTTCTCGAGTTGGTCAGCTCTGAATCAGTATTCAAATGGTTTTTTTGGCGCCAAAAATATTACCGATGAGTTTTTGACATTTTCGTTCGAAGATTCGGAATCAGCACGTAAAAATACGTTAGAGGATAAAAATTTAAAATTCGAAAAATGAAAAATAAAAAAGTTCAAAAAATTATCTATCATGATATACTCGACTTTTTTGTCCGTCGATTTTTTTCGTTCAAATTTTCAGTGTATACTAAATCGGCTATTTTGAATCGATTGGCGTTCGCAGAATTGGTCTATCTCTAACCGTTCTCGAGTTGGTCAGCTCTGAATCAGTATTCAAATGGTTTTTTTGGCGCCAAAAATATTACCGATGAGTTTTTGACATTTTCGTTCGAAGATTCGGAATCAGCACGTAAAAATACGTTAGAGGATAAAAAGTTAAAATTCGAAAAATGAAAAATAAAAAAGTTCAAAAAATTATCTATCATGATATACTCGACTTTTTTGTCCGTCGATTTTTTTCGTTCAAATTCTCAGTGTATACTGAATCGGCTATTTTGAATCGATTGGCGTTCGCAGAATTGGTCTATCTCTAACCGTTCTCGAGTTGGTCAGCTCTGAATCAGTATTCAAATGGTTTTTTTGGCGCCAAAAATATTACCGATGAGTTTTCGACATTTTCGTTCGAAGATTCGGAATCAGCACGTAAAAATACGTTAGAGGATAAAAATTTAAAATTCGAAAAATGAAAAATAAAAAAGTTCAAAAAATTATCTATCATGATATACTCGACTTTTTTGTCCGTCGATTTTTTTCGTTCAAATTTTCAGTGTATACTAAATCGGCTATTTTGAATCGATTGGCGTTCGCAGAATTGGTCTATCTCTAACCGTTCTCGAGTTGGTCAGCTCTGAATCAGTATTCAAATGGTTTTTTTGGCGCCAAAAATATTACCGATGAGTTTTTGACATTTTCGTTCGAAGATTCGGAATCAGCACGTAAAAATACGTTAGAGGATAAAAATTTAAAATTCGAAAAATGAAAAATAAAAAAGTTCAAAAAATTATCTTTCATGATATACTCGACTTTTTTGTCCGTCGATTGTTTCCGTTCAAATTCTCAGTGTATACTGAATCGGCTATTTTGAATCGATTGGCGTTCGCAGAATTGGTCTATCTCTAACCGTTCTCGAGTTGGTCAGCTCTGAATCAGTATTCAAATGGTTTTTTTGGCGCCAAAAATATTACCGATGAGTTTTTGACATTTTCTTTCGAAGATTCGGAATCAGCACGTAAAAATACGTTAGAGGATAAAAATTTAAAATTCGAAAAATGAAAAATAAAATAGTTCAAAAAATTATCTATCATGATATACTCGACTTTTTTGTCCGTCGATTTTTTTCGTTCAAATTCTCAGTGTATACTGAATCGGCTATTTTGAATCGATTGGCGTTCGCAGAATTGGTCTATCTCTAACCGTTCTCGAGTTGGTCAGCTCTGAATCAGTATTCAAATGGTTTTTTTGGCGCCAAAAATATTACCGATGAGTTTTCGACATTTTCGTTCGAAGATTCGGAATCAGCACGTAAAAATACGTTAGAGGATAAAAATTTTAAATTCGAAAAATGAAAAATAAAAAAGTTCAAAAAATTATCTATCATGATATACTCGACTTTTTTGTCCGTCGATTTTTTTCGTTCAAATTCTCAGTGTATACTGAATCGGCTATTTTGAATCGATTGGCGTTCGCAGAATTGGTCTATCTCTAACCGTTCTCGAGTTGGTCAGCTCTGAATCAGTATTCAAATGGTTTTTTTGGCGCCAAAAATATTACCGATGAGTTTTCGACATTTTCGTTCGAAGATTCGGAATCAGCACGTAAAAATACGTTAGAGGACAAAAATTTAAAATTCGAAAAATGAAAAATAAAAAAGTTAAAAAAATTATCTATCATGATATACTCGACTTTTTTGTCCGTCGATTTTTTTCGTTCAAATTTTCAGTGTATACTAAATCGGCTATTTTGAATCGATTGGCGTTCGCAGAATTGGTCTATCTCTAACCGTTCTCGAGTTGGTCAGCTCTGAATCAGTATTCAAATGGTTTTTTTGGCGCCAAAAATATTACCGATGAGTTTTTGACATTTTCGTTCGAAGATTCGGAATCAGCACGTAAAAATACGTTAGAGGATAGACATTTAAAATTCGAAAAATGAAAAATAAAAAAGTTCAAAAAATTATCTATCATGATATACTCGACTTTTTTGTCCGTCGATTTTTTTCGTTCAAATTTTCAGTGTATACTAAATCGGCTATTTTGAATCGATTGGCGTTCGCAGAATTGGTCTATCTCTAACCGTTCTCGAGTTGGTCAGCTCTGAATCAGTATTCAAATGGTTTTTTTGGCGCCAAAAATATTACCGATGAGTTTTCGACATTTTCGTTCGAAGATTCGGAATCAGCACGTGAAAATACGTTAGAGGATAAAAATTTAAAATTCGAAAAATGAAAAATAAAAAAGTTCAAAAAATTATCTATCATGATATACTCGACTTTTTTGTCCGTCGATTTTTTTCGTTCAAATTTTCAGTGTATACTAAATCGGCTATTTTGAATCGATTGGCGTTCGCAGAATTGGTCTATCTCTAACCGTTCTCGAGTTGGTCAGCTCTGAATCAGTATTCAAATGGTTTTTTTGGCGCCAAAAATATTACCGATGAGTTTTTGACATTTTCGTTCGAAGATTCGGAATCAGCACGTAAAAATACGTTAGAGGATAAAAATTTAAAATTCGAAAAATGAAAAATAAAAAAGTTCAAAAAATTATCTTTCATGATATACTCGACTTTTTTGTCCGTCGATTTTTTTTGTTCAAATTTTCAGTGTATACTAAATCGGCTATTTTGAATCGATTGGCGTTCGCAGAATTGGTCTATCTCTAACCGTTCTCGAGTTGGTCAGCTCTGAATCAGTATTCAAATGGTTTTTTTGGCGCCAAAAATATTACCGATGAGTTTTTGACATTTTCGTTCGAAGATTCGGAATCAGCACGTAAAAATACGTTAGAGGATAAAAATTTAAAATTCGAAAAATGAAAAATAAAAAAGTTCAAAAAATTATCTATCATGATATACTCGACTTTTTTGTCCGTCGATTTTTTTCGTTCAAATTTTCAGTGTATACTAAATCGGCTATTTTGAATCGATTGGCGTTCGCAGAATTGGTCTATCTCTAACCGTTCTCGAGTTGGTCAGCTCTGAATCAGTATTCAAATGGTTTTTTTGGCGCCAAAAATATTACCGATGAGTTTTTGACATTTTCGTTCGAAGATTCGGAATCAGCACGTCAAAATACGTTAGAGGATAAAAATTTAAAATTCGAAAAATGAAAAATAAAAAAGTTCAAAAAATTATCTATCATGATATACTCGACTTTTTTGTCCGTCGATTTTTTTCGTTCAAATTTTCAGTGTATACTAAATCGGCTATTTTGAATCGATTGGCGTTCGCAGAATTGGTCTATCTCTAACCGTTCTCGAGTTGGTCAGCTCTGAATCAGTATTCAAATGGTTTTTTTGGCGTCAAAAATATTTCCGATGAGTTTTCGACATTTTCGTTCGAAGATTCGGAATCGGCACGTCAAAATACGTTCGGTGACAAAAATTTTAAATTCAAAAAATAAAAAATGAAAAAAGTTTAAAAAATTATATATCATGATATACTCGACTTTTTTATCCGTCGATTTTTTTAATTCAAATTCTCAGTATATACTGATTCAGCACTTCTGAATCGATTGGCGTTCGCAGAATTGGTCCATCTCTAACCGTTCTCGAGTTGGTCAGCTCTGAATCAGTATTCAAATGGTTTTTTTGGCGCCAAAAATATTACCGATTAGTTTTCGACATTTTCGTTCGAAGATTCGGAATCAGCACGTAAAAATACTGTTGCGTCTTCGGGTTCAAAAATAAGTGTACTCTGGTATGAACTCGCCTTTATTATTCAAACTTTACTTGACAACACTGTAATACAAGTCACTGTCAAAATACTTGTATCCAAGGTAACTCAAGGTAACTTTCTAACTAACTTCCTTCATCTCACAAATGCATTGCTTTTATATACAAATAAAGTTCTAGAAAACTTAAGAAATCAATAGAACACAAATAGAATGTTCGACGATTGATCCAGAACAAAAGTTAGTGCTTCTCGATTTTTCCATCTAATTCATCGAACGATCTCGAACAATTCGAGAAGTCTTTATCAAATTTCAGGTCTGTAACACTGCCTCCTCCTTTAGGTTATTCCGTCCCGGATAACACCATCACCATTTTGGCTGTCCCTCTGGAACCAATTTGGGGGATCGTGGCCTCGGTATTCTGCTAACCTCTCGATGTGAACAACTTTGGGTTTACTCCTTGGGTTGAGCTGGATGCGGTATACCAAGTCGTTGATCTTCTTTATGATGACATAGGGTCCTGTCCAATTTCTCTGTAGCTTGGGGCATTTTCCTTTCTTTCTCTGAGGTTGGTATAGCCAAACGGCATCACCTGGCTCAAACATAGTCCCTGGACTCTTCCTGTCGAACCTCTTTTTCATTTTATCACTGGAGATTTGAAGACGACGTCTGCAGAATTCATGAACTTGGTCCAGTCTTTCTCTCAACTCTTGGACATATTCTGGTAGGACTTTATCCTCTGTACTTCTAGGTGGCATTCCAAACAACAGATCGCATGGTAGTTTCATTTCTCGCCCAGTGATCAACATTGAAGGAGTATATCCCGTGGACTCATGCTGGGAACTTCGATAGGATAGGAGAAATAGTGGTACCAACTCATCCCAATCCTTTTGATTTTTGGAGATGAACATCGACAGGTACTGACTGATGGTTTTATTATGTCGTTCAACCATACCATCTGATTGTGGATGTAGGGCTGTGGTACGAGTCTTCTTCACACCTAGAATGTTCATCATTTCCTGCCATAATTCAGATTCGAAGTTTCGTCCTTGATCAGAATGTAATTCTAGTGGGACTCCATGTCTGGCTATTACATTTTCTATGAAGGCCTTTGCAACGGTCTTTGCCTCCTGGTTTGGAATGGGCACAACTTCAGGCCACTTGGAGAAATAGTCCATGGCTACCATCAAGTATTTATTTCCTTGCTCGGTAATAGGAAACGGCCCAAGAATGTCAACTGCTACTCTTTCGAATGGTTCACCAGAAAGATACTGAGCCATTTTCCCTCGACTTCTAGTTTTGGGTCCCTTCTTTGAAGAGCATAGGTCACATCTTCTGCACCATTCTTCTACATCACGACGACAATTCACCCAATAGAATCGTTCTCGAATTCTAGCAAGGGTCCTCTTGATTCCGAAGTGTCCACCTGCACGACTACTATGAAGTTGCTCGAGCACATCTTTAGTAAGTGCTTTCGGCAGGACCAGTTGGTACACCACAGTTGCTCCATCTGGGCTCTCCCATTTGCGATGCAATAGGCCATCACGAAGACATAGGGAATCCCATTGAGCCCAGTATCCCTTGGCAACTGCACCAAACTTGCATACTTCCTGCCACTCAGGTCTAACTCCATTTTTCAGCCAGCTCAGGACTAACTTTAAATTGTTGTCTTTCTTCTGATTCTTCCTCATATCTGCTGTGGTCCATAAAACAGATTCTTCAGATTCGACTCTTACGGTGGTAACTTGCAGAATTTCCCTGCAATGTTCATCATTGTAAAAATTGACTTCTTTGTTTTCGAGTTTCTGGCAATATCGGCATTGCTGTTCCAAGCATGGACGTCTTGATAATGTGTCTGCATTTCTGTGTTTCCTGCCACTGCGATGAATAACTTTGAAGTCGTATTGTTGGAGTCTCTCTAGCCATCTCGCAATCTGACCCTCAGGTTTCTTGAAGTTCATTATCCACTGCAAAGCGCTGTGATCAGTTCTTACGAGAAAACGTCTGCCATAGAGGAAGGTATGGAAATGTTCAATGGCTTTGATTATCGATAGAAGCTCCTTTCTTGTAACGCAGTAATTCTTTTCGGCTTTGCCTAGAGTTTTACTAAAGTAGGCTATTACTTTCTCTTCGCCATCCTGTTCTTGGGATAAAACTGATCCAATGCCTTGCTGAGACGCATCACAGTCCAAAATGAAAGTGCCTTGTTCTCGTGGGTAAGCCAAAATAGGCGCAGTTGTCAATTTCTTCTTCAGTTCAGTGAACGACTGTTGGCAATCAGGGCTCCAATCAAACTGAACGTTGTTCTCAGTTAAGCGGTGGAGTGGCTTGGCAATTTTACCAAAGTCTTGAACAAACTTCCTGTAGTAGGTACATAGCCCCAGAAAACTTCTTACTTCATGTTTATCCCTAGGACGTGGCCAACTCCTAACAGCCTCGATTTTAACAGGATCGGTCTTAATTCCTTCGGCCGAGATGACATGGCCTAAAAAATTAACTTCTTTTTGAAATAAATAACACTTCTTTGGGTTCAGTTGCAGGTTAGCATTTTCTAACCTCAAAAATACTTCTTCCAAATTATCCAGGTGTTCGTCAAATGTCCTTCCCATTACTATGACGTCATCCAAGTAGACTAGACAAATTTTCCATGTCAAACCTCTCAATACCAGTTCCATAAGTCTCTCAAAGGTGGCGGGAGCATTACATAATCCGAACGGAAGAACTTTGAATTGGTACAGCCCTTGTCCGGTAGAGAACGCTGTTTTTCCTCTATCATCAGGATGAACTTCCACTTGCCAATACCCGCTTTTCAGGTCCAACGTTGAAAACCATTTGGAACCGGATAATGTGTTTAGTGTATCATCAATTCTTGGTAATGGGTAGCTATCCTTCATCGTTACGTCATTCAATCGACGATAGTCCACGCAGAATCGGGTTGATCCATCCTTTTTAGTTACCAATACTACCGGTGAGGACCATGGGCTTGTGGTTTCTTCAATTATGTCATCCTCCATCATGTTGTTTATCATGTCTGCTACCTCTCTCTGTTTGGCAAACGGTAATCTTCTCGGAGCCTGTCGGATTGGTCGGGCATCGCCGGTGTTGATGCGATGTTGAACTAGACTGGTACGTCCCGTCGAAGTCTCTGTCGAGAAAATGTTACGATGGCTATCAAGAAACTCTTTGGCCTTCTGCTTTTCTTCCATAGTTAAATGTTCCGTGGATTCCATCATTTTGTCTATTGTTCTCTGATCGGTGTTAGTGGTATTTCTTCGCAGTACCTGAGTGTGGTTTTCACAATTGATAACTCGAGTGACAGGTTTGAAGAATCCCAATTGGTCGTTTTTCTTCAGAAGGACTTTATTTTCCGAAGTATTGGCAACCCTGACAGGAATTAGTTGTTCTGTGTTCACAAGACATCGGGCAATTAAAATTCCATCTTGGCGGTATTCATCGTTTTCAATTATTCCAGTGCTCAAATCTCCAGGTTCTTTATCCATTCTGGCCATGATGATGGTTTCGGAGTTTTTCGGAATGTGGATGTCTTCGTCAACATAAATCTTAATTGGTTGTATTTTCTCATTGTATCTGCTCAGGAAGATTTCTTCATTGCCAATCCGCAAAATTTTCTGCCTGATGTTAAGGATGAAGTCGTTTTTCTCCATGATGTCCAGACCCAAAACACATTCATCCCTTATTTCCGCAACCAACATAGAATGTTCCATGGTAATAGGTCCTATCTGGATGTGTACAAGTGTTTCCCCAATGACTGGTGCGGTTTGTCCCGTTGCCGTTTCCAAAACCATATTCCTTTTCATCGGCTTCACAGATTCTTGTATGAGGTCTGGGCGAACGACTGATCTCGAAGCTCCTGTATCAATAGTGAAGGTGCATTTCCGATCTTCTAAGTAGCCTTGTATTAGTAGACTTTGGCCATTTTTCTTCAATGACGATATATGGATCATGGGGCTTTGAACACTGAAAGTCGCCACGCGCCCCCTAGTGCCGACTAATTCTCGTTTTCCTGGGTGGGAGCAAGTCCTCTTTCGGACGTTTGAGGTCTCCTTTCTGGCGTGGTCGATCTCCTGAAGGCTCCTCTGGTATAACGCCCACGTTGCTCTGTTCCTGCGTTCTCGAGTTGGTCAGCTCTGAATCAGTATTCAAATGGTTTTTTTGGCGCCAAAAATATTACCGATGAGTTTTTGACATTTTCGTTCGAAGATTCGGAATCAGCACGTAAAAATACGTTAGAGGATAGACATTTAAATTTCGAAAAATGAAAAATAAAAAAGTTCAAAAAATTATCTATCATGATATACTCGACTTTTTTGTCCGTCGATTTTTTTCGTTCAAATTTTCAGTGTATACTAAATCGGCTATTTTGAATCGATTGGCGTTCGCAGAATTGGTCTATCTCTAACCGTTCTCGAGTTGGTCAGCTCTGAATCAGTATTCAAATGGTTTTTTTGGCGCCAAAAATATTACCGATGAGTTTTTGACATTTTCGTTCGAAGATTCGGAATCAGCACGTAAAAATACGTTAGAGGATAAAAATTTAAAATTCGAAAAATGAAAAATAAAAAAGTTCAAAAAATTATCTTTCATGATATACTCGACTTTTTTGTCTGTCGATTTTTTTCGTTCAAATTTTCAGTGTATACTAAATCGGCTATTTTGAATCGATTGGCGTTCGCAGAATTGGTCTATCTCTAACCGTTCTCGAGTTGGTCAGCTCTGAATCAGTATTCAAATGGTTTTTTTGGCGCCAAAAATATTACCGATGAGTTTTTGACATTTTCGTTCGAAGATTCGGAATCAGCACGTAAAAATACGTTAGAGGATAAAAATTTAAAATTCGAAAAATGAAAAATAAAAAAGTTCAAAAAATTATCTATCATGATATACTCGACTTTTTTGTCCGTCGATTTTTTTCGTTCAAATTTTCAGTGTATACTAAATCGGCTATTTTGAATCGATTGGCGTTCGCAGAATTGGTCTATCTCTAACCGTTCTCGAGTTGGTCAGCTCTGAATCAGTATTCAAATGGTTTTTTTGGCGCCAAAAATATTACCGATGAGTTTTTGACATTTTCGTTCGAAGATTCGGAATCAGCACGTAAAAATACGTTAGAGGATAAAAAGTTAAAATTCGAAAAATGAAAAATAAAAAAGTTCAAAAAATTATCTATCATGATATACTCGACTTTTTTGTCCGTCGATTTTTTTCGTTCAAATTCTCAGTGTATACTGAATCGGCTATTTTGAATCGATTGGCGTTCGCAGAATTGGTCTATCTCTAACCGTTCTCGAGTTGGTCAGCTCTGAATCAGTATTCAAATGGTTTTTTTGGCGCCAAAAATATTACCGATGAGTTTTCGACATTTTCGTTCGAAGATTCGGAATCAGCACGTAAAAATACGTTAGAGGATAAAAATTTAAAATTCGAAAAATGAAAAATAAAAAAGTTCAAAAAATTATCTATCATGATATACTCGACTTTTTTGTCCGTCGATTTTTTTCGTTCAAATTTTCAGTGTATACTAAATCGGCTATTTTGAATCGATTGGCGTTCGCAGAATTGGTCTATCTCTAACCGTTCTCGAGTTGGTCAGCTCTGAATCAGTATTCAAATGGTTTTTTTGGCGCCAAAAATATTACCGATGAGTTTTTGACATTTTCGTTCGAAGATTCGGAATCAGCACGTAAAAATACGTTAGAGGATAAAAATTTAAAATTCGAAAAATGAAAAATAAAAAAGTTCAAAAAATTATCTTTCATGATATACTCGACTTTTTTGTCCGTCGATTGTTTCCGTTCAAATTCTCAGTGTATACTGAATCGGCTATTTTGAATCGATTGGCGTTCGCAGAATTGGTCTATCTCTAACCGTTCTCGAGTTGGTCAGCTCTGAATCAGTATTCAAATGGTTTTTTTGGCGCCAAAAATATTACCGATGAGTTTTTGACATTTTCTTTCGAAGATTCGGAATCAGCACGTAAAAATACGTTAGAGGATAAAAATTTAAAATTCGAAAAATGAAAAATAAAATAGTTCAAAAAATTATCTATCATGATATACTCGACTTTTTTGTCCGTCGATTTTTTTCGTTCAAATTCTCAGTGTATACTGAATCGGCTATTTTGAATCGATTGGCGTTCGCAGAATTGGTCTATCTCTAACCGTTCTCGAGTTGGTCAGCTCTGAATCAGTATTCAAATGGTTTTTTTGGCGCCAAAAATATTACCGATGAGTTTTCGACATTTTCGTTCGAAGATTCGGAATCAGCACGTAAAAATACGTTAGAGGATGAAAATTTAAAATTCGAAAAATGAAAAATAAAAAAGTTCAAAAAATTATCTATCATGATATACTCGACTTTTTTGTCCGTCGATTTTTTTCGTTCAAATTTTCAGTGTATACTAAATCGGCTATTTTGAATCGATTGGCGTTCGCAGAATTGGTCTATCTCTAACCGTTCTCGAGTTGGTCAGCTCTGAATCAGTATTCAAATGGTTTTTTTGGCGCCAAAAATATTACCGATGAGTTTCTGACATTTTCGTTCGAAGATTCGGAATCAGCACGTAAAAATACGTTAGAGGATAAAAATTTAAAATTCGAAAAATGAAAAATAAAAAAGTTCAAAAAATTATCTATCATGATATACTCGACTTTTTTGTCCGTCGATTGTTTCCGTTCAAATTCTCAGTGTATACTGAATCGGCTATTTTGAATGGATTGGCGTTCGCAGAATTGGTCTATCTCTAACCGTTCTCGAGTTGGTCAGCTCTGAATCAGTATTCAAATGGTTTTTTTGGCGCCAAAAATATTACCGATGAGTTTTCGACATTTTCGTTCGAAGATTCGGAATCAGCACGTAAAAATACGTTAGAGGATAAAAATTTAAAATTCGAAAAATGAAAAATAAAAAAGTTCAAAAAATTATCTATCATGATATACTCGACTTTTTTGTCCGTCGATTTTTTTCGTTCAAATTTTCAGTGTATACTGAATCGGCTATTTTGAATCGATTGGCGTTCGCAGAATTGGTCTATCTCTAACCGTTCTCGAGTTGGTCAGCTCTGAATCAGTATTCAAATGGTTTTTTTGGCGCCAAAAATATTACCGATGAGTTTTCGACATTTTCGTTCGAAGATTCGGAATCAGCACGTAAAAATACGTTAGAGGATAAAAATTTAAAATTCGAAAAATGAAAAATAAAAAAGTTCAAAAAATTATCTATCATGATATACTCGACTTTTTTGTCCGTCGATTTTTTTCGTTCAAATTTTCAGTGTATACTAAATCGGCTATTTTGAATCGATTGGCGTTCGCAGAATTGGCCTATCTCTAACCGTTCTCGAGTTGGTCAGCTCTGAATCAGTATTCAAATGGTTTTTTTGGCGCCAAAAATATTACCGATGAGTTTTTGACATTTTCGTTCGAAGGTTCGGAATCAGCACGTAAAAATACGTTAGAGGATAAAAATTTAAAATTCGAAAAATGAAAAATAAAAAAGTTCAAAAAATTATCTATCATGATATACTCGACTTTTTTGTCCGTCGATTTTTTTCGTTCAAATTCTCAGTGTATACTGAATCGGCTATTTTGAATCGATTGGCGTTCGCAGATTTGGTCTATCTCTAACCGTTCTCGAGTTGGTCAGCTCTGAATCAGTATTCAAATGGTTTTTTTGGCGCCAAAAATATTACCGATGAGTTTTCGACATTTTCGTTCGAAGATTCGGAATCAGCACGTAAAAATACGTTAGAGGATAAAAATTTTAAATTCGAAAAATGAAAAATAAAAAAGTTCAAAAAATTATCTATCATGATATACTCGATTTTTTTCGTTCAAATTTTCAGTGTATACTAAATCGGCTATTTTGAATCGATTGGCGTTCGCAGAATTGGTCTATCTCTAACCGTTCTCGAGTTGGTCAGCTCTGAATCAGTATTCAAATGGTTTTTTTGGCGCCAAAAATATTACCGATGAGTTTTCGACATTTTCGTTCGAAGATTCGGAATCAGCACGTAAAAATACGTTAGAGGATAAAAATTTAAAATTCGAAAAATGAAAAATAAAAAAGTTCAAAAAATTATCTATCATGATATACTCGACTTTTTTGTCCGTCGATTTTTTTCGTTCAAATTTTCAGTGTATACTAAATCGGCTATTTTGAATCGATTGGCGTTCGCAGAATTGGTCTATCTCTAACCGTTCTCGAGTTGGTCAGCTCTGAATCAGTATTCAAATGGTTTTTTTGGCGCCAAAAATATTACCGATGAGTTTTTGACATTTTCGTTCGAAGATTCGGAATTAGCACGTAAAAATACGTTAGAGGATAAAAATTTAAAATTCGAAAAATGAAAAATAAAAAAGTTCAAAAAATTATCTATCATGATATACTCGACTTTTTTGTCCGTCGATTTTTTTCGTTCAAATTTTCAGTGTATACTAAATCGGCTATTTTGAATCGATTGGCGTTCGCAGAATTGGTTTATCTCTAACCGTTCTCGAGTTGGTCAGCTCTGAATCAGTATTCAAATGGTTTTTTTGGCGCCAAAAATATTACCGATGAGTTTTTGACATTTTCGTTCGAAGATTCGGAATCAGCACGTAAAAATACGTTAGAGGATAAAAATTTAAAATTCGAAAAATGAAAAATAAAAAAGTTCAAAAAATTATCTATCATGATATACTCGACTTTTTTGTCCGTCGATTTTTTTCGTTCAAATTCTCAGTGTATACTGAATCGGCTATTTTGAATCGATTGGCGTTCGCAGAATTGGTCTATCTCTAACCGTTCTCGAGTTGGTCAGCTCTGAATCAGTATTCAAATGGTTTTTTTGGCGCCAAAAATATTACCGATGAGTTTTCGACATTTTCGTTCGAAGATTCGGAATCAGCACGTAAAAATACGTTAGAGGATAAAAATTTAAAATTCGAAAAATGAAAAATAAAAAAGTTCAAAAAATTATCTATCATGATATACTCGACTTTTTTGTCCGTCGATTTTTTTCGTTCAAATTTTCAGTGTATACTAAATCGGCTATTTTGAATCGATTGGCGTTCGCAGAATTGGTCTATCTCTAACCGTTCTCGAGTTGGTCAGCTCTGAATCAGTATTCAAATGGTTTTTTTGGCGCCAAAAATATTTCCGATGAGTTTTCGATATTTTCGTTCAAAGATTCGACACGTTAAAATACGTTCGATGACAAAAATTTGAAATTCGAGAAATGAAAAATAAGAAAGTTCAAAAAATTATTTATGGTAGAGAGAAACTTTGTCTGGCGGGTCAATAAAAATGCTCTCTGACACTCATTCGGCTTATGGAGAAAGTAATAGGTGATATCTCCATAGTTTTTGGAGATAATAGCATCAAACTTGGTGTTGTTGGATTCCTTATTATCGTCCCTAACCGATCATGCAATGATATACCGGGTGTTCTATTTAAAAAAAATATAGAAGATGGCGCTCAGCTGCCATTTTGAAACTTTTAGCTGGAATTTTCTCATGAAAAAGTAGATTTTTATCTCCTATTTGAGTATAACTTCTTTGATTTAACACTTGAAAATAACCTGACGATATTGAAAAAACTAAGATAGGAATGAATTTTATTTTATTATTTCGTTACTTTATGTGTCTTTCATTTTTGCCAAGTAGCCATAACAAAATTTTTCTATTTGGAAACACGCAATTAAATTTTTTTCCTTAATACATCAATTCACCAGTATATTATTAGTCTAGGTGGTCTGTGGTTTCTGTGGGTATTTTCACGGTATTTTCAGTATTATTTTGCTCAATAGGCGGTGTAGACAAACTGTTTTGTGTTTGATAGGTTGAAGGTAATTTGATTGTATTGACTTATCTCCGTCGTTTTTGTACTGATTAACATTTCATCTTATCACCGGAGACTAAAAATGTATTCAAGAAATGAAAAAGGTCGATTTGCTGTTGATATACGAGGAGTAAAGGAGAAAATATAATCATTTTTCCAAATGGAAAGATCTTGTTACAGCTGCATGGAACAAATGAACAGTTTTTTCAGCAGTAGGTAGTCGTGTTCTATTTGAAATTCCCATGATTGAATTTGAAATATTGAAAAATTCTCCAATTATAGAATCCAATGACCCTGCGAAGTTTGAACCTCATATCCTTGGAACTCTGGAAATCATGGCTTATTTAAAGATTACGTTGACGTTACGTTACGTGTTCCATAATTGAATGCTGATCCTAAAGGGCGATAACAAACCTTCATATGAAAATATGTCTGCAATCGCTTCATTTCTGAGATACAGGATGTTGAAATTCAACATAAAATCAGTTCTTCCTCAATATATACAAAACTCTCTTGGGATATTTTTTTATTTTGGCCTGTTCTCATTGTGGTGTCATTAAAGGCAGCGGAAATTCCATTTCACTCTTATCTTATCCTCTGCATATGTTATTGGGAATGGAAATTATTTTAATATCCAAGTTACTAAAACTGGATTTTTTTTAAGGATCCCTTGTATATCGATTATTTCAGGTATTAATAAAAACATCATAATAAATTAAAATCCTTTATTTTTTCTAACATATTTAAATAGAAGTTTTCTGAGGTTCTCCTCGACATTCAAATATCAACAATTCAAAATATCGACAAAAACACAACAAATATAGTACGTTTAATACTGACATTTAAGTAAAAGCAAAATAAATGAACCCAAACATTTTTACATCACAAAAAATAATCATGAACATGAAAATAAGTAGATCACTTTTTCGATCAGTAATAATAGTAAATTATTTTATTAGGAGTAAAAGTGGAGGAGGAGTAAAAGTGATAGTTTATGTGGCAAAACTGAACGTTTATTTTATAATAATTTAGCGCTAAAGCCACATAAACTCACTTTTACTCCGAATAAAAAAGAAATAAAATGAAGCACTTAAAATCAAAGGTCCTCCCAAAAAGTGGGAATTTCATTGGTCCAGCTATGTTGGCTGAACTGTACTATACAAACATGGTCATTATATTATAGGAATAGTCAATAAAAATCGTTGTTCACACTGTCTCCACACGTGCTCAGAACTTAAAAGGTCATTGCTTATCGCCCCAATTAATTTTTCAACTCGTTTTAAACTTTCATCTGATAAAACACAAGTATAATAAAAAATGTAAACCCCTATTACCTACGATTATTTTCAAGTAAACCTCTTGTTATAAACAATACCAATTAATGATTGATATGCAATTGAAAAATATGATTTAATTTTTAAAAAACATATAATTTATTCTTTGGAATTTCTACAGATTTGTGCAACAATAGAATATCAATTATCAATTTTCTATGTTGAAAACAATGATATAATTCACGTCCCGATTCAACATTTTCGTGGAAATAACTTGATAATTTTTGTTTTTTCCTTGCTCTTCGAAAATGGTGACAGTCAATATTTTATGATGATGACCGAAACTTCAGGTAGAATAACCTCGAGTCCACGACCAACAAACCCGAAAAATACCGAAAGTCCAGAAATTTCCGGTCGTGATAGTATAACTTCTCATATAAAGGTAATTCTTTTTCTGCGTAAAGGTTTTTATGGACTTTACATTGCATGAATAATAAAATAAAGAAAGAGAGAAAGCAAGCTCTCCACAGTTATCAAATGACTACATTTCAACTATTAGTATGTACGGTCGTTTTCAAGTGTTTCCACAAAACGAAGAACTGAGGCGAATATCTATCTGTCAGTCAACAGCTACTTCCTATAGATATCGACAAGTACTACATTGATCCATGAAAGTCGCAAATATACAATGAAAACGGTAATGGCCCAAGGACTGATCCTTGAGGTGATCCAAACTTAATAGGCAGTGTTTCTGGAGTTTTATTGACTGTGTCCGACACAAGAGAAAACTTTTGATGAGAGCCACTGAGCTCTGATGAAATCTTCAGTAATTCAGTCTTCTACTGAGATCATTGAAAGCTTTGGTATAGTCAAACAGAGAGAGTTTACCTCTGTCTACAGACCGAATTAAGTCATCGGTGACGTTCAAAATTGTAGGGCGGATTCCAGATGGTGCTGTTGATATTATGTTTCGACTGAGTATAAAATAGGAATATTTGTTCCTTGAGAATTTTCTCAAATGCAAAGTGGGAGAATACTGATAGGTCTCAAATGTGCCAATTGAGTGGGCTAGTTGCATTTATAGGCTATATGTTATGTATTAGACATTCAAAAAGTCCACTAGGACCTCAAATTTCATGAATGAATCTTTATTTTCAATGCCAACTATTCTTATTTTTGAAGTTCAAAAATAAAAAAAAATTCAGTAAGTCTCATAATATCATTGATCAGAATTTCATCGAAGTCTGCCAATGAATAAAAAATAAATAAAAAAATATGGTATTTTCCCGAAATTCCATTATCATATTCTTCGAATTTTATTTTCTTATGATTTTTTTTATTTATGAACAGACTTCGATTAAATTCGGACCAGTGATGTTTCATTTCCGTATAACTTCTCTATTGTCCAGTTTTATATTTCGAATAATTTTCGTACATATTATAGAACTCTAGCATCAGACTTTGACGAACTATTGCTTCACCCTGTATATCATCAAGCTCATTGTTTTTATAGGTGCCATTGAATCTCAACATCAAATCGAATGATCTTGTCACTCGAAAATTCTCATTTCATCATATTCTATTTTGAGTAATGATAAATGAAGTGCAACAGTATTCTATTTTCGTAATGTTTTGCTTTCAATTCCAGCTGTTTGTTTTTGTAGTTACCATTGATTTTCAGGAAAACTTTCAATTAAACTAGTCATACTTCTGAAAATCCTCATTTGAAACAAATAACAATATCATTTTAAATTGATAAGGATTAGAAGAAATAATTAGTTGAACTTACATGCTATTAGTCCAAACAAAATGATAATCTAATCAGATCATTTGTAAACAAGACCTTGAGAAAATCGTTAGCGATATTCATAATGATTTATTTGAAAAATAGGGTATTTTCATTCACATTAAACACACACATGCATTAAACGAGTTTTTTGTCGACCTCTACAAAAAAATCACATTTTTCGTCGACCTCTACAAAAAATTACATTTTACGTACTAATTTCCGGACGAAAAATCGATTAGTTTTGAAGGCAAGTACTTTTTGTCCGCAAACACTTTTCGTCCGCAAACGCGGACGAAAATTGTTTGCGGACCGAAAGAGTCTGCGGACGAAAAATACTTGCTTAAAAAAATAGTCGATTATTGATTCGAAAATCGGAAATAAGCGAAACACTATCAATTGTCTTGCCTGCTTCGACTATTTTTGAAGGCAAGTACTTTTCGTCCGCGAACACTTTTCCTTCGGAAACGCTTTTCGCCCGCTGCGGTCCGTATGCCGTATCATAGTGACCACAGCGGACAAAAAGTGTTTGCGGACGAAAAGTGTTTGCTTTGTCCCACGACGTCCGAATCGAGCAATAACCAAATTATTCAGGTTTTGGGTCACCCTGTTTATTTGGGCAGTCATATATTTTTTGTGATGACTAAAACAAGGCTAAATTATAATCCATATTTTATAAAAAAAACGTCGTGGGACAAAGACTATTGAAGTACCTGTAATTCTTAAACTAATCGTTTTAGACCACAAGTTTGTTGGAATCGTTTCATCGGGAGGAACATGGAAATGCCAAAATATACAGGTTGTCCCATTAATAATTTTGAATCTGATGTCACGTGACCGAGAACAAAAAGCTCATTGGGTAACATAATATCCGAAAAAGCTGCTTTAATTTACAAGCCCAAAATTTCAATTCTCAATTACTCTCGAGTTCGGAGATACTTCCTGGCCAAATACTCGTGGACCACCCTGTATAAACGGGTACTTCAAGATAAGTACATCATATTTTCGTTTCACAATAATTGGCAATCATCTTATCAGTTCATTTGTGAACGATAACGCGTTTTTTTCTGAACAATGTAATAATTTTCTCTTCTAAAAAAAATAATTTCTGATATCAAATATTACTAAGTGTACTCGTTTCGGTTCGAAAGCTAATGAGGCTACAGTACTTACTGCAATTGAATATACTGGAGTTTTATCATAACCTCAAACCTCTCGACACGTGTTGAAAATAGCAATTTGGTGTTGAGATAAATCTATTCATTACTACACCAAAGGTCCCAAACAGTGCAGTGCAACCTACTCTAACTGGAAGTCATACCCGAGATCAACTTAGCCACGCCAATATTAACAGAAAATTTTTCATTATCTTTCATCTTCTTCAACAAATCTCGATTCTGAACAATTTTTTGAAGTCGAATAGTAGGGTATCAGTTCAGCTGTCAAACTTCATATGTACTTTGGCGACGAGCGTGCGCAAATTAGTACTTTTCCGCACGCATTTGCGTGCGTATAATTACACTTTTCCGCACGCCGCGCGGAAAAGTGAAACTACGCAAACGTCACATTGAAAGGAAAAAAATGTATTTATTTTAGTAGCTGTAGACTATTTTATGCAATGCGAGTAACCGTTTTACCTTTTAATAGTTATTCCGATATTTGTATTTCAGCTTGAAACTTTTTTTTTAAGTATACCTTATTAATGGCAAATGATTATATTACTGTCAAGCGTGCGTCTTTCGACTTTGACGCATTGATATGTAATTATTATTTGTTTTATAGTTAGTTCTTTCTTTCAAGTTCAATCAAAAATAATTGAATAAATAATATTTTTTTTTAGTTTCGCTGTTATCTGATATGGATCTCGTGAGAAGAATTTTGTTTCCAACACGTGCGCAAAATGCCTTCGCGTCTATCATCTAACTGTATGTGCATGCGGAAAAGTGGCACTTTACGCACTTGTTAGGAAATAGGTACTTGTGTGTTTAGAGCGCAAAGTGGACTGCCGCTCGCACGGTAATCTTCGGAGAGCGGCAATTACACCTTGTGCTCGAAATACACACAATATTTTTTCGACAACCGCAGATCTCAGATACAGACAAAACACTCGATACTTTATTGATCATTGATTACCTAGATCACACAATACAATCCATATCTCCAACACAAAAAAAAAATTGTTCGTCCACGATTTGCCCTGGGTCGCCGGCGTGAAGTACAGAAGACCTATCCACTAGGCCAGACATCTTTATAGCCCTGAGTTAAATGTCATTGATAATCTACACGCCGGAAAATTTAGGGAAACATCTGAATAAGCGAGTGTTTTCTCAATGTTTTCGCTTTAGAGCGAAAAAGCTGTCGATTAATGACATTCCTCAGAAAACATTAACTTTGCGTTGAGATTTGAACGCGCCAAAGGCTACTTTGTTATGCGGTTGTTGAAAAATTACTATTTTAGCACAAGTGCGTAAAAAAATAACTGTGCGTGAAACCATTAACTGTGCGTTAATAATTTTTTACATACTGTTCATACATTAACGCATTTTTGAAAAAAACAGTAGGTATTTTGCTCAAAATTTACTCGGAGGTCTTCAATTTGATAATACCAGGAAAATTCAAAATAAAATATTCAAATTATTGATACAGTTTCTACAAATTTTCAGTATGAAAACTGCCGTAGAAAAAACTTTGTATGATACAATTTTTTGAAACTATTTTCTGTACTCGCGTGTTGTTGAAGTCGGCTTCCATATTTTTTTTCAGATTAGGAAATATACTCCACAAAACAGGTTGGAATTCGGAAATAAAATACCTACCCACTCAATAAACTCTGTTCTGAAAAAAAAAACAATACTTCAGAAAACTCATTAATACTCTAAAATATAATACTGTTGAGATGAAAAAGTGACCTCTATATCATCATACCATCAAATAAAATAAATAAATTGTACTAATGAAAGAGAGTTTCATTCTCTTTCGGGTAAACCAAACACTTCTGGTTTGAACTGGTTCAAGGAATCGAGGACCACAGTTGCATTTTTCCGCATTTCCTGGGGTACATAAGGGGCAGGCACCATCACAGATTGCATACCGGCACTGGAGGCCCCTCTCACGCCATTGGGGGCATCTTCGAAAACCAAGCACTGAAAAAAATCATCGCAATGACAATATGAATACTAGTGGTGACTAATATTACAGGGAATAATGATACATGCTCCACTGAATGGGGAACGTTCATTTAAAATGATTTTAATGCATTTTTAAAACATGTTCGGTTTGAAACCCTTAGGAAAATATGGTTTATGCATGATGTCAGTTTTCCTTTCAATTTCAATTTTTATAAATCTGAAACTGGACAAACAATATTTCGGAAACTGATAGATAATAACATGTCGGTCAACTCTGCGCAAGATGTTTTCTGTCCAATGTGTAGTTTTTGCACAATCGCGTTATAAAAAATTCAACGGCTTATTTTGCAAAATGCGCAGATTTAAAGGAAATCATCATATTAAAATTCTGTGAACGGCATCTGGAATTAAAGATCAAACACTACAATTTGTATATTCTGGATTTTCATCTGAGAGGTGGGAAATGTATTGAAAATGCCACTGAAAGTTGCTCTAAACGCTTGAAAGTGTGTTCATGGCATAGTCGAGTAGCAGTAGTGGGGGAACTATCGAGGAGAGGAGAGTATAACCGCGCGGCGATTTGAATAATGCAATTCCCCTACTAACGCTCCTCGATTTTGCCATAAACTGAAAAATGGTCTCTTTTTCGAGGTTTCCGCGGATTTTCTCAGTGGAAAAGGCACCGATTCTGTCGCTTAAAAAATTGTTTTGTAGGTTTTATAATTCTCTACAAAAGTCCCGAATATTGTACTTGAAACGATTCCTTCAATACTTTTTGGGATATTTGCAAGAAACCAAAAAATGTGTCTTGTCTGGTGACCTATCATACTATCATTATACTGCCAATGATGATAATCTTTTTCTTTTCTAATACTACACAAAAATACTTCCTAGCATGGGCGCCGCTTGTGTTAATTTCAAGGGGGGGCAGTTTTTTTTACTAAAGCTCAGCTGTTATTCGAAACATTCGCAATTTACATTTATCCCGTTTGGACTATAAACGCTAAACTCCAGGGGGGCAGTCGCCCCCCTTGCCCTCAAGTAGCGGCGCCCATGCTTCCTAGGATGGGTGACATCGGTCACCAATGTGAGGGGATTTTTTAGAAAAAATAACCTTGTGTCAAGTGTTACAATAATACAAGTCCGGATGAATTGAAATCATGTACCACGAACGTGTTTTAGATGGAATTTCAGGTAGAGAAAAAAAAAATGTGATCGAGTCAGAATTATGTGTGATTTTCACTTACAGACGCCGGATCCGGGTTTTCTGGAAATCTAGAGGCACAAATGAGGAATATATCCGGAGCGGGCTTCCCGTTCTTCACCTCGGGGTCCGTGCTGCCGCAGACGATATGGTGGAACAGCTTGAAAACGTCCTGATGAGGTTTGGTTTTGAGCTCCATCAACTCCTGCGAAGAAGAAGTGGCAACGGCTATGGGAATTTCGTTTTTGTACAGGAATTTGACGAGTTCTCTGGCTCCGGGCATCATCACGGGGTTTTGAAGAGCGATTCGCGCCAATTTTTTGAACTGCACGAGGAACTCTTCGACCGTCAGCGGTATCTGGAGTTCCTTGATTATGATTTTAGCTGTGTCTATCTGGGGCGTGCCAAGAACTTTTAATTTGCAGTCATCCGTGTAGTCTTTTCCAAACTGAGATACTATTTCGCTGATTATCCTGTCGTAAGCTGACTCTGATTCTGGAAAAAATACAAATTGTCACAGAGAATAATCGCAAATTAGGTGTTGGATACTTTGATTTTGTAGCATTAATTTGATCCCCTTCCTGAAAAATGTCTCTGATGTCAATTATAATATTGCTGGGATTTTTTTATGCGGAATATTGAAAAATTAAGTTATTCTGAGTGCGTTAAATGTGAAAGTAAGTTGATTTTGTAGCATCCATGTGACCCCCCCCCCGCCAACCCTCTAAAAATAATTTAGAAAATGCTTCTGCCACATGATAACTGCAATTATCATCAGTCTGTTTTTTGTCACAGAGAATAAATTATATGTTGGATACTTTGAATGATGTGGAGAGAGAAACTTTTTCATGCAATGATATACCGGGTGTTCTATTTAAAAAAATGATTGAAGATGGCATTCAGCTGCCATTTTGAAACTTTCAGCTGGAATTTTCTTATGAAAGAGTAGGTTTTTATCCCCTATTTGAGCCTTCCAAATTTCGTTGCGATGTACAGGTGGTTCAAAAATTAGTAGGGGGGGAACGGACTTTATAAACTAGCACTGTATATTTTATTTTCATTTTTCAAATGACAAGAGAGTAGAGTTAAGGGAATTACCCTGTAGGGGGAAATAGAAGAAGCACTGTTTTGAGGACCGATAGATGAAGAAGTGAATCAAATTCTTAGGAAGGAAGAGGGATGAGGGATTAGTGATGATTCATTGAACCTCCACTTAAAATACAAAAGTATCAGATTTGCTACTTACTGAAGAGCAAATTTTAAGATAACATGTATTATTGGCAGCAGTTATTTCTTATTGCACAATTTCAGGCAAAATTTGATAGTATTTCAGAGAACACAGACACTTTTATATTCATTTTCTTGAAAAATTGCTATTAATAATAACAAGAAAACGCTCACCAATCAAGAGTCCATCCATGTCGAAAATAACGTGACTGACTTTTTTGAACTGCATTTTGGCCAGAGACACCTTCAAATCTCCTCTAAGTGGACAAAATTAATGATTTTTCCGGGTATTACGAAACGTCAGATCCGCTACGAGCGAATAGCGGATGACCTTAACTTCTAAAAACAGCTGTCGATGGAGCAACGAACCGAATCGATTGAATGAATTAAAAAATATTGCATAAGTATAAATGAAGGGGTACTTATATCTATATGAGCCAACTCCATTTTCAGCTATTTTCACGAGTTGAAAACATGCCGCACATGCGTATGCTCATGGTATGATTCATATTCGTAGCGGTAATTGGCATTGAGGTTTTCCACTATCTTCGTTTTCCTTGAGCAAAAGCATAGGAAACCCAAAAAGCTATGTCTACTTTCAATTTCCACAAGATTTTTATCTGTATTTCTGTAAGACTTGCGAAATTACAAAACTAAGATACGTCGATACGTCACATTTGGAAGTGGTTAGAATTCCAGTTGTAGTGAACTTATGACTGGTTTATGCAACCCTACCGAAGAATTACATTACACCTCCAGACTAAGAACTAAGAACTTAGAGGTGAAACAAATGCAAATGTTCTTAGTACAGTTCAGCAAACATAGATTGAAGTGTGAAAATATGCACGCAAATGATGCGCATTCGTTTTACGATGGACTATCCAGTGTTTCACACTTCCAGCTATGTTTGTCGAACTTCGCTAGTTAAAGTCCCATAAACGTTCGCGTTTTTTCCCTATTGATGAACTCTCAGTTCTTAGTCTTTTAGGTTTATTTCTTGAATTTGCCATAGTTTCTCATCGACTATATATATAATATACCCTTTATACCGCTTTTTCTTCTAAAGCTCCGATATAAGCCCGTGAAACCAGAAAAAACGGGAAGAGAACGTGAACGATTTAAATATAAGGTTACTAAAAATTCTGGAAAAGGGATCCAGCAACTTGATAGAATTCAGTGCGAACAAAATCACAAAAGCACGTCTTTTCTTTAGAAAAGCCGACCTCACAGTAGCCAGCATAATTATTATGAGTATCCATACCAATGAAATAGTTCATTTCAATGCTCGGTAAGACCTCTACTGGATTGATAGTTCCATATGCATATAGAGCGCAATCCCTAAACACATACTGAAACTTTTGGATTATTTCAACAAAAGAACCATGTGCTTAGCATTGGAACATTGCAGGAAGGTTGGCGATCGGGGGCGTTTTAAATTTCAAAGGTGTATCAGGCTAAACATTGGTAGTGGTTGAATTATTTGATATCGTTGCCAAATTTTGGATTTTTCCTAGGATCTGCTGGCGCCCATATCATTGGCGGCGCCTACGGTTTTAGCCTAATCAGCCTTACACCTAAAACGCCGCTGTTGGCATCTCTCATAGAAATATATTCCATCATTAGCAGTTCCATCAAGACTGATCCGTCGAGTTCAGTCCCCACATTCATTTGTCGTCAGGCACTTTGTAGACATGCTGATCATCTTTTTACCTGGACTCACACGATGTTCTGGGAAAAAATTGATTTTTATTTGAAAATATGAACAGAATGTTCATAAAATCAGTTGTGGAATCCTCTGCGACTCAAAGACAAACTTCAGTTGCTATTTTCCATCTTGATAACTAGATTATTAAAAAATCAACTATCTGAGCAGAGAAAATGCAAATGTTCTCTTTCAGACTATTTCTTTTCAGTCCTTTTACAATATCTATCAGCTGTAGTTTAACGTCCAGCGTGGTTTTATACGGAAAGTAGTTTCCTTTCACAACAAAAAAAAATATTCCGCACGATATTATCGTCAAGGTTTCAGACTATCTGAATAAGTGCTTTAAACATTTCAGTCAAAACAGAAAATCAAGTATAATTTCAATTTAGCATTTTAGCATTTTAGCATATTTGTACGGAACCGTAATAATAGGCACATCGTAATCTGTCAAAAGATGAACATTAACCAATAGATTTCAAACAATCATTTCAATTTCAAATCTCTGATAATGATAACAAAAACAAATAATTATTGTCAGTGAACCATAAATAATGTAAATAATACTGAACTCTGTGTAGCTAATGTCCAGTTAATAATCACAAGGTTGTTTGAATTTTATTGAACTCCAGTGCTCAAGTAATAGTTTGATGAATTTGCTCTATTTTCAGCCAAATTGTTTTACATAAACTGAAATTATGTATAAATCATTTTGCCAAGTGTTGTATGCAGTTGGAAAACGCCAGTTGTCCCTAGAAGCTGCTCAGGTTACAAAAGTACATAAAGATAGGTAAAGGAACTTCGAATGTCCTAATTCTCACTAATTTTCCAGGCAAGCCCGAAAGTCGAGAATCCACTAACAGACCTTTTTGGGAGACACCACAGTTACTTGAGGATATCTTTAACAGAAAGATGTAACCTGAGATGTAAGATAGTTACATGTACAAGTGTTGAAGATACTTGATATTAGGAACATCAATTTTTGGTAATCACTTTAATTCATCCTTGAAAATGACATTTCAGGTCAATACTGTATGCCTGCTGATGGTGTTAAACTCACAGAGAAATCAAAATTGTTAACTACAGATGAAGTTGTTAAAATTGCTGAACTCTTCGTCAAAGAAGGCGTTAATAAAATAAGACTTACTGGAGGTGAACCAACCATTAGGAAAGATCTGGTAGATATAATTTGTAAGTTCTAGTTGATCAAAATTAGGGCAAAAAGAAGTATCGGATGCCTCAAGTGGCAGTGTTTTAACATCAGATCTATTTCACGTTGGTTTTTCAACATGTGCATTCCTTATGAGTCTTGGTTGTGTGTTCAACCACAACATTTCCGTTTCAGATAATTTGAAGAAACTAGAAGGTCTGGATTTTGTTGCAATGACTACAAATGGCCTTGTACTGACCAAACAACTAGTAGCCCTGCAGAAGGCTGGTCTAGATATTTTGAATATAAGTTTGGATACTCTAAAACCAGATCGTTATGAATTCATATCAAGGAGGAAAGGTTGGAACAGGGTTATGATGGGGATAGATCTGGCATTACAATTGGGTTATGATCCAGTGAAAGTCAACTGTGTTGTTATGAAAGGTAAGTTTAATAATGAAATTTGAATGTTAATCTTCAGAAACAAAGTTGCAGCTTGTTATTCCAGGTTTCAATGATGATGAAATATTGGATTTTGTCGAGCTGACAAAAGATAGAAATGTAGACATAAGGTTCATTGAGTACATGCCATTTACTGGGAATAAGTGGGAAGTTGACAAGATGGTTTCCTATAAAGATATGGTCAACAAGATAAAGAAAAAATGGAATGACTTTACCCCTTTGAAAAATGGCCCCAACGATACATCAAAGGTATATAAGGTTGTGTTCTGTTATTCGACTTTGGTCACTTAGGTTGGTTTTGTGACCTAGATATATTTTCAGTAGTTACTGAAAAATTGAGTAAAACCCTTTTAACAGAAATCAAGCAAAACAAAAAATTATGGACCTATTAAATCAATGATATACAGTAAGGTCCAAAAGTCCGTTGCCCTCCCTCCGTAATTTCTTTATTTTACATATGACAAAATAATGTTAAATACACAAGTTGTAGGGTTTCATTCGATCTCTTTAATAATTCCAATTCCGAAAAAGAAGGCATCTACCACATTCCTTGACCTGGGTCCTATTAGCATTCTGCCCTCATACTCTAAAATATTGGAGAAAAATTTTACCTGTCAAGTAAGAAACTTTCTGGAAGAAAATCGAATACTTCTATACGAGCAGTCTGGATTTCTCTAAACAAAAAAAACGGAACACGAACTGCCCTTTCGAAAGTAGTCAAAGATCTTGCGAGAACCAGAGATGGGTCAGATGTCACTATTTGAGTGTTTACATTCATATTGTTTTGTCCTGGGGATGGCTTCATAAAAATCGAAATGTCGGCAATATATAGAAAGTGGTTCTAGTTTTTTCCTGACCTCACTCCACCAAACATAAATCATTATCATTATTAATATTGATAAATCTACTGTCATCTTGTTTGAAGGCATGGAAAGTACCTGGGTATGAGGGCCAAGTGGGTTTCATAACCTCAATGAGTGAGCATTTTTGTGGTTCGTGCAATAGATTGAGAATAACAGCTGATGGAAACTTGAAAGTATGTCTTTTTGGAAATACGGAGGTCTCTTTGAGAGACGCCATTAGAAACGATTGTTCTGACGATGATTTGGCTGCTTTGATTAATGCCGCTGTGAAAAGGAAGAAGAAGCAACATGCAGGTATTTGTTTTTGGACTATATATAGTGTGTAAAGTATGCAAAGAAAAATTACTGAATTAGATTTTGCCAGTGCTATAATACTTAGTTGAACAGTTAAAAAACAGATAAAAGAGGGGTTAAAATCTTTTCAAAAACATGCTTAATCTATATTACAGAGTTACAAAGATAAGCACTATAGACTGTTTGGTATAGGCTGTAGCAATTTTTCAAATAGAATCTTACCATAGTTACCAAAAAAGCGTTCTTTATAAACTGAATTATATCATAATTTTGTCTGATTGAAATCCATTTTGCCGCTTTGAAAAACAATGTATCAAACTACAGTGAGCTTCAATCAAGTCGCTTTGCACCACTATCGCTAGTACAATGGACACGTGCTGTTTTTAATAACAACAATAACAGCAACAACAACTTTCATTTCCCACCCATATTTCTGAAATTACAGGTTTGGGAACTAGCTGTATGTGTTAAAATACTATTTTTACAGGCATGATGAACATTTCACAAATGGCAAATCGACCAATGATTCTTATAGGGGGATGAGAAATATTTTTTGCTCAAGGTAGAGTAATCACTAGTTATCAACTTACTAGATATCCCGAGTTTAATTGTTCAGAAGGAAGTGAATCAAATTTTTGTAAATCGTCAAATGAAGTCCAAAAATTATAATGTCAACTTTGACTTTTTGACAATTATTGACCATCTTTTATTTTGAAAAGTCGGACTTGAATAAAAAAATCTATCAATTATTATTATTAGTGTGTACTCTTTACAGATAAAATCATCATAAGTCGAAACTGGCCCCTCCCATTATATAATAGTAATAAAGTAATAGTGTGGGATGAAGAGGAAGCACTAGGTTTGTTCTCACTGACCAGTATTAATATTTTTATCTGTCGCTGTTGAAAGCAGTTGGTCGGTTTCGATTTTTTTCAGCTTTCACTTAGTTTCATTATTCCTTTTCCGTATTTCAAGGGATGTCTAGTACATTATCATTTGTGAACGTTTATCATTCTGATCATTCACTGTTTCGGCTGTCGGGGATAACTAATGAACTTATTTCCAAATCATCCTTTATCGATCTGTCACCTATATTATTTGTTTTGAGATATTTTTGTGTGACTTTTCTGTCAATAATCATCGATATTTTGTTACTACTTCAACCACTACCGCTTTTAATCGATTTCATATTTTCTAACTTGAAATTCTAGATGCATCAGTTTCCAATAATACTTTCTACTCTTCAACCTAACTTGAATAGCTTTTTAACCAGTTAATATAAATATGAAGTAATAAACTGCTCTATAATAGTTAGGCTATACTCTCTCCTCTACTAAATCTCTACTAAAACCAAAATATTTTGATTTTGAGTAGGGGCCATCCGAGAAACAAGGGAAAATGAAGGATAATCTGCTGTATAATTACAATAAGCAATTGCAACTGGGTCTTCTTGGAAGAACGTTGCACAAATATCTGTCAGATATAATTCAATGTCCGTCGTGGTATTAGCCAGGGAAGTAGTTGTTATAGTTGTTTTGACATTGTCGATTTTACTATTTCAGTTTAATTGCATTTTTTTTTCTTTCAATTTGCTCAAGTGAAACAAGGTTCAAATAATAATCTAATATAAATATTATTCTTTTTACATTCCATGATTTTAAAATAATGGAGACAAAGGTAATGCATACAAAATAAATGATAATTTTACCCATCATAATAACGCAATCAAAGTTGGTTCTGTTGGTGACAAGTTCCTTGTATTTAATCGTTGCATGTTGACGTTCGGGTATCGTAAAATGCAGAGCTAATTAAAAATTAAATAATAAAATGACTTGCAATATGTACAATCTCGCGTTATCTCGCGTTAATTCTGCCTTTTGACTACCAGACTGGTGTAATGCTATTTGTGTGAGACCTTTATTGTAATACTGCTTATGGGTAGGGTGATTTCCAAAAAATCGCGTTGTTGTCCTAGCGACATGTCAAAATCAACAGGTATCAAATTTTTGTTTCAAAGTTCGCTACTCAAAAGTTTTCTTTTGATGTAATATATGAGCCAAAGAAATATAACTGTGATAGAAAGGAACTGTCTCGCAGGTTACACGCACTAGGGTCAGAAATATATGCTTGTAAATTGCACATGCTTCAAAAACCCTGCATGGGCACCCAAGTATCTGAATCGACCTTCAGAGTTATTGACGAAATTATGCCAATTTTTTTTTTCTTTCAAAAACGGCTTAACGTTCAGCAAAGCTTCGTCGTAATATTATGGCACTGATGACTTGGCATTGCAGACTAAGTTCTTCTTCCTAATCCCCAAAGGCAAGTTTGGATATGCAGTGTGAAATGGAAAATATAAGTTTGAACAGATACTCCAACTTTTTTTTTACTTGTAGCCAAAAAGAAACAAAATCGCATCTAGGATTCTACGTTTGAAAATAGGTTATGTGGGTTTGGGATATATAGTGTCTTTCAAAAAGGGATTCATATGAAAAAAATATTTTCCATGATGCTAACTTTTTAAAAGACACTGTATACAGAGTACCCATTGCAGACGCAACTAATGGCTTTTTGGAGATACTAAGTCGGAATTCTGACTTGGTTTCTCAAAATTAGTTGATTCTGAGGTATTAAACCAAAATGCTGACTTGGTATCTCGGAATTAGCTGCTTCTGACTTACTATTCGGAATTCTGACTTGGTATCACGGAATTCTGACTTGGTATCACGGAATTCTGACTTGGTATAATGGAATTAGCCAATTCTGGGATGCAGAATCAGAATTCTGACTTAGCAGCTCGGAATTGTCCTATTCTGAGGTATCAAGTCAGAATTCCGATATAGTATCTCGGAATGAGTTAATTTCAAGATGATAAGAGTCATAATTTTGACTTAGCAGTTCGGAAATAACTAATTCGGAGATACAAAGTCGAAATTCTGACTTGGTATCTCGAAATTAGCTGATTCTGAGATACAAATTCAGAATTTCAACTTATAATTTCAGAATTGGATAATTCTGAGATACCAATTCGGAATTTAGACTTAGTATTCGGAATTTGGCTTGCTATCAGGGAATTCTGACTTGGTATCACGGAATTAGCTAATTGTGAGATTCTGAATCAGGATTCTGACTCAGCAGCTCGGAATTGTCTTTTTCTGAGATATCAAGTCAGAATTTCTAACTGGTGTCACGCAATTTGCTAATTTCGATATGATTAGAGTCAGAATTCCAACTTACTATTTCAGAATTAGCGAATTACGAGATATTAAATCAGAATTCTGACCTAGCAGTCCGAAAATAGCCAATTCGGAGACACTCAGTCGGAATTCTGACTTGGTATCACGAAATTAGTTGATTCTGAGATACTAAGCCGGAATTCAGACTTGGTATATCGGAATTAGCTGATTCTGAGATACTAATTCGGAATTTAAACTTAGTACTCCGAATTCTGACTTAGTATCCCGACATAAGCTAATTCTAAAACACTGAGTTGGGATTTTCAACTTGTTATTTCGGAATTCTGATATAATAAGTGGGAATTATGACTGAGTATCTCAAATCTAATTCTGAGATACTATGTCGGAATTCTGAAAATCCCGTCTGTTTCGTTTTTAATGGGCACTCTACAGACTCGGATACTTCAAAACGGGACATAGACTTTATGTAAGTGGATAGGTACAGCAATCACTTTAAGTCGTAATGGTCAAGTAAATTTAATTTCTTTCTTCTGTTTCTTGTCCACTTATGTTGAGTTCCCTATGATTCGTCTAGAAATGAGTATGTATATGTTGGTGTGCAATATCATAAAAACTATTGGACATTTTTCACTGTGTCGCTTCTTCAACAGTAATATTTTTTTTTTTGCAGACGTCCGGCCAACCCATTCCATACCACTCAATATCCCTTTCCCCAAAATAACACACCTACCCTACTCCCACTTGTTCTCCTCGAAACAACTTCGCAACTCCCTCAGAAGCTATTCCACTAACCTAAATGTCCCGGAAGCACTGACCCACGTCGATGCCGAAGGTAAAGCCAGTATGGTGGACGTGGCGGACAAAAAGGTCACCAAGCGGTCCGCCACGGCTGCGGCCACCGTCAAAGTCGGGCCCGAAGTAACGAAGCTTATCCACGAGAACTGCATAAAAAAAGGCGACGTCCTCACCATAGCCGAGATAGCGGGTATAATCGGCGCGAAGAAAACTTCCGAAATCATCCCGCTGTGCCACAACATTTCCCTTTCGAGCGTGAAAGTCAAAGCCCAGCTGAACGTCCTAGGAGAGGCTGTGGAGATCGAAGCTACCGTCAGCTGCGAGGCGAAAACCGGCGTGGAAATGGAAGCCTTGACGGCTGTCAGCGTGGCAGCTCTGACCGTCTACGACATGTGCAAAGCCGTCAGCAAGGCTATGGTCATCAGCGATATCCGGTTGATGAGGAAGATGGGAGGTAAGAGCGGGGAATACTCGCGCGAGGAGATTCAGCTGAGGGACTATAATCGGAAGCCTACTAGTAGGTTTCCACCTCTTGTAGGTGCCTTGTAGGGATTCAGGGCCGCTCGAATTGACTCAATTGACATGTGGTGGTTTATACAGTGCTAGCCAAAGTCCCCTCCCCCCACCTCCTTTATATTTTGATGGCACTTGAGTTGTTGAAACTTATAATGTTAAGATAAACGAATGTCAAATACTTTTCTAATGGTTACTGCCGTTACTGGTGACGTAATCATCATACATGACGTTACAAGGGCCACTTTTATACCGGCGTGCGCGAATTTGGTACTCTGACCGACTTGAAATTCAGACCAAGGAAATGAGTTACTACCTATGTTCAACATGTTTAATCAAGATACACTTTTGTTCTTATAGGTATGTATGTTACTCATTAAGACAGCATATCAGCGAACTATTAAAAGGTTTGTAAATCTACTAACCCATATTTTTGACATGTTGGACTTTTACGGGTAATTTAAAAACAGCTTCGGAAATGCTTCCGAATTAGTGTAAATAAGAAATATTATTCGAGGTTATGTTGCTACAAAAATGAATATAAGAACATATAAGAACACAGACTTTGGGCTGAGCAAGGATTCAAGCCAAATTTGGCATCTTGCTGGAAAGTCAAGGCCATAGGTATTTACACCATCTTCTTCATTTGTTTTGGTCGAGTTACTCTTTAGTCTGTTTCCACCAAGTATTTTATTCGGTGAATTTGGGTAGTTTAATGAGAAATTGTTTCCTAGCAATTAGAAGAGAAAAACCCCACACCGAAGGATGAGTTTTTCGAGTCAAATTGCTAAAGGAAACAGTTTAGAATTTGAACAACACAAATTTACAAATATCGGCAGGACAATTTAATGAACGAGAAATGTAGAAACATATCAATGTCAAACTATTTATTTTGGCAACCAACACCGCGGTGATTGATAAACAAATGAATAAGTGAAAAAACCACTGGTGTATTTGTTGCTGTAAAAGTTGCAGCTAACTTTTGCCGATGTCAAAGTGAGAATTGCACTGCGGCATATGCTATTTTTTATACATGAGTTAAATTGTCAAAATTAAATCATTTGTAAGCTTACCGATGGCGGTATAAACTTTGTCAGTGCTATTGTGACCAATAATTTCAAATGAAATTCTCTGACGAGCACTACCATTCGAAAGGAATTCAGGAATCATATACTACCATATAAATTTTATTAAGGTTTGATGAGTTTCAAAGGATCACTTTTACGACATGAGTTCTAATTTCCTCTAGCTATTTTATATTTTATTGTTACGACTAGTTTCGGATTTTATCCCATTATCAAGGATACTAATTGATTTATTCAGGGGGGCGGGACTTTTGGTCAGCACTGTCTGTTGGATGAGGTCGCTTTTCTCATAATGAATGAATGGTGTGCAATGTAGGGTGGATAGAAAAGAAACTGGATCAATTTTTCATATTTAACGTCGCTTAATAAGAAATTCTGTTGCGTATATTTTCAACTTTGCTTTGTAGCTTAGCTACAGTCATACATTTTTCAGCTCATTAAGTCATCAAATAACCTCTTTAGTAATTTCACTTGAAAAAAGTTTTTGTCGTTTTACTCGTATTTTTATAATTTTAATATATTTTTGACGTAAAAAACGAATCATGAGTTTTTAGGCTGTACTAGCGATTGGTCATTTATGAATACAAGGTTCTATAATAATAATAATAATTGCCTAGAAAGTCCTGATATACAGGGTATTACATGTTTGTGTGCTAGCAATATGAAAGAAGTGGCCAGCCAAACATTTCATTGATATTGAGTATGCATTTTTCATGATGTACAAGAGGTTCATTTTTGAAGTTGATTGGGCAGTTCCAATACGAACTTTGGAATTCTAGATTACCGTTTGGGACACTGTGTGATGTGAATAGCAATTTAGAATATAAGTGGCATATATGCACGGTGTTCTTGAGCTAAGCTCGAGTTTTGTTTTGCTTTGATTTAATTATGCACCTTTGTTTTAATTATGCAGCTTCTTTTAACTCGTGCGGCTTCGTTTTCACATTGTTTTTGAAGGAGAGGTAGTTAAGACTTACAAAATTGCTTTGATTAAAATGTCTTATTGGTGGCCATAGCGAATTCTATTCTTATATTTTCATGTTAGCATAGATATTATTAATGGTATCTATATATTAATTTTTTTGATGATATATTTTGGGGAGGTGTGTTTATTCCGTGTTTGAGATTATCTGAATATTAGTATAAATTGAAGTCTATGAACGTCAAGTTGGTAGATTTCACATGGTTATTTACTGTTAAGTAGAAAAATATTTTTACCTTGGCATAATTTTTTTTTGTGACAGGAAAGTATTGAGACGAGGTCCTGTATTGATCCTCACCTAGTAGAATATTTTAAATGAAAGGTTCAGTTCCTAGCGAAAAAAATAAAAATAAAAAAATTAAAGGAAACTGAATTTTTCAAAATGTCAAAATGCACTTTAAGTCGAATAATTGATACAGGAAGAATAGGAACCATTTTGGTATTTGATAAATTGAGTTGTTTCAATTTTAAAATATTCTGATGATTATTGTTTGTTTTTACTTCTCTATAATTGAAAAACACTACTAATAAACTCTCTCAGCATAACTAGGACAATTTTTTCTAACACTAAAAAGGACAAGAAAGTTTATCTAAAAGAAATACTCCACTAGCTATATGCCTCAAGAGGTATTGGATCACATAAAAGTAACTTTATTTATAATGGAAGCACCCTTATAAAACATACATTTCAACAAATTGGAATGATTTATTTAGAGATAAATAAAAAAATTCAACTATCTGAATAAAAATGCGAATTTTCACTTTCAGATTTTTTTCTTTTCAGTTAGACTCTTTTCACAATATCTATCAGATGTAGTTCAATGTCCAGCGTGGCTTTAGCCAGGGAAGTAGTTGTTTTCTGTTCTGTTCTGTTCTGTATCACAAAAAAATTACATTTTTCAATTTTCATGGAGAATGTTCCCCTTTTCAACATGAATACCTCCCAAGAGGTTATCTTGAACGATGAAAAATAGCAACTAAAGTTTTATTTATTTTATTTGGAGATTTATATTCTTCGTTTCAAGTCAGAGAAGTAAAAACAAAAAAAATCACATTATTCTCCAATAAAAATTATATTACTTTTGTATTCTTTTTGTAACTATCTGTGGGCAGGTAGTTTATTGAACTGCGGAATTGTTGGGTTCATTTGTTTATTGTTGAAATTTATGTATGTTTTTAAAATTTTTTGTTTGTTGTTTTTTGTTTGTTGATCTGAATACACTATAAAATATGAAGCGGATTGGCATATTATGGTATAACATCAATTAAATGGTGCTTTTTGAATTTTGGATTCAGAGGCATCTGCCACGCTTCAATACGTATATAGATATATTATTCTTGGGAGATTTCAGGAGGCTAAATTTTTATAAATGTTTTTTATATCAAAATTTTATATTTTGTATAGTGTGATACAAATGTTGTTAACATATTGAGCTATTTTTGTAATTTTACAAAACTAAAATTATCAATAAATATTTACAAAAACGACGTTGTATATTTTCTAAGTAGTCTTTTTCTGTTGGGGTCTGACAAATAGGCTGTCCTCCGGCATGAGAATCCTGGAACAAATTAGATTTTTTTACAACATATTTTTGTATCAATAAAGGTAAGTTTTTTTTTATCAAGAATTCAGTATAATGAACATGAAAAATGGTTTTTGGAAGTAGTTATACAGTATCCGGTATAAAAGTTCACAGCATATGGAAAACTTTATTTAAAAAAAAACATTCCTAATAAAAAGCTCTGCTTCATCCCAAATCTGAATTACAATCATCGGAATTAAAATTTTCATGACCCTATAGGAGGTAGATTGAAAAATATGCCTTGTTTCGAACCAAATATGATCCCATCGCTTTATTTTTCATGGTAGAATTAAAGGAGACTATTCGAGAACATCCTGTACACTTTTCTCAATTGGTGTGTCTTTTCTGCTATACTTACACATTGGCATTACTGGCCATGCCAGGCACTGCAATCGGCGTAAGTTTAGACTCTTCGGGTACTTTCACGGTCAATGAAGACCTCGGTCCCGTTTTCCAAGTGTTGCTCTGCTCGTCAATGACGGATGCTTCCACCACCAACAAGTACTGTCCCCCTCTTGGAAACGCCAGCAGGAATTGCGCCGTGAAGAAATCTTTGTGAGGCGTCACAGTCTGAGTCAAGATCGATACTTGCTCGAGCAGCTAGAAAAAATAGTTTTTTGTTAAAGAAGGATTATCTTCGAAACGTTAGGAGTACAAATACAGTGCCCGTCTAAAGTCCGTTCCCCCTCTACTAATTTTTGAACCACCTGGTATATCGCAACGGAACTTGGAAGGCTCGAATAGGAGATAAAAAGCTACTTTTTCGTGAAAAAATCAAAGCAAAAAGTTTCGAAATGGCAGATGAGCGCCATCTTCAATATTTTTAAATAGAACACCCGGTATATCATCCCTAACCGATGCAATTAGTAGGAAGGGAAGGGGAAGGAACTTTAGATGGGCACTGTATATTCGAAAAATAACTACCTATTATTATCTATAATGAAACTATAGTTTAAATGATTTTCACATCAAAAGGGTTTACAAAACCACGACAATTGTTTCGCTTTACAAAAGCTTCTTCAAGTGGTAAAGATACACTAAATTACTTATTTGCTATGTTACTTTAAATACTTATCTAAAATTAATCAGGGTACCGTTGTATACCTTACTCCTAATAAATTCACAATAAGTACCTTTACATTTCTATTAATTAAATCTAACCTTTCCTGGAAAGGTAAATAGAAATGTAAAGGTACTTATTGTGAATTTATTAGGAGTCAGGTATACAACCGTACCCTGATTAATTTTAGATAAGTATTTAAAGTAACATAGCAAATAAGTAATTTAGTGTATCTTTACCACTTGAAGAAGCTTTTGTAAAGCGAAACAATTGTCGTGGTTTTGTAAACCCTTTTGATGTGAAAATCATTTAAACTATAGTTTCATTATAGATATTAACATTGATTTTCATCAAGTATCGGCTATATCAATTCAAAACTACCTATTATGACAAGAATCCTGGTAAGACTTATATCTTGGTTTTTTCCGACTAATTAATTTTTTTCCCGAAATTTTACTGGAAATGCAATTATTTATATTATATATATATATTTATATTTATATAGGAACCATGACCATGCCAATGTCCAATAAGATCCTACAACAACAATAAATATTTATTATTATTATTTATTTACCTTGGGATCCAGAACCTCCTTATTCTTCGGATTGTTCTGCAACTGCGAGGTAACAGTAATAACGACTTCTTTTATCTTCCTGAACAATCCCGGCTTCATACCGTGCTGTATCACACCCTCGACTTTGACAGCCAACTGAGATCCGGCTTGAACGCTGATGAATTCGCCAGCCACTCGAGGCTGAGGAGAGATTGCCAGTTTCACGCTGGTCGATTGGAGAACTTGGAAGAAATACTTCGGAATCGGCAAAGATGCGTTCGCCAGTAGTTCCACGATTTTCTTGAGGATCTCCACTTGCTAGAAATATTCATTAAAAACTATCAATGAAGAATCGGAATGAAAAAAAAAAAAATCTCCAAAATCTGTTCAACTATACTTTGCGACATGCTGAATGAACCTGTAGCAGAGACAGCAGAGTTTTCCCGGAGAAAACCAGTACCAATACAAGATCACGAAATGATTTCCACTTTCCACTGGTGCTAATGTGCTTTGTTGCATATACAGTGTTGCCAAATGAACTGGACTGACCAGAATTTACCAAGCGTAACTTTGAAAAACACGAGGGAGTATCTTTCACAGATGATTCTAGATATGATTAAATTACGACATGATGTTCAACAGACAAAGAGTAATACGCGAGCTCGGTCGATATTACAGGCGCGCATAACATGTTTGTCGATCGCTTGGCGCGAGCTGCCCAAGCGAATTTTCGAAAAATCAGCCCCTACTTCCCGTTGTTGTTAGCTAAAAAAAACCACGCACACCATGCGCGTGAAATGTCAGCCGAGCGCAAAGTTATTGCAATTTTTACGTGAAATTGAAATGGACAAAGTGACAAGGAAAAAGCGCATGCGCTCCGCTGATATTTAATAATAATAATAATAAATCGACTTTATTCACATGCAAAGAAATGGGTATGGTGAATGGGCGGGACATTTCGCAAATCCGCGCGCGCGCTGTCGGAAGCAACAGCGCGCAGCCTGCGCGCGATTTTGCAGAATGTCAAATGAACGCATGCGCATTTCTCTTATCACTTTGTCCATTGCAATTTCACATAAAAAAATTGCAAGAGCTTTGCGCCCGGCTAACATTTCACGCGTGGTGCGCGCGGTTTCTTTTAGCCGGCAATTTGCAAATCTGCGCGCGAATTTGCGAAATGTCAGCCGATTGTATGTGCATTTGCCTTATCCCTTTGTCAATTTTTTTAATCTCCATGTGGGAACACTAAGTTTATTGCATTTTACTAGAAAATTGCAATGGCTACACGCTCGGCTGATTTTTCGCAAATTCGCTCGAGCGGTACACGCGATCCGCGCGACAAACATTTCATAAAAATATCGAACGAGCACGAGCATTACCCTTTGTATATTTGGCAACGCTGTATAAGTAACAAATCACATTAACACAAACACCTTATGCTGTTTTATGATTAAATTATGAGTAGTATGACGTTTGTTCAAATAGAAGGATTCCTAATACAAATATTTATACTTTTTTCGAATAACTCAATATTATTTGAGAGCAAAATAGTAAAAAAAGCTGAATAAATGTGTAGTTAATGTGTTGCTAACAGAAAAAGAATAGCTGTAGTCCTATAAAGTTGATGTTCCACAACAACCCCTTTTTGGAACTTGAAAAGGAATATCTGCAACAGTTATATTTTCCGCATCGAATTTATATTATATTTATTCATCTGTGAAAGTTTCATGACCTTTTCATAACCTTCATCATCAATAATTATGAATTTTGATAAGCACATATTATTATTTACACTCCAAAGCATTTTACATCTGAATACCCTATAATTTTTTCCGAAATAATAGAAAACATATTTTTCTGAAGATTACACTGTTTCAAAGTCAAGTTCCTTGAAGTACACATCATTTTTAATGAATAAAAACTTGATACCTACTGTCAAAAATCGAAGAACGTTCTGTACATGAAAATAGTCCATTTATTCAAGGAAAAGTGTTGCCAACTTTGAAAAAACTATATTGGCGAAGCTATGTTCACTTTGTTATTTTTATGAATGAACAAGTGTTCTATATATTTGGAATCAGGGCGTTGAGCTCTGTGAATTAATGAAAAACATTTTTTTTTTTTTAATTCCGGTTTCTCATTGACAAACAATTCTGCAGTGTAAAGACAATTTAACAAGCATTACTTACATTATGTGTGATCGTGCAACTGGAAGAGTCTTCAACGATACTCTGCGCGATTTTGAGGGCGTTTTCGCAGGCTTTAACAAGTTGTTGGGATTCCAGCCTGATATTCTTCGAACCGAACTCTATCGGTTCATCTTTAACTTTGGAACCGCTAATGCAGAGGCTCTCCACACATTTTTCCATCAAAACACAAATCTGCTGCAGTCTAAAAAAGATATGTTCAATAAAGCTAGTTTCGATTTCAAGCCAACTTCACCTACATTTGCATATTTTCTAGAGTGGCAGGATCCGCATCGAATGTTGTTTGATACAACTTCCAATGCATGTCTCCACAATTCTTGAACTCTTTGACTGCCTTCCTCAGCTGGTTCGTTATGTATCCGTGTCTCTGATATTCGTCTCTAGTATTCTGTACTATCGTGGCTGCAATGGCAGGAGGAGGTACTATACACAAAATGTTACAGGTGTATATCAACTGAAGAAGACACTGCAAGAATTCCATGCGAATTTTCATATATTCGGCCTGGAAAGCGAGGTTATGTTGGGGAGTGCTAGCTGCCTGAAAAGCAAAGGTTCGATGCAAAAGTTTGTTGACATTATTAATGACACTTTGATTTACTGAAAATCTGATACGGAAAAACAATTAAACGTTGCGACTGTTGGCCTTCAGCCAATTCTAATGTTACCATTTGTGTTTTGCGGAAATGCGCTGTTGCCAATTTTTTCTTACTTCGGATTACAGGGTATCTTTTATGAAAAAAATAATATAGGACTTCGGAAAAGGATGCATCTATAACTCTTCTTCTTATCAAAGTTGTGGTCTACCTCAGAAAACCCGTACTCAGATGAAAAAAGTGAATAACGGTGGAAATATTAAGATATTCCATAAAATACAAATCATTAGGGACTTCCATTTTTATAATATATGGTTTATCGCTGTTGCTATAAAAACTGTAAAACTGACTCAAGAAAGATTCAAAATAGGCCTAGACTCTAACTGAAAGGAAAAAATCTGAAAGTGAAAATTCGATTTTCATTCAGATAGTTGATTTTTTATAATTTTCTCTAGATTTCATTGAAAATTCATTAAATAAATTGGATAGGGAGAATGTTATTGAAAAAAATATCGCTCACAAAAATCGTTCATTTCATTGGAGCAAGATTCGCTTCTCTCGCATTTAATCTGTTTTGCTTTACCAAGCTCATCAGGGAGATTGATAGAATTGGAAAGCAGGCTCTTCAGAAGCAATTATACGTATCAAGGATGGAAATTGATGGAAATATTTCTTCTCCGGTGACACTTTAAAAGTTATTTTTTGACATAGACTTGTCATGGGCATTGCATTTCGATTTTTGTTCAAAATCGGCCGCAGATGATTCTACAACAGATTTTATGAATATCCCATTCATAATTTCGAACAAAAATCAATATATTTCATTATTCTTTGTAATCCTTACCTTCAGAGCAGCAAGTGCTTTATTATAATGATAAATAGCCTTATCCAGCCTTCTAACGAGCGTCTCAGACTCTTCGCTGTACAACTGAGCCTCCGCTAGAGACATCTCCTTCAAGCAAACCAACCAGAAGTGGAAATGCTCGGAGCTGACTTGCTCGGTGAGCCCGGCAAAAATACGATGCGCTATCTGATGATGTCCGTATCTCACCGCAGCCCTAGCGATACAATAGTTCGCCCACAAGTTATTGCTGGCGACAACCTTGATGATCGTGTTGAAAGTGGTATCGTTCCATTTGTAGCCGGAGAGAGTCTGGAAAATCAACGTGCACAGCATGGTTTTTGTGTGAGTTTGATGTTGGGTTGGATCTGCTACTTCTGAGAGGGCAGTGAGAAGGTTCAGGATAGTCTCGACAAGCGGAAGTAGGGTTTCTGGTTTTAGGCTTCCGATGGCACCAAGGGCTTCACATACTGTGATTGTGTAGTCGCCTGCAATAAATTGAATGGATAAATAACAGTTATAGTAAACAAGCTTTATTTAAAAACGAAATATAAAAGATTTTCCACCAAAGATATTGATTGTAATTATGTTGAAAGTGGACTGTATAATGTAATTTTAATAGTAATGACCAATTGCACATAAACTTATTTAATTTAAAACTTTTAGGTATTTTAACAACTGTATCGCATTTTATTGTAAATCTGACTGGTAAAACCCAAGAGTCCTTTGTTTCTAATGGTTCGTTGTTCTGGAGGGTATATTTCAGGCCAGTTGCTGTTTTTTACCTCCGGTTCTCTGTAACTGGACTTGTAAAACCCTAACAAAGCCATGCAGTTCTGCTTTGGAGCATCGCTTGGGTTATGAACAGAATTCATCATAATAACATCAAAAGGGGCGGGGATTAGCGCACGCGCCTGGCCAAATTCCAAATATGATTATAGTGCATCCATGCCTACTAGTGGTCAAAGTCAATGTTTGTCTATTTGGCCCGCATTCCACTTGGCTAACCTCTTGTCGGTAATACAGGTACCATGCTGATTGGGTGTCTTAAAATTACGTACCCTTGGCGCCAGGGGTTAAAGTCCATGTCTGACTATACTGCCCCCATTCCTACTAAGGGACAAATTCCATTATCTGGCTATAGTACCCCCATTCCTATTAAGGGGTCAAAGTTCAGGTCTGGCTACAGTGTAACTATTACTACTATGATGGGTCAAATTCCGTTTGACTATAGTGACACCATAATTGAATTAGTATATTCAGAGAATTTGAAACATATGAACAGATACAATTTTTTAGAATGTATGATTAAACGTGTTTGGTAAAAAGCTCATAAATTCAACGGATAACTTACTCTCTATGTTGTCAAGTCTTGTTCCTAGAAGTTCGACAAACACTTCACAATACTGCTGCCTAGCTTCGCATAATCGAACTGCACATTTGAGAACCAATTTAAGGTGTGTGGGGTGTTTGTCACTGATGAAAGTCAGCAGCAATACTAGCGTTTCTAAAGCGGCTATGACTTCGTCGGCACCATCGGTTTCCAAGTTTTCTTTGTAGCTGAAATAAAATAAATGTTCTCCTTGAAGATACCTCGGATAAAAATTGATATTTTCTATTGTCTTACCAATAGCAGAGAATCTGGGTGAGGATTTGTATCGCTTGGGCTGCTACGCCAGGCTCAGGAGAGTAACAGTGATTGTGACACAATTCTCTGAGTTTTGACCCTGCTGAACGATGCTCATGGCACATTCTTGGTGATTCGACTAGGACCTGCAATACTCCTTGAAAACAATAATTCTAGTCAACACAATATGAAATTATTTCAAATATAGTGTTACACATAGAGTGAGCAACATAAGATTTTTTATTTTTTTGCAAAATTTGACTATGGCCATCGTTGGGGATTCAAAAATTATCAAGAATGGTGTAATAAAAAGTGCTTTGACCTAAGGTTGTAGCAAATTTCTCAGAAAATAAAAAATACATTTTTGAAGCCACTTTTTAAGCTTAACAAGAGGAAGTTTACATATTCTCACTACGACATTTCGTTTCTGAGCAACCTTTATCAACTTTTTTCTTATAAATATTGTCCTGTTATTTTTATCACAAAATTCAACGCTATTTTGTAATCTGAAGTGTGATATATCACTTGTAGTTATTCATATGTAGTGTTAAAAATTTTTTAGCTTATTTTAGACATTATTTGAAATCATTCAGGAAAAAAGATGAAATATAGGATGTTTTATAAATTGTGAACAGAAATGTCTATTGCAATTAGTTTCTGCTTTTTTTAATAAAAAACTTCTGATATCCAAAAAAATTTGTTTACTCCATAGTGGATTGAAATGTATTAAGTAGAATAATACTCACTTAGTGCAGGCAAAAGAATTTTCTTCTGATTGGTGTTCAAGACATAATCGATAATATCTTCAACTGATCCTGGTGGCCACAAGTGTGCTCCCGGCTTGGCCAATTCGTATAAATGCTGTAAAGCTTTAGATTTCACCTCCCACCTTGGGTCATTCTTCAGATAGTTCAGCAGCAAATTTATCTGACTTGGAATATCAACTAGAGTTGTAGCAGCAAGTTTTGTCATAGTATTCAAAGTAACAAGAACAAATTCTTGGGCGGGGTAACCTGTAAAAAGTTAATGCAAGTCAGTATGTGATGAAAACTACTTCAACTCTCGACAAACCTGGAAGGAGTTCAATACAAAGCGACCTGACCATTGCAGCTGTATTTGTGTCGTGATGCATATATTGGAGAATTGGGATCAACTGCAGCTTCATATTAGCTGGGGTAGACTGCCCCTGGATCATATCAGAAACCTTGTTGCACATGCTTATTGCAAATGATCTAAAAAAAAAACTTGAAATCTACTCATAAACACCATAAACTATTATTTTACTTAGATTGTGCAGCGAATTGTATTGCTGCATATATAGCAGCCTCAACTTCAACGCTGTCATGGGAATCTAGGCTACTTCTTATGCAATGATGGATTTGTTGTCTTTCCGGTATAATAGCAGCTACAGCTCCAAAAATTCTCAAAGTGACAGCTCTTGCAATTGGGTCGTTACTGTGTATAACGCTATACACCCTTTTGACAAACTCATCGACATTCGAAATTTTATCCAGGTGTTTTTCACTTTGTAGGCACACTCTTAGAACACATAGTCGTAAAAAGTTGTTGCTGAAATATTTATTGGTTATAAAGGTGGAATTACTTGACAAACCTGTTTTAATGTCATACCCCATTCGGAAAACATCAGACAGTTTTAGCAGTGAAGCATTTATCAATATTGGAAAAGGAAATTTTTCGAATAGCTTAGGAAATCGTACGATGGCCTCGCATTGTTCACCAACTTTTCCTGACCTGAGACCTAGAAGTATAATAACAATTAAAATTTAAAACATAGAAAATTACCAAAATTACGTCATTTTAACTCGATACGATTTCAGCTGCTAATGATGATTAAATGCTGTTTTTGAATTGCATTCATACCAAAAATACAATTATTCATATATCTGGATTATGAAGTTAATAAAATATTAAACAAACCTTTATCTAATTCGGTTAAGGAAGAATTGGCGTCTTGATCAGGCTCGCCCAGTCCATTTTCATTGAAAGCACTCACACGAACACCTATCATATTTTCTTGTTCGCCTGTCTTTTCAGTTTCCACTATTTTATCATAGTCAAATATTTTTGAAAGCTGTGCACAAACACAAACGACTCTAACCTCAATAAAAAAAATAATACAAACACAACAAAACACATCCCTGACCAAATGTGACACAGAACAACTGTCATCCTAGTTTTCGTGTTTTGTGACAAGAGTTAGGGCGTATTTTCATGCACACGATATCCGACGTTCCGATAAGAAGACACCATTCTGATTAAACGGAAGCAAATTTCAGACAAAAAAAATACTCGTGAAAATTGGCGGCCCTAATCATTAGTCAAATTTAGCAGTCAGTCAAACTACACACTAATATATGCAGGTTATTGAAAAATCAACATACCCAGCAACTGTCCGATTGGTCCATGCGGATCGCTTATGTGAAGTTAGGTCTAACGGAATTCTGGCCATCTGTGAATGCTCTATTTATCTGGGATGATTTTTTTTCAACTGAGAATTGCATTCGTAGATGTATCAAGGTGCCAACAAAACAATATTCATGCAGAACGAAAGCTACAAAAAGGCCAAACGCAAAGTTATTCATCACGTATATGAACTGTACCAAAAACTACACTTTGAACCTGGGGTAATTCTAGGTTTCAAATGAACCTATAAAACTTGCACACCTAAATCCTCATTCATCGAGGAAGCTCCATTACTTACGCCAGTAATAAGAGCTCAGGGGATCCTTGAAAGAGAAAGAAGACCATAAATGCACCGCATGGAAGCAATAGCCATATAAAAGAAGAAGAAAGAGAAGAAGACGAAAGATAAGAAGAAAATGAAAGAGAAGAAGAAGAAGAGAAGAAAATGAAAGAGAAGAAGAAGAAAGAGAAGAAGAAGAAAGAGAATAAAAAGAAAGAGAGGAACCTAGAGAAGAAGAGACAAGTGACGCATACGTCAAAAAACGAGGTTAAGTAGTCTTTATTATTTTCATCATTTAAATTATCTACAATAATAGTAGAATACGATCAGTAGTTCATAATATAGTTCTAGAATACTTTAAACTAATACAAAATGGGTGAGAGAAAGGGTGTTAATAAATACTACCCCCCGGACTATGATCCTAGGGCCGGAGGACTCAATAAATTTTTGGGGACCCATGCCCTAAGGGAAAGAGCCAGAAAAATAGACCAAGGTATCATTATAATCCGATTCGAAATGCCTTATAATATTTGGTGTGAGGGATGCAAGAATCATGTAGGAATGGGGGTTCGATACAATGCTGAAAAAACCAAAGTTGGAATGTATTATACCACCCCAGTTTACGAATTCAAAATGAAGTGCCATCTTTGTGATAATTACTATGTTATTAGAGCTGACCCTGCAGTGAGTATAAATAGACATACCTATAGAATTGAAATAAAAGTTTTTTTTTTAGAATTTGGATTATGTTATACAATCAGGAGCACGAAGACAAGAGAACAGATGGGACCCCACGAAAAATGGTCAGGTTGTTCCAGAAACGAAGGAAACTCAAAAACGGTTGTTTGACGATTCAATGTTCAAACTCGAACATGGCAGTGAAGACCACAATATAGCAGAGAGTGCAAAACCAAGACTAGCAAAATTGTATAATAGAAACGAAGATCTATGGGCAGATTCCTATAGTGCAAATCAAAAACTTAGAGCGGAATTCAGGGTTTGTAGTTGCTCTAAAAATAATGGCAATGTAGTCAGAAACAAGATGTCCTGCTCTAGGAATAATTGAGTCTGAAATCCATTAGAAAACAGCTACTTTCTGGGCTAATACCACAATGAACATTGAAAGACATCTAATGAATTTAGGTGCAGAGTTCCTACAAGGATTTCTCTGCAATTGCTAGCTGCATGGAAATGTTATTCAAAACATTTGGACCAAATGAAACTAACTAAATAAGTTATGTCTAAAACAAATATTTCAATCACATCTCCAGATCAGAACATCTTGTTTCTTTCATGATAAGCTTATTGTGAACAATTCCAGATAGATATCTTTACCATTTTACAAAGTACTCATTCTATTTTTTTATATTTCAGAAAACGAACCATGAACTGAATCAAAAGAATGTCAAAGATAAACTTCTACTGAAAAAATCCAGTTTGGACATTCCGTTGCTCTCAGAAAGAGAAGAAGACAGGAAGTATGCATCTCTACTTAGTATGAAATTGAAACCAGTCAAAAGCATATCAGAAGTGACGGAGGATATTAGGAAGGAAATTATATCACAATCATCCCTACCTACAAGTAATTTCTCCCGAAGCAAGGAAGAAAAGGCCATTAAAATACTGAACTCTACTAAGAAAGATCTGGGAGTCATACTTAAAAGAAGTAGTTCAGAACTGTTAACAAATGAAAATACGAAGAAGCCAAAAACAAGCTTGGTAGGAGATTATGGATCAAACAGCGAATCAGAATGAAGAATCTCAACGTGTCAAGAGATGATTATAAATATAAGGTGGATTCTTGAAGCTCCAAGAAGGAACAGGCATTTAGTGACCACAAGGAATATATTGGCTGGAAGCCAAAGTTACATTGAGGAAACAGAACATTGTTTTCCTGTCATTTACTGACAACCACACACATTAAATGTATTTCAAACAGTAGTAAACCTTTGCAGCAAATATTTTAAAATTATTTAAAAAAAAGAACAGACTATTGCCAGATTCTTTAGAAAAAACAAGGTAGAATTGCCACTTGCCAGGTTATCGAGTGTGTTAAAAAAAACGCCCTGTATCTCAGAAACGAAGCAACTGAGGACATATGTTCATGGGAACTTTTTTTCTTAAAACAACCTAAGGAATCACCCTCTGTAGTTTCGTACGGTAGTTAGGAAAATGCCCCCGAAACAAAAAAGTCAGAGGAAAACTGTGGTAGACTAGGTCCAATAAAGCAATACAGAAAGTTTGGAGAGAGTATCTATCAGTAAAATTTTCCTCTTTCCACATACGTTCAGGTCATGGAATACAAGTAAACAAATTGGAAGTTGATAAACTATTATCACTATTGAGTATACACAACAAATATATTTATAAAAGACAAAACAGTATTTTTTTTAAGTTTGTTTTTTAAAAAGGCATCATTTCTTGGTTTATCTTGAATATTCAGAAGGCAGCAATACCTGTAATGGCACGACCCAGAATCAAAGCATGTACGTCATGTGTACCTAGAAAATAATTTGTGTTTAAGATATTCAGTTTCTTTCAAGAACAACTAAGAACTAACATGAAAAACAAGGGATTAAGGACTCTCTTCCACAAATCAGGTAAAATCTCCAAAAATACTACTGACAATGCCTCAAAGCTTACATATGCATCTGATTCTACTTTTTAGGCCAGTAGAGATAGGCATTAAAAATCGAAAATTTAATAATTTCAAAAGTCTTCAAACTTTGGTCAAATGAATGATACAACGAGAAAGCACTAAATCTCAGTTTGCAAAGTGTTCTGAAGTCCGCAATATTGTCAAAATTGCATTTAACTTAATTTTGCTGTATACTTGTTGAAAAATTTCCAAAAGTTCTGCAAACTTGGATTAGTATTAAATATATAATTTCATATCACAATTCTAGTTTGCAACCAATTGAAGTGTATGGAACATATTTTTTTTTTAATCAAGAAAAAGATTTTTTTTTGATATACCACAAAAAAAATTCCAAAAGTTCTGCAAACTTGACAGATCAGAAAAATATTCCAAATAATTTTACAGATTTGCAACCTTGTACGTTGACCAAAACATATATTTTTTTAATTCGTGGTAATTTTTTTGATCAAGGTGGTCTCAACATAATTATAAACGTTTTGAAACTTTGTTGCAAATTTTGCAGACATCTATTCTGAAATATTCACAAATTTGCAACCTTGGACACGATCCAGAACTTCATGCAATTTGGAAAAAAACTATTTTAAAATTACATTTTTGTAAATAAAAGAACTTGCAGAGTTAGAAGTGCAAAAATAATTGTAATAAAAAAATGGAGATAAGGTCATTTGTCCGCTGATATAGCTGTTTTGTGATAATCTACATTAGGCATATTAGGATGTTTATAACAATAAATAATTTCATTCCATTACCTTCGTAGGTATTAACTGCCTCCAAGTTCATAACATGCCTGATGACATGATATTCGTCAGAAATTCCATTTCCTCCTAACATATCCCTTGCTAACCTGGCAATGTCCAGGGCTTTGCCTGTATTGTTTCGCTTCAAAAGTGAAATCATTTCAGGTGTATGTCTGAAAACAATAAAGATTTATTGTTGTTCAACACAAATTTATTGAATGCTTTTATTCTTATCGAAACCCAATCGAATCCTAAATAACTGAAGTTGCAAGTACACATATAATACAGGGTGTACTCTAACCTCTTGCACCCAGGTTTTCAATCAAATCAAAACATAAATAATAGGTATATAATGCCATTTTATACCGAATGACAGGTGTGAAACATTCGAAAAAAAATTGTGGAAAGTTTGAATTGAGTTGAAAAATTCGTCGAAATTTTGGGAACCGCTGTCCGTCGAACGTCAGCTAACCGGAGCAGAGCCGCCATAATACTGGAACTGTTGATAAAAAAAATAACAATGACGGACAAGCATAGTGCTTTGTGGCACCCTCTCCGTTTCTGAAATCCCCATTTTCACTCACAATTTTTTATCCTTCAACCTCCCAACCTGGTAGCACCCCATCAACCCCAAAGATATATCTGTCATCATGTTGACCATCTTCTTTTGGATGAGTTGATTGGCAGCAAGCGGTTTTTTGAATTGGTGCCTGTCCAAGGTGTAGTTTCGTGCAATTTCCAGGCAGGTCTCGGCAGCTCCAAGGGCGCCCCAAGCAATGCCATAACGGGCGTTATTGAGGCAACCGAATGGGCCGCTCATGCCCACTACGTTGGGCAGAAGGTGATCTTCGGGAACTTTCACGTTGTCCATCAAGATCATACCTTGAAGGTCAGAATGAGATACATAACTCTTAAGAGGCAAATACAAAAAGTATAAATAAAAAATCTCACTTTTATGAGTAGTTTGTGAATTGAAAGTATGATTGTGATAATATATCGTTGGAAAGGTAATTTTGAACCGAATCGTAATTTTTTAAGAAAAAATTATACTTTTCATTTGAACTAAAAAAATTGGAATAGCTTCCGGTCAAACCGGAAGTGTCATATTTGGTCTGATACTTGCTAAAGTGCACATTCATAACGTCAAATAAATGAACCAAGGACTATACAAAATAACAATGAAGATATAGGGTGATAAATTGGTTCGGGGTCTTCCGGTATATTGTATATAATAAATTTTAATATCGTATTCTATTATTTTTGTTGCTGTAACTTCAATACCCTAAAAATTGTGGCATCTAATATGTAGGATACATCTCTTTAAAGTGCACTTGTTAAAATATACTTCATTTGTTTAATTTGAGACATGTCAAATACAAATTCACCGTCATTATGATTATTACTTGCCTGTTGTGGAAGCCCTTAGGGAAAATTTTCCCTCGATTTTAGGTGCTTCTAGACCTTTTCCGTGTTCCTTTTTATTGATGATGAAACCTCTGACTTTCGAATCTTCACATCTGGCCCATACTATGAAAATATCTGATATTGGAGAATTTGTAATCCTATTTAAAAACAAAGTTGATCAATTATTATATCACACGCAATAACTTAAAGTATTCAAAAGAAATGAGATAATGAAGTTCTGCACACTTGTCTTACCATGTTTTACTACCATTGATGGTGTACGTTTTTGAGGAGGAATCATATTTAGCTTTTGTTTCCATTGCTCCAATGTCGCTTCCATGATTGGGTTCAGTCAAGCCAAAACAACCAATATATTCACCTTTCGCTACACACAAAACAATGATTATAGGCTGTATAATATCACTCCATAAAAATTTAATTCCCAGTGAAATAAAAAATTATAGGCCGGTAACAATATTTCCATATCCGTCAAAATATTTCAAAATAGTTATACACATTAGGTTGTACAACCATGTAGATATATGTGCATATATTCAATCCCAATTGCAGATAGATGTGATATACTGGGTGACTCGGAACCAATTTACCAGACTAAATATGACACTTCTGGTTTGACCTTTCCAATGATATATCACACTCATACTTATATTTCATAAATCACCGATATATTTGCGATTTTATAAAAAACTACTTTTTGTATTCCCCTCGTAACAAAACATTTTCATGAAAGTGTGCTATGGAAGATTAAACAAGAGTATGTGAGTAACAATAATTCGATGTCAAAGTTTTCACACTATGATTTTTATGCAGAAGTAATTTTCCCAATTTTTATTTTTCTTGATTTTTCATTATCAAAAAACTCATTTCTTTTAAACGCTAACATAGGATTTTTTTGTATGTGTTAGACACTCCTATCTATATTGAAATACAAAATATGAACAGAACTACTTATTTTTGTTCCCTATTTATTTTTTTTATGAAGATAAGTTGAAAGATGGGGATAGGATGGAGATTATCTTCATAAAAATAAATAAATAGAAAACACAAATCAGCAGTTTTTTCATGTTTTGTGTTTCAATGTAGATAGAAGTTTCTAACCTATACAAAAAATCCTATCATTTAAAATAAATGAGTTTATTGATGTTGAAAAATTACTTCTGCATACAAATCATAGTGTGAAAACTTTGATATCGAATATTGTTACTCACATGCTATTGTTTCATCTTCCATAGAACACTTTCATGAAAATGTTCTGTTACGAGGGGAATACAAAAAGTATTTTTTTATGAAATAACAAATATATCAGTAGTTTGTGTATTGGAAGTATGATTGTGATATATCGTTGAAAAGGTCATTTTTCACCAAATCGTAATTTTGAATAAAAGTGGAACTTTCCAATTGAATTAAAAAAATTGGATGCTTCCGGTCAAACTGGAAGTCTCCTATTTGGTCTGACACTTGCTAAATTGTACATTCAAATAGATGTACCAAATTTGAAAAATCTATATTGAATGTACTTGAAATTCTTTCCAAAATACCACTTTTAGTTCCAAACTTGAAGTTTTATTTTATGTAGATAATTTCAACGGTCCTCTCAATCGAGGCTTATGAATGACAACATTTAAAAAAAAATGTGATGTAGATATTTTTAACGCTAGGATAAGTTTTAAATATGACACAACTGAATTTTATTTTTTACGCTGGGATCCAGGATATATTTAAATACTGGGACTGATTTGTATATATTTCACCTTGAACATGTTAGAAGCTTCGCCCTTTTGTATTGCAGTATAAATAAATTTCTACTATAATAAAGCCCAACTAATGTAATTAATAATTGCTGTACCCCTTTTTTAAAAGGACTAGAGGGGTTGTTTTACCTAAAGGAGGTAGATATTGCTGCTTCTGTTCCATGCTTCCGTAATCATGAATGGCTCCCATAACCAAGGAAGACTGAACGCTGACAGCAGACCTGTAAGAGCTATCGATTCTCTCAACTTCTCTAGTGAGCAACCCATAAGCTACGTTCGATACTCCAGCACAACCGTAGTCTTTTATCGTGCAACCCAGAACACCTAGCTGGCCAACTTCATTCATGATTTCTCGATGGAAAACTGAAAATTTAAAGAAATATACAGATACGATATTGATTTGTAATTGTTTATAATTGACAGTTACTGAACTTGACATGGTGGTAATTTTTTTATAATTTTAACTAGCAGCACGAATCTTTGTTGCTATAGAAATCTCAAAAGTAGTCCACGAGAGGGATTTCTTAATAGCAACAAAGACGAGTGCTAATGTAGTTAAAATTATTTCAAAAAATTACCGAACATTTGTCACTGTCATCTTAACAACCAAGTCAATGGCTAACTTTTTTATGCATTCATTTGAACAAAGAACCAATCAACCAACGTGAAAAAATTATCCGTAGTAATACCAAGAGAGCATCGAAAATAATCGATTATACTTTTGAGTCATGAGACCTATTCTGTGAAACACCAAGAGAGCATTACAAAACCACGAGAGCGTTAGCTCGATAATCGTATAAAAAATAATCAGTTTGATTTGTCGACTAGCTATAATATTGAATCAAACATTGAAAAAGTGTACTTACTCTCATGTCTGTTGGCTTCTACTACCCTTGGGAGTAATTTTTCTTGGCAGTATGTTCTGAATTGATCCCTGAGTAACTTTTCGTCTTCCATAAGTTGGGACTCCAAATTGAGGGGATCCTGCCAGTTGAAAGGAACTACCACAAAATAGTATGTGCTGAGGTTTGAAGCAATACAAAAATAAAAACACAAGACCAAGATGAATATGCATCTTGCAGAAATCTAGTAAAATAAATATGTAACTCACCACTACTGGCCTTTTGTGAAAGTAATCCTGATGGAATAATTATTAAGGAAAAATATTCAGTCTCAAAACAAGCAATCTATGACAATGACAAAAATAATTGTTCAAAATTGTGAGAATTTTTTTTTGTTTCATTGATTTCTTAATAAAATCATATATATATATCTATAAAAAGGATACTAACACTTGCATTTTCTGCAATTTTTCCAAATAATCCTCTAAGAGAATTGAGAGACATTATAAAACCTTCGGTAGGTAATTTCATTTATTCATAAACATTTTCCAAACAACACTGTCTAAATCAAATCTAGATTTCTTCATTGACCAGTGACCTTCTGACATGTATTTGTTTTATAAAAGCATAGTCGTTCGTTTAATCTATTATCAGCAATCCACATATTTACGTATGACTGTTTGAAAACACTTGAATCATTGACAAAAATGTCAAATAATAATCACAGATCACAGTGGCTATTACTTCGAATTTCATTCAATTGTTTACTCATCGATTTTGTTATTACGGAAAACGGAAAATCGAATATGAAAACGAATTGGTTCAATTTTCAATCTACCTAGTCGAGAAGTTTTTCTTTTCCCAATTTCAGTTTCGTTTCGGTTACCGGCATATTTAACATATCCATATCCAAATCATTGACAGCTCAGTGCTCTTTAAACAACGTCCATATTTGTTATGTTTTGAGTGTTTTTTGCTTTGGTACAGAAAACTGTGTAAACGAAATACCTCAGTTAGTTCCATTCGCAGTCTGCGCGAAGGGTGCGACATCTATAATTAATTAGTTGAACTGATACAATGTAGATGTCTTTCTCGCCATAAGCGGTAAACGCTATTAGTCCATGGTTCTACACTCAGATCAATAAAAAATCTAAGGTTCTACTACTCAACTATAGGTGCCACTGAGATGATACTTCCGAAAGGTTGATTTGAATTAGAAACTATATAGGGTGTTCCTAAATGTCACGTACGGAAGGAGGTAATAACTTTCTCTTATTAAATGACATAAAATTCATATAAATAAAAATAAGTCTGCAAACGCTTCGTTGCCGATATACCTGGTGTTGAAATTTTTAAAAGTTTTTTTTTTATAACTTCTACAGATTTTGAGATATTCAGCTTTGGAATAAAGATTACGGTGTATGGATCACATCATTAGACATCCCAAATGATTGTGGGAATCTACAGGGAGATCATTTTTAATGGGTCATGTTCCATTTGGAACTTTTGGAAAATTGTTTCTGTGGTTAGAAGAGTCACATACGAATAAATGAAATTATGAGAATATTTATTGTAACTGTAGCAGATTTATTATAGGTATTAGTGTAATAATCTCAGGTAAAAATAAGTTGAACAATCTACTTAGATGTATATATATGATAATCATTGTTTTATGGTGCAAGTGAAAAATACGTTATGCATTTGCAATGTTTTTAATGTTCGCATCTTTTAAGTTATGATTATTATAGGTTTTTAAATGTCTTCCCCAAATATCTAAGACTGCTCGCATGCAGCGGCTTCACCAATCAAATTTGAATTTTTATTGAATAAATACGAACAATTTTTTAATCTATCAAAATAGTTTTTCTGACAATTTGAACTGATATAAACTCAAGAAAAATAAATGCATGTAATTTTTTATTGATGTCCCATTTTACCTCTTTAAAGCACGCCTGAGCGTGCTTGAAGCGAACTTTTTAAAACTTCCTTTTTCAAAGTTACCATGGCAATATCGACAAATTGAGTAACGTGAAGTCTAAATGACATTTTTTTTATTATTGATCTGACAGGAGAAGGTACCTTATAAAGTCAAATTTTGATGAATGTGTCATATTTTTTTTATACACATCATAAGATTTTTGCGGTATTAACGGCGATTCTGCATTGTCATTTAAAAAATCGATATTAGAATTCATTTTTAACCGGTGCGGTGACAACATTTAGTCTTTGATCTACACGAGAGAATGCAATTAATTTTTTTTTTTTTTTCGTGAGTTTATTAGTTCAAATTATCAGAAAACCTATTTTTTGTACGTTAAAAAATCTTTCGAAACATACCTGAGTGAACTACGACCACTTACAGAAAATTATACAGTGTGATCTCCCCACCAAAGTAAGTAGAAAACAAAGTAAACTTTGGAAATCTGTCCAAAAAAAATACCTTTCTCCTGAGTCAAAACGTAGCTGGTTTATTTTATATTTCATTACCATAACTCCCAATAGGAGGTCGCAAAGTAATTTTTAAAGAACACAACACACTACATGTCGAAAAATTGAAGTGAATAATATTGGTGTCAAACGAACTTTTCGTATACGCAAGATTCTTTTGAGGACAAATCACATTCAATCCAAACTATTAATGCCTTTTGAACAATCGATTAACAATAATACGTTGAAATAAATATCCCAGTAAACAGGAGGTCGGCTATATGAACAGAAAATGACTACAGGTTGTTATTCCCGTGGAACCACAGACATTAGTCTCAGATATTTGGTGAGGATATTTAAAAACTTATAATAAGCTTGAAAGATGCATACATTAAAAAAAAAGTTGCAAAAAATATGCCATTACTGGTCGGTCTAATAGGTATTTGATGTGAAAACGTGTGAAAATGTCATATAGGACTACTTCTTGATAGAACAAAACATAGTCCTATTTACTACTGTAAACCTGACGAAGTACTGCGAAATAGGAATAAGACGATTTCATAATCTGCAAAAGAGAACCATAATCAATAAAAATTGCTGTATAAACGATGTCTCATTGTTTGTCCTAAAGAGCGCTCATTTTTAAACTTTTCCTCTAATTCTATTTCCTTATTATATCTGATATAAAAATACTCTCGTTAGCTTTATTATCGTGAAACGAGAAATGTTTCCGTGAAACTTGTACGTTAACTTACTGCCATCAAAGTATCCAAGTTGAGAAAGAAAAACTTCCCAGCTCTCATTAGTACCGGTCTCTTCGATCTTTCCATGATTATGAGAAAATATTTTTGAGTTTCATTGCTACAGTTGTACCATTCTGACGAATAGCAGGCATCGTTGATAGATCCACTCTAGAAAAACAGTTTTAGAATTAACATTTCATTTATTTCCTCGCTGATAATTATGGAATATGTTATTGAATTTCTGAATCATTTCTAATGATAAGTGCTCTTTCAACTTCAAAGTAAACATCGTCAATAGCTTCATCATGCTATCAAGTTTTAATTATTGAATATCGATGAAACTATGTTTTTGTATAGGAAAATGAGAAAACCATTTTTGTTTAAAGCAAAATGATGTATCTTCAAGCAAATACGACAGAAATTTATTTTAATAGCTTTTTCCAGGTAGGTACTGAATTGATATCAAACCTTTACGTACCTAACCAGATTTAGGACCTCTTACACAACAAATTTGTTGTCCATAAATTAATTACACTGTTTTCCAATTTTGATAGCGTGATCGCACTGGCCAAGTTTGCGAACTGGATGGACAGAGGGAATCAAAAAGTTGATTCTTAAAAAGAATAAAACCCTCAGCCAATTCAACGAATAACCATTTTCAGTGAGGTTCGTACAGTGTAATTCAGGCGCCTAGTGCAAAAAGGGTATAAATGCATAATTTTGATTTTCGGTATTATCACAGATTTGTATATCTAAGACCATGCATAAACGAATTAAAACGATATAAGATGGATGCTCCTAGTTAATGATATAAGTCTTCAAACTAAGCGCGACTGCCATCTATGGGCCAGTAGATATACTCACTCACAGAGTTTGTGAAAATGATTCCTGCAAAAACGGTTTAAGTGCACTTAGTCAATGAGTACCACTTGTACTAGGTTGTCAACAAATAGGGTCTTGCCTGTTACAGTTTATACACTCGCAACGCCCGAACATAAATAAATCTTCGCATATAGTTTCAAGCCAACTCTCGATTATTCGTTTCCAGTATCGATTGGTGTGTGCTCCTCAGGAAAATCTGGAAGACCAAACTTTTCGTTGGATGAAGTTTTTCAGCAGATGCATTCTCTCATTACACAGAAAACATTATTTGGCACTTATACCCTTTTCGCACTAGACCCTTCAATTAATATAATATGTCACATTTTCTATCCTTCACTTACACTTTCCATTAGAGTATGACCATACCAACAGTACATCACGAGTTGGCATGTTTGACCAAAGAAATAAGATAGAAGTAGGAAAAACCGCACGCTCTTCAAGTCTATCTGAAATATATTAAAAAATGTTAAAACCATGGAGATATCTACTTAAGTTATGAACATGTAAAAATATTCATGGAATTTTGTTTTTTGCTATGAAGTTGTAGAGGAATTGAACAGATCCCAAGTTTAGAAACCAAATAATGATTATGTTATAAACAGGTTTTGAATTGTGAGTCTCTTTGGACAAGTTTTTCTGAATAATCTGTAAAACGCCATACTGATATGCTATTTATTCTTAATCCAGTACGATTGGGTTTTGAGACGAGGATCGATTGTAGCACCACCAAACTTGGTAAGCTAGTTGTTGGAACCATGAGAAACACGAAAAAAAATTGTTTACCAAAATTCCAGGGGTGGAACATATTTAAAAATAAATAAATAGATTTTGGCTGTAATCTTGGAAAGTATATGATTTATCGGAAAAACAACTAAACAAGGTGGAAGACATTCAATTCTCCACAAAAACGATTCCTGGTATTTTTTTATGAAATGGCTGACAAGCAGCCCACCTGACAACGCTACCAACAGGACAGCACATCCCAGAGGATTGTGGTGCTAACGATATAAACCGGAGCTGGTCTAATTTGCAGGTAACAAATGCAGATATTTTAGCTAATGAAAAAAAAAGGTGTTAGAAGTCTAATTGAAAATCTTAAACTATAACTTTAGAAAAATAATAGTTTGTCCAGGAAAAATGTCCAATTTTCTCGCACAGAGCTCGCAAAAGTACCAATCGTATTCCACTGCCTCGAAAAAAAGTTAATAAATGCTCTTGTAGTGAAATATTTTCTGATCGAAATATGTGTTAGTTTTAATACTCTGGTGATACAACATCTACGAAAAGGTGTCTATAATTTTCAACAATGTGTTTATCCCTTTCACCAGGTCAATGTACATACGAGAACAAAATTCTACACACTTTCTTCTGATTGTGTGACACTACAGGCGCCAAGATATACATATATTTTATAAAATACGTGTCTCCGATTAAATTATCCGGAAAAAACAAAGCTTCCTGGAAGTGATTCTCCGAGATATCCTCCCAAATATTTGATATATATGGAAATTGTATTTATATCTCTGTGAAACCCTAGATTTGTTTCACTCCAATATACGCAGTATATCGATTCACTGTGTATTGTCCGCTATAAATGTAGATTCATCGGAGAAACAAACTTTGAGTTGTATAAAACTAATAATCATAATAATTATCGGCAAAAAAAGTAGTTTTCATGTTTGTAGCGAAGTTTAATCAGGGGCTATTCCTACACGAAACCTACCTAAGAAAAACCTAGTTAATTCGTAAAAAAAAATAACGCAATTTTTTTATTAGTTGTGCTTTCGTTAATTAACAATTTTTAACAAGTTTTTAAAAAGCATTTGTGAACCAAACTACAGTATCGGAAACTTTTCATCTGGGGTATAGACAGAAATCTACGCGAGCAACAAGGAACGCAATGATATGATAATACCACATAAATAAGAGAGACGCACTACTGCGCGCCTCTCCGTTTCGGCGTAGGTCCTTTTTGATGTCCATTTTGATGTAGTTTATTTCGAAAAACTCATAGATAAAGTACAGAAACAACTCAAGAGGACCAAGACGATCAAAGAACGACCACAAAGGCCCGTTCTAGTCTTTCCCTACATCAGAGATATGTCCGAAAAGAACAGAAGGATTGGGAACAAATACTATATCAAGAGTTGCTATTGCCATAATATTCGAGTTTATTAAAAAAGATACTGTGTGAAACACAGTCGAAGGCCTTGCTCAGGTCACATATGGTTACTGCCGTGTGCTTACCATGTTCAAGACCCCTTAAAAATGTAATAAATTAATTTGGCAGTAGTTTGAACCATGGAACGATTCTTCCTGAATTTTTCAGGTCAAGTAGCTCAGTGGTTGAGACTGAAGCGTTCAAAACCATTGACTGCTGGTCGGCTAGGTTCGAATCCTCAGCGACTTCAGATTTTTATCTGATGGCCCGAAAAAGTGCTAGAAATCGCACGTTAAAAGGTAAGACCTCGTTAATCCTTAGCTCCCACAAGTTTCGTCTTTGGAGCTAAGCAGCTTTTTGTCAGAACAGCAATGTAAAAGGAAAGTTTCAAATTTTAAGGACACCTGTTACCAGACACATTTTCCGAGCAGGAAAATAAATAAGTCGAACAAGATCCTCAACTATTATGGAGTAGATCATCTGATCAGTCTATAAATCTTCTGGATAATACATTTTTACTGTTTTGCGTCGGGGCGAATACCAAAGAATAGCCAAACTTAATAGTTTGGCTATTTTAGGCATATCGCGAAACAATACGCCTCGTTGTAGGAATACTAACAGGTCATAACAAATTAGGTAGACACCTATCACTAAACTTCGTCTCACTTCTTCGGTGAGTATGAGGCGTATGGAAGATCAGGTTAGGTTAGGTTAGGTTAGGTTAGGTTAGGTTCTAAATTTTTGGAGTTGAAACACTCGAACAAGAATGGATGGACACAATGACCTCCATCAGAAGGTCACAAAGGTTCGGAAAGGAAGACTAGGAGAGGCAATGTAGTTATGTGGAGAACAGGGGATGGCAAAAAGTGCCCACTGGGGCTTACTAGCCTGGCTGTGGCTTCTCCACGATTAATACTACTGATACCTTTTACAGGTTTGAGAAATAATATGCTTCGAAACTTTCCTTTTGATTTTTTTTTTTCGAAGTATTCCAAAAACGTCTTACGGGTGAAAAGAGGTTTTATGAAATAAAGACGGTGGGATACTTACCTCTAATTTTCAGCAACTTACCACTAGCATTTGGAATCCAGTCATGCAAATAACAAGAACACTGCAAACGAACTGTAGGAATATACCATTGGAAAAAGTTTTTTCTACAAGAGCCACCAAACTGAAAACAAAAAAACAATTATCTGCTGCTGGTTTCTTTTACAGGCTAGTAAAGTGTTATAAGGTTCTATAAGTTCTACCATAATCCTCATAAGCATTTAGGAGAATCTTCCCCGATAATTCAATGTAACATTTGGTTTTCTACACTAATTTCGCGTGTATTCGATTTTAAAAGTAACTTCGAAAATTTCATTGGGACTGTCAGTGAGTTTCTGAAATGTTTGATACAAATCAATGCTATACTAGTAGGAATATTTCTTCAATAAAAAAATCAGTGAAATAAAGTTAATTGTGATTTTTGTCAAAATGCAATCAAAATACAATGCCCGTGACAGGTTTATGTAAAAAAATAACTTTCAAAGTGTTACCGCAGAGGAATATTTCCATCATTTCCATCCTTGATGTGTATAATTGCTTTTGAAAAGCCTGCTTTCCAATTCTTCCAATCTCTCTGATGAGCTTGGCAAAGCGAAATAGATTTTCATCGACAAAAATGTATTGGGGATTAAATGCGAGAGAAACGAATCTTGCTTCAATGAAATGAACGATTTCTGTGAGTGATATTTTTGAATAACGTTCCCCCTATCTAATTTATTTGATGAATTTTCAATGGAAACTAGAGATAATTAAACAAAATCAACTATCTGAATGAAAATGCGAATTTTCAGATTTTTTCACAATGTCTATCAGCTGTAGTTCAATGTCCAGCGTGGTTTTAGCGGGGAAGTAGTTGTTTTCTGTTGGATGTTTCGAATACTGTGTCATATTAAATTGATGTTTTTTCGGCTGAAAATTCATTTTGTGCCGATAGACTTGAAAATCACAGCATATACTAATTAATGCATGCAGAATCGATTGGCGTTTGCAGAATTGCTCTATCTCGATTCGGTCGTTGGTTGAAAATGTTATCTAGAGGTTGCAGGTGCCGTTTTCCGAGCCAAAAATTTTTCTAAATTTTTTTTATAATATATTCATTGAATTCAATCTTTTTTCTATACGCTGACCAAATTTGAAATCGATTTCTGGTCAAACATAAATTTGGTAGGCTTTCTTACAAACGTGTGCACTTTGAGTTGATCCGATTTATAAATTTATTTTTTATTTTTCGAATATAACGTCATGTTGAATTGTTGGCGTAGAATACGGGAAAAATATTGAAAAAATTCTAGAAATTTTGGAAGTATTTTTTGGCGGATGTATGTGCTTGGATGCCGGATCCTAGCACATCTTTTACATTTTTCGCATTTTGCAACCATAACGAGACACATTCGTTAAATACATTTGTATATAGAAAGGAAGCTAAGAAAATTTCCTACAAGGGGATGTTATTGTTTGCTGGCCTGACAGTTTGCTTGTAGGTGTTATAGGTGGTTTTCATACATTTTCGGAATCAGCATAAAATTTTGAGTATATCGGTGGTAATTTCGAGTGAATTTGATGACTTTTAAGGTATAACCCTTTGAAGTTTTTATAGCTAAAAATTCATTTTGTGCTGATCGTCTTGAAAATCACAGCATATACTAATTTCGGCATGCTGAATCGATTGGCAACCGTGCATAAATAACTATCACCCACCTGGTTATATCGTTATAGTGAATAACGCACTCTTTCAGCTCTTTTTGAACTGCCACATCATCCACAACTCCCCCTGCTGTAGTCTTCACGACGTTCTTCAGCCTGTTCTTCAACACCTGGAACTGGCAAATAGTCAAGGTGATCACCGTGACACTCAACGAGTCCAGATTCGAGTTCGTCCAGGCGCCGATGGCTATACTGAAGATCTCATAAATCCACACCTTGAGAAAATGTTCTTGGGCGTCGAATGGAAACCACATTGGCAGCGGCAACTTCTTCCCTTCGCCAGTAATTCTGTCCACGAACGGAAAAAGAGCATACAAACTGACGATGATGACGCATAGAGATCTGTAGACCGTTCCAAGCCTTCTGGTTCCTCTGATGGTTTCCTTGATGCTGGCTTCTTCTTCGGCCGTGACAAAAGTCAAGGTTGTTTTCCGCAGGAAATTCTCGAGATGCAAGAGAGCGTGTCTTCGCAGGAATAAGTTTATGAGTTTGTACATGAAAGCGATCTGGGTCAAATTGAAAGCAAGCGTCTCTGAGAGTTGCACCAAGTCGAACATGTGGGTCAGAGAAAAGGCCAACATGCCCAGCAGCTGGATCCAAGAGACGATACCGACGACCATACGAGCGAAAATATACAAACATTTATACTTCATTTTCGTCAACGGGTAGATTCCTCCAAGTGTCAGGTGGAATTTATCGAGTTGAAAAGTGCCGTTCAAATCGAAGATCTGAAAGGAAGAAAGAACATGAGATTTTTGACGATATTAAACATGTATATGAAAAACTTTTCCTATTAATACTAATGGACTTATCATAACTAAACTAGTGGAATAGCAGCTATCACTCACCAACTGTAATCATATTTTTTTTAAATTTATTCATTCTAATTGTTTGATATTCTATTGCACAATTTTTTGATATTTGTCTTTGTATTTATTTTAATTTCGAATTTATGGCACTCAACTAGAACTAGAGAAGTGGCCCGCTTTCAAATGGATCAGTCTGTATGTGCTAATATTTTGATAATAGTGTATAAGGAAATTTATAAAAATAAATTCACGTACATGTCTCATTGCGAGAATATAAGGACCACTTGTTGTGGGCTGCTAATCGAGTATTCTAGAGATTCCTGAAGCCAATGGTTCTACCGGTGAATTATCTACTCTTAAGCAAGCATACCTGAAAATACAACACACATATGATCAAGAACGAAATGACATAACTATGCTTTACATTAGAAGAATATTTCAGTAATGCAGTCCTGTCGCCATCCTGAACTTTGAAATCACCTTATATATGTTCTGGATGGTGTCCGGGTCTTGTGCGGCATTTTTCGGTTTCAATCTCCTTGACGTATCAATTGAAACTGAAACTCTCGTTCCTGGAACGTCATTTATGTTTTGACGCGCACTTTCTGCGATGGTTGGTTCGCGCGACCTTTTTGCTCGATTTGAGTGACCTGGCTTCGTTTTGGCGCCTTTCGAGACGAAGACCAATTATTTATTTTTCATATGGTAGGTTTTTTAATTTTTGTTGACTCAAAATCGAAAACACATTTTTCCTACGAGCGTGGGGAAAAGTAACTTTTCCGCACGATTTTTCGTTTTGAAAGTTGTACTTTTCCGTACGATTTAAAATCGTTCGGAAAAGTTACTTTTCCGCACGATTTTTACTTTTCCGTACGATTTTTACTTTTCCGAAAGATTTTTGTATTTTTGAAAATGATGATATTTAGGACTAACTGAATGATCGATGTAACTATTCTGTCTTATTAGTCATTTTGTAGCATTATTATAAAAACTTTTTATTGAAAACCTTGTTTTTTCATTAATAAGATGGACAAAAACACTCGTAGGAAAAATATTGTACCTAACTCTTACGGAAAATGTCTTTTCCGCGTGCGGAAAAGTACTAGTTTCCGCACTTGTTAGGTAAATAACTATTTCAAATTTAGTATTGCAATTTCACACTTTACAACAAATAGGTGTATGTTTTAAGGTCGCAGTGGTCTATACCTCCTACTATCCAAGATACAAAAAAATTTAATACAATAGTAATTTACGTAACAAGTCCGAAAAAACTGTTTTCGGACCTCTTCCTCTCCCTCTCCCTCTCCCTCTCCCTCTCCCTCTCCCTCTCCCTCTCCCTCTCCCTCTCCCTCTCCCTCTCCCTCTCCCTCTCCCTCTCCCTCTCCCTCTCCCTCTCCCTCTCCCTCTCCCTCTCCCTCTCCCTCTCCCTCTCCCTCTCCCTCTCCCTCTCCCTCTCCCTCTCCCTCTCCCTCTCCCTCTCCCTCTCCCTCTCCCTCTCCCTCTCCCTCTCCCTCTCCCTCTCCCTCTCCCTCTCCCTCTCCCTCTCCCTCTCCCTCTCCCTCTCCCTCTCCCTCTCCCTCTCCCTCTCCCTCTCCCTCTCCCTCTCCCTCTCCCTCTCCCTCTCCCTCTCCCTCTCCCTCTCCCTCTCCCTCTCCCTCTCCCTCTCCCTCTCCCTCTCCCTCTCCCTCTCCCTCTCCCTCTCCCTCTCCCTCTCCCTCTCCCTCTCCCTCTCCCTCTCCCTCTCCCTCTCCCTCTCCCTCTCCCTCTCCCTCTCCCTCTCCCTCTCCCTCTCCCTCTCCCTCTCCCTCTCCCTCTCCCTCTCCCTCTCCCTCTCCCTCTCCCTCTCCCTCTCCCTCTCCCTCTCCCTCTCCCTCTCCCTCTCCCTCTCCCTCTCCCTCTCCCTCTCCCTCTCCCTCTCCCTCTCCCTCTCCCTCTCCCTCTCCCTCTCCCTCTCCCTCTCCCTCTCCCTCTCCCTCTCCCTCTCCCTCTCCCTCTCCCTCTCCCTCTCCCTCTCCCTCTCCCTCTCCCTCTCCCTCTCCCTCTCCCTCTCCCTCTCCCTCTCCCTCTCCCTCTCCCTCTCCCTCTCCCTCTCCCTCTCCCTCTCCCTCTCCCTCTCCCTCTCCCTCTCCCTCTCCCTCTCCCTCTCCCTCTCCCTCTCCCTCTCCCTCTCCCTCTCCCTCTCCCTCTCCCTCTCCCTCTCCCTCTCCCTCTCCCTCTCCCTCTCCCTCTCCCTCTCCCTCTCCCTCTCCCTCTCCCTCTCCCTCTCCCTCTCCCTCTCCCTCTCCCTCTCCCTCTCCCTCTCCCTCTCCCTCTCCCTCTCCCTCTCCCTCTCCCTCTCCCTCTCCCTCTCCCTCTCTTCCGTAGCTTCCGTAGCTTCAAATAGATGTAGATGACCAAACAAGACCACAACCAGAAGCTATCCAAAATATTAACGCAGGCCTATATTCCCACCTTATTTATAATACATTTTTTGCCCAATTCAAGTAACCAAAGTTTTATAACCATATCGTTATCTCGAATATCGTTCATTATCCCAAACTAACAAGGATTCAGATGATTATAAGGAAATCGATATATTACACTGAATCAAAACAGAGGTTTTCGTATTCGGTTTATTGATATTGCAACTACACCTCATTAACGAGCATTAGTCGTAAAGCCTCACCTATATGATTAAACTAATACAAATCACTGATATTCTAATGGAAAATTCATTCCCCCATTAATAAATGACTATCAAAACGCATATATTCAAAATGCGTGTTTAGTTTTGGAAACGAAATAAATAAACCTGGTTTACATTTCTATAATTGTAAATGTTGTGAAAACAAACATTGGTGGATGTGTTGTGTGATTTATAGCTCAGAATCTCTGGAAATGAGTTAAATATTGAAAGAAATTTTATTATTTGGGGTACCTGTTTTTTTAGAGCGTGGAGAATTTGAAATTTTCATTCACAATAAAAGTAACTAGTAATTTATCCATTCAAACAAGATTTTTGATGAAAAGATCGTTATTGTATGAGACATTCTCATTTATAGAAAGTTCGAGAAATTTGGTCTCGGATCCAGTACTTACTATTGAATTAGCTTGGAAAATTCCATTGAGTTCACACCTATAAGTTAGAATGCAGGTCTTTGATGATTTGAAGGATGATTTATTCACATCACACCATTTCTTTATTTCATCTAGACCTCCAGCAACAAGATTGCTCAAAAATCCATATTATTCACACTATGCCATACTATTACGATATCATGTGAGAATAGAGCAAATCCCTCGATTTTAATGAAAGCTAGCTCATTAATATACAAGTGAAATAAGAATGGACCAAGTCCTGGGCCTTAGGGGACATCCCAAGTCAAAATTTGATACCGACACTCTCTGAGAGGGCCTGACAAATATGAGTGGAACCATGTCAGTGAAACATATCTAAAGTCATACATTTCATATTTCTTCATGATTCCATTTTTGATACTGTCAAAAGCTTTTATGAGATCATGAAATAGTGCTGCGACTGCAACGCCCTCTTTGATTTTGAGGTATATTTATTCTCAAGAAAGTCAAACATGGCGACATCAATGTTTTTTTATTAATGGGAGCTATAAATTGACAGGAGCTGAGAATATTATTCTTATTCATTTAGATAGATCACATTTGATAAAACATATCAATTCCCTTGTTTGTGCAGACATTGTATCATTGCTATTTTGATAGATTCCATTCCATTTAGGGAAAATTTATTATTATTATTATTATATCTGCTAGGAGACTCATAACTTGATCTGAAAGATGCAGTAGAATTTTGGCAGAAATGTATATAGTGCATTCTCTTTGATTTCAAGAGTTTCTATGAAGTCGTCCTGACGAGTTGACAATAACAAAACAACTGTTGGCAGATGATTCTGTTTGCGATCCTTTTAACATATTACGAACCTTTGATTGGTCAGAAAAGCAAAATTGTTAGCTGCCTGCCAATGAGTAGATAAGCATCTTACTTCAGATTCCATTAATCGCTTTATATCTAATCCAGTCTGGCCATGATTATCATTCCAAGGAACTACAGACAGACCAGAAGTGAAAGATTTATGCATCCTTATCATGAAAGCTATCGCAATTTCCATAGCTAATTATCAGGTTGTGGAGACACTCTGTGAAATCATATCACGAATTATATTTTACCATTGCCTACCACTTCAAGGAAATTATGAGTTTCTATTCCTTTCGACGCAGTTGTGCAAAATGAAAATAAAAGCACCATCGACAGTGTAGCTTTTCAACTTTGGTGAATACACAAGGGCCTGCGCGTTTTTTGAGCGGATATTGGCGCTCCGTCAGTTGTTTGCCAAAGCCTCCTTGATTCGGTTATTCTGGCTGGCGGTAAACGAATTTCGGAAGTTTGAAGTGATGTGAATTTTTGAAAATAGCTGTTTTTCAAGGTGACTTTGCGGTAAGTACGGTGATAAAACCAGTGCCAATTAAAATTGCTACGATAAATTATGATAGTTTTTTAATGAGACCAACAAAAAATATACAGTGTGTCTCTGTTTGGTCAGTTGCAGATAACTGTTTAGAGAGAAAAATACCTCAAAAATAAACTGACTGTGATTTTTTTTTAACTTGCAGTACTTGTGGAAGTCCATATTCGCAGAGATGCAGAGCGTGTCGTGGGGCGCCTGAGACCCTTATGCATTTGCTGTCAGCATGTCCAGCATATGCGGTCTCAGCCTACATCCACAGGCCTAACGCGGCTCTACGAGTGTTGTACTACCATCTACGACACTCGTAAGGTATAGACGAGACACCGGTGTTGCCTTTTGCTGCCGAATATATTGGAACTACTCATTCTAAGAAATACCAATTCATAAAAACCTCGTAATACCTTCAAAAAAGCCTTAAAATATATGAAAGGTTATATATTATAAGTCTGTTTGTCAGTGTTAGAATATTTATTCCTTAATAAGTGATGGAATGAAATACACGCAAAATGCATAAGAGAGGAAATATTGAAGAATACTTGTTATATATCAAGAGCGAGAATGTTACCATTCTTTTATCAAATTTTATTTCAGAATTGGCAAATTCTGTAACGATTGTGGAGAAAAGGAAATTCTTAGCTGTTGTATACCTGACATGACACTCTATCTTTCTACGCACTTTCTAACTAGAATAATTTTTTTTTCTAGCCCCATTCCATATCACCATGGACAGATGAACCGACCAAAATGTACCACACCTACAATCTCAGCCAGAGCCAAAAAGACATAGACAATATATCCTCCTACTTCAACTCTTCGTTCAACCCCAAGAGTGACTGGGGACCAAAAAGGGACCCGCTTTACATCGTCCTTCCGATAACCACCATCTACGTGGCCATTTTTTTCAGCGGGGTATTGGGCAACATCAGCACCTGCGTCGTCATCGCCAAAAATAAGTCCATGCACACAGCTACGAACTACTACCTCTTCAGTTTGGCGATCAGCGACCTCCTGTTGTTGATTTCCGGATTGCCTCCGGAAATTTACTCCATTTGGTCCAAGTATCCGTACATCTTCGGAGAAGAGTTTTGCGTGTTACAGGTAACAATCGTTTATAAGGGGTGTCAACGTATTTTTTAGACAAGCCATACCCAACCAACCATGCGATGCAAGAAATATGTGAAGGCGACATCGCATTATGACGTGCGACATCGCATTTGAACATGTAACCAATATGTTTAGGCAATGTGAAAATGTCCGACTCAAGGAAAATCATTGTAAAGTCTTTCGGACATTAAATGCGACGTCATATAGAAAGTCACAAACAGGTGTTACACAAGTCCACATTTCATATCACAAATAGGTCACACTGTAATATCACCTGTTTCTCGTAGTTTTCTAGATCTCGATTTTCTCTACACACTGGAAAAGGGGAGCCAAGAGTGTTGACGACCTTTGGGGGTGCGTACTACCTAGTCCATACAACCACTTTGTTTGAACGTCGAAAACAATTTTCATCTACTTACATTCATCTAAACTTCTGATAGGAATGTTTGCGTACAACGCCCGACTATTTGCATCTTCATATAAGAACAGTTAACACTAGTTAACACCTTAGGCAAATCGTGAATATTTGGTAATAACAAATTGAAATCTAAAAAACTTACGTGTTTGATTATCTACGAGCATTAAATCAAATACAGTTAACAATTCCACGATGAAACATTACAAAACTCATTGGGATCCTTTTAAACAACACACTATTATTCTTTGTCGAAATTGAAATGCCAAAAGTCTAATCCAAACATTATCGTTCGATAAACACAAGATTCGAACGCCGATTTCTAGGTTATGTTCACTTATGAATGTTGCTGCCACTTTACATTTTTTCCTGTTTGTGATGTGTTATTGTGACTGTAGCATCAAATAAACGTCGAATATAGGTAAAGACTGAACTTCGCATTGGTGTAACATTGTTACATCACATAATTCTTGATGTTACACAATGGTTGGCTGGGTACCATGTGGAAAATATGAGACTCACATCTGATAGAAAACGATTACCTTATTACCTACTTCCCTGGCTGATACCACGACGGACATTGAACTACATCTGACAGATATTTGTGCAACGTTCTTCCAAGAAGACCCAATGAACTTTTTTTTTTAATTTTTTTGTTATGGATTAATTGTGAAAATTAAAGTAAAATGGAACAAAAATGAGAAAAAAATCATTAAAGTATCTCTATAGAAATGAAAAAAGTTATGGGACTTTGATGAAGTTGCGCTATCACATTACGTCAAAATAAATAATAAAATCTATTATTATTATTATTATTAATCTATTTCTTAGTCATTTATTGATGGATTTTGAAATTTTTCACTGATTTATTAGCTTTGATCTATATTTGAGCTTGGCAAAGCACAATAGATTTCTTTGATCACGGTGGTCTCGAAATAATTACAAAAGTTTTGAAACTTTGTTGCAAATTTTGCAGACATCTATTCTGATGCATTCACAAATTTGGAACCCTGTATACGATCCGGAATTCCATGCAATTTTGAAAAATCTAATTATTATAAAATTAGATTTTTACGAATTACGTGAAGTTCCAGATGCGCGAATATTTAGCTGAATCACCCGGTAGATAAACAAAGTTACAAGTTTGTGTTCTGCTCAGAAATTCGGAGGACTTGAAAATTCTGATAAAAAAGTTTCTTTCTGTTCAACTGATATATACATCTAGTTTGGAGCAAGTCGACAGCTTATCTATTTTAACGTAAATCCTGTCGGGAACAATAATTCTTTAAGAAAAAAAAAGATACACTTCTTAGCACAGATGGTTGGTGAAGACATTTCTTTTGTTTGTTGGCCTCAAAAATATAACGTTTCGTTAAATAAACTTGTTCTAATGGAAAAACTCGTTTCCTTTGTTTGGTAATTTTCACAAACAGTCGCACTTTTACGGATATTCACGTTAGTTTCGCTTTGAAATAGATTTGTCTTTCAACTTTATACACACAAAGAGAGGATTTTCTATGATATTTGTATATATGGGGCTTTTTTCCGAAGGAAGTTCAGTAGGTCATTCATCAAACGTTCCGTTAATAAATCGACTAACTGTTTTAATATTTTGGCTATGACATAACACAGGATGGAAATTAAAAAAAACTCCACTTTCTATCACACCTTCTGGCCACTCAGACTTGGCATCAACGACAATAAAAAAGTATTGGTTTAGGAATGGACCAGCATAGTCCACGTGAATACGTTGTCAAATTTTCGTTGGAGGTTCCCACTTGTGAATAGGTGCCTTGACTGAATCTTTTTTGATATCGCAGCAAGCTTGACAGCTGTCAAACATATTTTCTATATCAGAGTCTATACCTCTCCAGTAACAATAATTTCGAGCGATGTACAACCTATGTATGACCTCTGTGTGCTACTTGGGTCTTTTCCAAATCTATCTAGAGTTATTCCCTCTCACACAATTTATATATGGTATTCATACTAAGACTTCCATTTCTAGGTATATAAATATATTTACAACTAGATGTAACAGATTTTTTTTATAATTTTTCCTGGACAACTCTGACCTGAATAAGCAATAATCAACAACTTTCAGTTGGAGTATAAAAACCGTGTGAACTAGTCTTATCATAAATAGTTCTTCTTCCTATTCTTGCCATATCGTCAATGAATAAACCAATTATTATCATTATCATTATGAATTTCAGGGTCTCGCAGCAGAAACATCTGCCAACGCCACGGTCCTGACCATAACAGCCTTCACCGTCGAAAGATACGTCGCCATTTGCTTCCCATTCCTCTCCCACAAACTGTCCAAACTCAACCGAGCTATAAAATATATCATCTACATATGGATACTAGCCATGTGCCTGGCTTTTCCACAAGCCATATCTTTTGGAGTCGTATGCGAGCAATCTGAAGGACATCTGGTGGCCGATCACTGCATTTGCATGGTGAAGAGGACACTGATACCCCACGCTTTCGAAATATCGACAGTTTTATTTTTCGTAGCGCCGATGTCATTGATAACTGTTCTCTACGTCCTGATAGGAGTGCAGTTGCACGGAACCACGGTGGGGAACTCAAGAGGGGGCAGTGTGAAGATGAAGCGCAAGGTCTATAAGTCCGTACGGACCGTTGTGTCCAAGAAAACTCAACCGAGTTTGCAAGAATGTGAAATTTTGGAGGAGGAGGGAAGGAAGAATTTTGCGAGGAATGCACAGGCAGCCAAACATGTTGTCAAAATGTTGGGTGAGTTGGATGTTTTTGTCATATTGACTTGGGTCCCGTTTCCACGATGTCTTATTACCGACGACATCCCAATTTTCACTACCTGCACTTTCTATCCCATTTTCCGTTACATCTACTCACATGTCGTCCCACTTCTCGTGATATTCAACTCTCAATACCCACACGATATTTACTCCTCACTAAATTTAATTCTCTTGACATTTAATTCTCACTACATTTGTCACAACGACATTTGTCACAACGACATTTGTCACAACGACATTTGTCACAACGACATTTGTCACAACGACATTTGTCACAACGACATTTGTCACAACGACATTTGTCACAACGACATTTGTCACCACGACATTTGTCACAACGACATTTGTCACCACGACATTTGTCACAACGACATTCGTCACAACGACATTCGACATTTCTTACATCGATATTTACTTACTCACGACATTTACTGCTCACGACATTTACTACTCACGACATTAACATTTTTTTTAAGTGAAAGCCGAAGAAAAGTAGGTAGGAATAATTGGTGTCTTCTTGAATTTCCTAAGGCTGTGTGCCCCAGGAAACACCTCCCGAGGCAGTGAGTTCAAAAGCTTTGCCGTTCGGTGGAAGAACGAGGACTGGGAAAGGCATTCTCGACATATCTTCGAAGTAACGGCATATGGATGTGAGGACTGAGCTCGACGGGTCCCTATCGATGGGCCCGCTAACAGTGGAACGATTGCTGATACTTCGTCCATAAAAATATCTATGAAACATATAAAACAGAGACAGATCGTCAACCTTTCTGCGGTGTTCCAAAGAAGTGAGCGTGCTTGCAAGCGAAGTACCACTGACAAGACAAATGCCTCTTTTTTGGGCCGAATAAAAAGTTTTAATGTGTGTTTGGGTGCTGCACGCCATATTTTGAAACATTATTCTACGACAGGTCGGATTCGTGACTTATAAATCATAATCAGTTAACGGTTGGACGGGAATACCCCCAAATTATAAGAGAGGTTGAATAACTTGCAAAGAACTGGTGTTAGTTCGGGAGCACATTCCTAGTTACTTTCACGACATTCACTTTCCACGAGTTTTACTTATCACGAGTGTTACCTCCCATGATATTAATTTCCCACGACATAGTCTTCCTGAGGTATTTACTTCCCACGACATTAACTTCTCCTAACAACATTTTCTCCTCACGATATTTGCTCCTAACAACACTTGCTCCTCACTACATTTACTTCTCATAATATTCCTTCCAATGATAATTACTTCTAACGATATTACTTCCAACGACTGTTACTGCCAACGACATTTACTGCCAACGACATTTACTCCCAACGACATTTACTTCCAACGACATTAACTTCTCCTAACAACATTTGCTCCTCACGATATTTGCTCCTAACAACACTTGCTCCTCACAACATTTACTTCTCATAATATTCCTTCCAATGATAATTACTTCTAACGATATTACTTCCAACGACTGTTACTGCCAACGACATTTACTGCCAACGACATTTACTCCCAACGATATTTACTCCCAACGACATTTACTCCCAACGACATTTACTCCCAACGACATTTACTTCCAACGAGATTTACTTTCAACGACATCTACTACCCACGACAATCACTCCAATATATCCACAAATCCACCTGCCACGAGATATACTTCTTACGCGGACCATTCTTTTATGGAACACATACATACTTTTTTTCACCGTCAGTAATTAAAAACAAATTATATATTTTTTTACTTTAAAGAAGTAATTTTCGAATTGCTTATTAACTCATATTTTTTAATGATGTTGAAGTAATTATTGCAATTATGTCAGGAAAACGATTTGTTAGATAAACTTGCTTGTACCTACCTATACAATGAGCTAGATGCAGCTAATAATTATGTTTTCAATTATATTAAAAATTTGAAGTTCGTATCTTCGAATAGGTAAGTATACATACAAACGGTTTGCATCAGCCCCAACCCCTTTTAAAGCAAAGTCTATCTGATAGTTAGGTTAGGTTAGGTTAGGTTAGGTTAGTACAGATAATTTCTAGATCATTTTTTCATTGGCAGTTTTTCTTGTTGGATTGACAAGCAACGAAACTATCATTATTATTATGGGCAAAAAACTTCCTCGTATGTCTAATGAGTCTGACTGGGAGATTCCACACGATTCAGAAGGTAAAAATTTCTGTCGCACTCATTAGGCATATGGAGAAGTTTTTTCCCCGTATCTCCGCAGCCATTTGGCATAATCCCATCAAACCTGGTATCACAAATATGGAAAAATATACTGGGTGTTCCATTTAAAAATATCACCAAAGTCATTTTTATTCAAATGCGGATAACCCTATATATTTTGGGTGGGGTTCAAAAATTGGCGCATCGAAAAAGAAAATCGGATTTTTCCAAAACATCTTTATATTCAGAAATAATGAATTTATTCCATAATTTCGAATAATTCTACAAGGTGATATGTTTGTATTGCTTTATATTTCATCGTTGATATATCTTGCCAAAAACCCTCAAAGTTTCCTTTTATCAAGTTGAATTTCTCTCAAAATTTTCCATCAGTAATTTTACTCGAAAAACTGACATTAGACAAAATTGCTCGACCTACAGTCTCAAATTTTTTTCTCGTTAGTTTTTCTTGTGAAATTGATGATTAGCAAAATAATTTAAATGAAAACAGAAATGTATCCCTTAAAACGCTATTAATAAATAAATTCACAAACTTTCATGAGTTTAATTTTCAAGAATTGTTTGTCTGCAATTACGAAATGAAGCAACATAATTAAAGGAAAACAAATTTTAGGTAACGATGTAAATTGATCACTTGTGTTCTGGACTTCCATTTTCTGAAAACATTTCGAATAGGTGAAGTCCGAAACTGAAATAATAATTGGAGGAATATGCGGTGTAAGGAAGGATAGCCAAGTATTTTACAGGCACAGTAAATTGAAGCCTTTTGCTATAACACTGCCACCCCAGCAGGAGTGAAAAATATAGCCCACTCGTTTACTTTTCTCGTTTCATTTTAATGAATTATGGGCGATTTAATGGTTTACGAATTGACTTTTCATAAATGAGCTCTGCTGAGTTCGGTAGCAAACACAAATCTTATTAGAAATCAATATCAGCCAATTTCACCAATTTTTCGCGATATTCGACTTGTAAAGAATATAGTTATGTCGCGAAAATGTATACAAACTTCAAACTTCCGTTATCTGTGCTCTAACCTACATAGTTTCGAAGAAATATTTTTTCTCTCCGCGTCATAATCTCTTATGCCACTTAAAAGTGGATTCAGATCCTGAACTTTTTTGTATAATGCAAATACAAATTGGTATACCATGTTTCTAGTTAACTCCCAACAGGTCAACTTCCCCCTGAACCTTCACTTTCTACAGAAAGATACATCTCATAAAAATCTCATATGAGGGATACAGGGGAAATACCAGCTAAGTCACAAATAATGATGAAGAAATCTGCATTGTTCACAATAAGCTTGTCAAAAGAGAAAAAAGATGTCTTGTCCTATATAAAAAAATTTTAAAAAATCGAAAATTACCCAAAAAAATTTGACAGGGGTTCACCCCTAAACATCATGAAAAATACTAAGTCGTCACATCGACTTGAAATTTGCACATTTTATGTAAATTTTCATGCTTGTTCCGCAAATATATGATTTTTATGTGTTCAGATATCAGATTCAGCCGGAAAAGGGTGTTTATGGTAAAAAATCCAATTTTCTGAGACTTTTAAATGTTCATTTTTCGAAATTCAAATTTCTGTCCTCAAACGTATTTTGACGTGGTGATTCCGAAATTTCTAACGGAAATGTCGAAAACTCATCAGAAATATTTTTGGCGGCAAAAAAAACATCTAAAACTGATTTAGAGCTGACCAACTCGAGAACGGTTAGAGATAGACAAATTCTGCGAACGCCAATCGATTCAGAATGGTCGAATTAGTAAGTATTGTCAATTTCGAGTCAATAAAAAATTTAAAAAAATCGAAAATTACCCAAAAAAATTTGACAGGGGTTCACCCCTAAAAATCATGAAAAATACTAATCCGTCACATCGACTTGAAATTTGCACTTTATATGTAAAATTTCATGCTTCTTCCGAAAATATATGATTTTTATGTGCTCAGATTAAGATTTCGCCGGAAAAGAGTGTTTATGGTAAAAAATCCAATTTTCTGAGATTTTTAAATGTTCATTTTTCGAAATTCAAATTTCTGTCCTCAAACGTATTTTGACGTGCTGATTTCGAAATTTCTAACGGAAATGTCGAAAACTCATCAGAAATATTTTTGGCGGTAAAAAAACCATCTAAAACTGATTTAGAGCTGACCAACTCGAGAACGGTTAGAGATAGACAAATTCTGCGAACGCCAATCGATTCAGAATGGTCGAATTAGTAAGTATTGTCAATTTCGAGTCAATAAAAAATTTTAAAAAATCGAAAATTACCCAAAAAAATTTGACAGGGGTTCACCCCTAAAAATCATGAAAAATACTAATTCGTCACATCGACTTAAAATTTGCACTTTATATGTAAAATTTCATGCTTCTTCCGAAAATATATGATTTTTATGTGCTCAGATTAAGATTTCGCCGGAAAAGAGTGTTTATGGTAAAAAATCCAATTTTCTGAGATTTTTAAATGTTCATTTTTCGAAATTCAAATTTCTGTCCTCAAACGTATTTTGACGTGCTGATTCCGAAATTTCTAACGGAAATGTCGAAAACTCATCAGAAATATTTTTGGCGGTAAAAAAACCATCTAAAACTGATTTAGAGCTGACCAACTCGAGAACGGTTAGAGATAGACAAATTCTGCGAACGCCAATCGATTCAGAATGGTCGAATTAGTAAGTATTGTCAATTTCGAGTCAATAAAAAATTTAAAAAAATCGAAAATTACCCAAAAAAATTTGACAGGGGTTCACCCCTAAAAATCATGAAAAATACTAATTCGTCACATCGACTTGAAATTTGCACTTTATATGTAAAATTTCATGCTTCTTCCGAAAATATATGATTTTTATGTGCTCAGATTAAGATTTCGCCGGAAAAGAGTGTTAATGGTAAAAAATCCAATTTTCTGAGATTTTTAAATGTTCATTTTTCGAAATTCAAATTTCTGTCCTCAAACGTATTTTGACGTGCTGATTCCGAAATTTCTAACGGAAATGTCGAAAACTCATCAGAAATATTTTTGGCGGCAAAAAAAACATCTAAAACTGATTTAGAGCTGACCAACTCGAGAACGGTTAGAGATAGACAAATTCTGCGAACGCCAATCGATTCAGAATGGTCGAATTAGTAAATATTGTCAATTTCGAGTCAATAAAAAATTTAAAAAAATCGAAAATTACCCAAAAAAATTTGACAGGGGTTCACCCCTAAAAATCATGAAAAATACTAATTCGTCACATCGACTTGAAATTTGCACTTTATATGTAAAATTTCATGCTTCTTCCGAAAATATATGATTTTTATGTGCTCAGATTAAGATTTCGCCGGAAAAGAGTGTTTATGGTAAAAAATCCAATTTTCTGAGATTTTTAAATGTTCATTTTTCGAAATTCAAATTTCTGTCCTCAAACGTATTTTGACGTGCTGATTCCGAAATTTCTAACGGAAATGTCGAAAACTCATCAGAAATATTTTTGGCGGCAAAAAAACCATCTAAAACTGATTTAGAGCTGACCAACTCGAGAACGGTTAGAGATAGACAAATTCTGCGAACGCCAATCGATTCAGAATGGTCGAATTAGTAAGTATTGTCAATTTCGAGTCAATAAAAAATTTAAAAAAATCGAAAATTACCCAAAAAAATTTGACAGGGGTTCACCACTAAAAATCATGAAAAATACTAATTCGTCACATCGACTTGAAATTTGCACTTTATATGTAAAATTTCATGCTTCTTCCGAAAATATATGATTTTTATGTGCTCAGATTAAGATTTCGCCGGAAAAGAGTGTTTATGGTAAAAAATCCAATTTTCTGAGATTTTTAAATGTTCATTTTTCGAAATTCAAATTTCTGTCCTCAAACGTATTTTGACGTGCTGATTCCGAAATTTCTAACGGAAATGTCGAAAACTCATCAGAAATATTTTTGGCGGCAAAAAAACCATCTAAAACTGATTTAGAGCTGACCAACTCGAGAACGGTTAGAGATAGACAAATTCTGCGAACGCCAATCGATTCAGAATGGTCGAATTAGTAAGTATTGTCAATTTCGAGTCAATAAAAAATTTAAAAAAATCGAAAATTACCCAAAAAAATTTGACAGGGGTTCACCACTAAAAATCATGAAAAATACTAATTCGTCACATCGACTTGAAATTTGCACTTTATATGTAAAATTTCATGCTTCTTCCGAAAATATATGATTTTTATGTGCTCAGATTAAGATTTCGCCGGAAAAGAGTGTTTATGGTAAAAAATCCAATTTTCTGAGATTTTTAAATGTTCATTTTTCGAAATTCAAATTTCTGTCCTCAAACGTATTTTGACGTGCTGATTCCGAAATTTCTAACGGAAATGTCGAAAACTCATCAGAAATATTTTTGGCGGCAAAAAAACCATCTAAAACTGATTTAGAGCTGACCAACTCGAGAACGGTTAGAGATAGACAAATTCTGCGAACGCCAATCGATTCAGAATGGTCGAATTAGTAAGCATTGTCAATTTCGAGTCAATAAAAAATTTAAAAAAATCGAAAATTACCCAAAAAAATTTGACAGGGGTTCACCCCTAAAAATCATGAAAAATACTAATTCGTCACATCGACTTGAAATTTGCACTTTATATGTAAAATTTCATGCTTCTTCCGAAAATATATGATTTTTATGTGCTCAGATTAAGATTTCGCCGGAAAAGGGTGTTTATGGTAAAAAATCCAATTTTCTGAGATTTTTAAATGCTCATTTTTCGAAATTCAAATTTCTGTCCTCAAACGTATTTTGACGTGCTGATTCCGAAATTTCTAACGGAAATGTCGAAAACTCATCAGAAATATTTTTGGCGGCAAAAAAAACATCTAAAACTGATTTAGAGCTGACCAACTCGAGAACGGTTAGAGATAGACAAATTCTGCGAACGCCAATCGATTGAGAATGGTCGAATTAGTAAGTATTGTCAATTTCGAGTCAATAAAAAATTTAAAAAAATCGAAAATTACCCAAAAAAAATTGACAGGGGTTCACCCCTAAAAATCATGAAAAATACTAAGTCGTCACATTGACTTGAAATTTGCACATTATATGTAAAATTTCATGCTTGTTCCGAAAATATTTGATTTTTATGTGTTCAGATATAAGATTTAGCCGGAAAAGGGTGTTTATGGTAAAGCACGACGCTTATTGCCATAATCCTATACAATAGGAATAATTGGGTCAAAAATCCATCAGAAAACAACTACTTTCCTGGCTAATACCACGACGAACGTTGAATTACATCTAATGAATTTCCGTGCAGAGTCCTACAAGGATGTCTCCGCAATTGCTAGTTGCATGGAAATGTCCATTGAAACATTTGGACCACCTAGAGATCGATTTCTGGGTTCTTGCCCTCATCAGTATAGGGTAGGTCTCTGCAGACAATAACTAATGTCTGCAACAAATGGTTCAACAAACTGGAGTTCAGATGGCGCCCGTGGTTTAGTGAACGCTAGGCTGCGGGCGGTGTCTCAGCTTCTGCCTTGACATGGAAAGTTTGTTGAACCATTTGTTGCAGACATTAGTTATTGTCTGCTTGCCTACCCTATACTGATGAGTGCAAGAACCCAGAAATCGATCTATAGGTGGTCCAAATGTTTTGAAGAACATTTCCAAGCAACTAGCAATTGCATCCATTGCCAAAATTTCCCCACAAATGCTTGGTTTTCTGTTCCGTGCCAGAAGCTTTTTCACTTTCCATCGCTTGTTCGGTGCTCATGCGAAACGAATGCTCTAGTGAATACGCACCTTAACGTGTACTACACGCATAAGCTCTGCAGGAGGCGTGTATCTCACTGATCTCACTCATCGCCGCAGGTAATGAAATGTCCGGCCTTACATTAGCACCAGCGTGGCCGGACAACGGCGCCCTCTCTCGGGAGCTACAAGTTCGGTCTGGCAGGGCGCTCTCCTGTTCTCCTGATAGAGGGCAGGACAGTCGCTACTTCTGCGATTTGTGTTACTTTCTTATGTGGTCGTAGCAAAACAATATATCAATACGCCCCTGTTTTCTATAAGATTTCCAATAACTTCTGAGCTGACGAATGCAACATAATATGTCCATAGGTGCAACAAAAGGCCTTTTTCCTTTTATTGAAATTGAGTGAAATGTATCCTAGCCGTCACAGTGAGAGTAGGCTTTCTGAGTGAATGAAAAACCGGCTACTGAAATCTTACAAAAGATACGACATGAGCGTGGGCAAATATTTTGTTATAACAAAATCAATTACCTCGTCCTTGCATGAAATTGATATGGGAAACTGCGTAAAGTGGTTGGTTTGAGATGTGGATATTATACCGATGCGTTCATGAATATATGAATACCAAGTACTCTTCAGAAACGCCTAGGCAATTACCTGCAACATAGAAACTTCTAGCATTTTCAAATACCGGTATCTCATATGAATTAATTATCATTTAACCCTTCCAAATCGTTTTATTGCTCCCAGTACAGAAATTATCCGATAGTTTCCAGTTTCAGAGGTAGCATTTTGATCATGGAGTTGGTTAGTTACGCTGGAATCTAAGAAGTCTTTCAACTGAAATCACTAACTGTTATTGACACCACTGGTTTTTCATCCAAGTGTTAATACGCATCCTTGAATTTGACTATACATTATCAACTAGTGGTGCCCACGCGAGACTCGTTTTTGAGAGTCTCGCATGGTCTCGTCTTGTTTTTGAGACGAGACTCGAGACGATATTTTCATATATTCATGGACATGACGAATCCATTGATGGTTTCGAATCGAAAATCAAATCGATAACAATTCTAGTACAATAATTATTATTTTTGAAGACTTTTTAAAGACAAGCTTTTATTAAAATTCGGTAAAAAGTAAAAAATAATATCTCTAGATGTGAATTACAGATTCAAAAGCTTGCCTCCTGATATTTCCTGTTTGAATACGAATACGGCAAGCTTTTGAATCTGTAACTCACATCTAGAGATATTATTTTTTACTTTTTACCGAATTTTAATAAAAGCTTATCTTTAAAAACTTTTTTTTTCATTATTTTATTTTGTGCTTTTTAGTTTATACGCATTATCTTTGGATTTCAGAGAAAGCTCTCAGATACTAATTTCTAATAATTACAAAACTCGTTCACTATATCGGAGCCGTCATCTTGAATTTACAATTTTGACGAAAAAAATCATAATCTCCGACCCCAAAAACCCCCAGATACCAATTTTGATAAGAATCGGATCCTAATTCCAAAACACGTCTGCCATTTTGGATCCGCCATCTTGAATTTTCCAATTTTGATAAAAGAATCAAAACCTCCGACCTCAAAAACTCTCAGATATTAATTTTGAATAGAATCGGATCATAATCACAAAACTCGTCTGCCATATTGGATCCGCCATCTTGAATTTTACAATTTTGACGAAAAAATCATAATCTCCAACCCCAAAAACCCCCAGATACCAATTTTGATTAGAATCGGATCATAATTCCAAAACACGTCCGCCATTTTGGATCCGTCATCTTGAATTCTCCAATTTTGACGAAAGAATCATAATCTTACAGATATTAATATTGAATAGAATCCGCCATCTTCAACTTTTCAATATTAACAGAAGAATCATAATTGCCGACCTCAAAAACCATCAGAGACCAAATTGGAATAGAATCGGATCATAATTACAAAACTCGTCCGCCATTTTGGAGACGCCATTTTTTTTATAACAAAAATGTCATATTGCATTGTCGCCAGAATTACCTTCCAAATATCAAATCTATCGGGCGATTAGAAGTGGATCATATTTAAGTTGCAAATTTAATCACAGACACACAGACAGACAGACACCGGGACAGGTGAAACTAAATAAAAGCTTGTAAAAAATGAACTCGGCTGCGCCTCGCTCAACAAACTTCACGCTCATACAAAAAAGTCCTACTTTACGAACTTGTATCATAAGTAGCTATTCTTTTTACACGAGCTAATTTTTCGATAAAAATATGATTACTTGTGTATTCACACCCGATAGTACCCGTCTTGTTTCTTCAGTTGCAGTTGTGGTAGCGTTCTTCATTTGTTGGGCCCCCTTCCACGCTCAGAGGCTCCTAGCAATCCACGGCGAGCCGACATCTGCCCATATGGTGAAGGCCTTCAAAGTCTTAACCTACGTCAGCGGGGTCTTTTATTATCTTTCCACAACCGTAAATCCTTTGCTCTACCATATAATGTCGAACAAATTCAGGGAAGCTTTTAGGGTAAGTGATTTCAATCATCAGGAGTTTCAGATTAAAGTGTTGCGTTCTATAGATGTCTACCACTATGTTATCTACAGTGTGTCCCAGATGAAACTTGTCACCCCCCTTATTTCCGAAGTCGTATAGAAAAAATTGAATATCGCTCAGACCTGTCGATTTTTAGTTCGAAGGAATTTCTTCCACCAGATACGTCATCATTGTGTGTGAACCATTCAGATCCATACAAAAGTATAAGCTATTTCTTAACATTTCTGAAGTCCCTGTACGGCACTCATCTAAAACTCTTCTGCGTAGATCGTCAAGAAAATTGGGCTGTGTGGTATAAAATTTGTATTTCAAATGTCCCCATAAAAATAAGTCTAATGGTGATAGATCAGGAGATCTAGCAGTCCATGGTCTCCTAGAATCACAGCCCAAACATTCAATTTCTGGGGAGTTTGTGAATGAGTTTCCCTGTACCAATGGGGGTTTACGTCAGATGGATCTCCTTCGCATTTTGTTGCACCTGTACGTCAATTTTTATATGAATTTCACAGGGAGATTGATTGGAATGCGAGGACAAATAGAATGTCCTGCTATATCTCCTGATCTAACACCATTAGACTTCTTTTTATGGAGACATCCAAAGTTCATGTGACACATTTCAATACCCTTGATGATTTACGAAGAAGAATTTTGAATGAGTGTCGTACAATGACTCCAAACATGTTGAGAATTTCTTATACTTCTTTATGGAATTGAATGGTTCACATTTCAAACCTTCTATATGATGATAACATTTCAGGTAATGAAAAATTAAAATAACTTGATAAACTTGATCGATTCTCAATTGCATCACACCGATATATTTGTGATTGAATTCCGTTGAAAATGATGTGTATCACGAGTATTAGTAGTACTATTGAAAATTGTGAAGT